>CM046817.1:25681815-26236751 GCA_025617385.1 Murraya koenigii
ACTTATTCATATCTGTCTTAACGCTATTAGAACGTTGCCGATGTCATACGGATAAAATGATCAATTAATCTAAACAGCAAAAATTAAGTCGAATAACGCGATCTGTAAAAAGAAAAGAAAAAAAAAAAGCAAACATCGTTTAACTTGATTGACCAAAAAAAAAAATTCTAACTCCAGCCAGCAACAAATGCCATTTTTCACCAATTTCCCTCAACTACCTTAGCGTTTGACTCCGTTATCTGACCATGCTTTAATCCAGCCAATTTATCTCCAATTTCTGTCTACTTTCATCAACAAAATAGGCTTAAAAATCCAGCCGATTTCTCACCATCATCATACTGGCCTTTCCTCAGCGGGGAAGGAGGTGCTGTCACTTGTGGTGGTTCTCTGCCTTTCTTCTTGCATGCAGCCTCGCGTTGCCGAAGGAGTGATTGAAGCACATTCCTTTGGCAGTTTTCTTGTTGCCGAGGCTGCAGTACATGTAGGGAATTAAAGAAGAGACAGTAGAAGGGAGTGAAATTGAGCAATTGAGGTTGAGGTGTGTGCCCAAATTTGAAATTGAGAAGAGGACATGCGAGATTGTGGAATTATTGACAAAGCTCCCACTAGCAGTGGCTCCATTGATGATTTGCTGTGGCCTTTATTATTATTTTTTTCCCTAAAATGCTTTTCCTTATTTAGTGACTTTTTGATACAAATAAATAAAAAATTAACGGTTAAAATATGTATAAATTACCTTTAATTATGCCTTGACTTCTAAAGTTGTAATATCTTTAATTAAAAAAAATTATCATTGAGCCATATATATATATATATATATATATATATATATAACTACCATAAAATTTTAACATATTCTTTGTACTACTTTCGTTTCTAAATTTGTATCAATCAATTACTTGCACACTATAAAATAATTATTTTACTTCTAAATAAATTTAAAAACTATTTTATCTACCAATTTTAAAAAAAAAGAATTATAATTACAAGATTATTCCTAAATTTAATAAAACAAATAAATCTCAAAATCCAAATATGTTATTTTTTATAATTATAATTTCATTTAAAAATTATTATTTTAATTTTTTGTTATTATAATTTCATTTAATTTGTATAGAGAAGTTTCTTAATTTTAATCATAGAAAAGTTTATAATAATTACGGGGAGCTTTTCTCTTCATGTTAATTTTTGTAAACTTTCCTACACTTAATTTAATTATAAGAATTAAATAAAATTATAATTACAAAAAATTTAAAAAAATAACATGATAATTTTAAAATAAATTATAATTATAAAAAAAATTAACATCTTGGATTTTGTGATTTATTTATTTTATTAAATTTAGGGATATTATTGTAATTATATTTTTTTTCAAAAAAATCACATAATAAAATAGTCTTTTAATTTATTTAGGGGCAAAATAGTTATTTTTAGTATTAAAGTGGTTGATTGATATAAGTTTAAAAATAAATGTGGTGCAATGAACATGTTAAAATTTAGTGATTAGATGTACATATGACAAAAGAAAAGTGGTGCAATGATAATTATCATTAAAAAAATTGCAATTGCTATTTTTTTGGCATTTATTTGAGGCAAAATAATGATTTTACATTTGGGATAAAAATATCATTTGATTAATATTATGTGAAATCTACTAATTGAGATAAGAGGAAGTGGAACAATGTAATAAAATGCTAACTTCAGGTGGTGCACTGGAAAACAAAAAGTATTTATTTATAGGGATGACAAAAAATACTCGCAGGTACGGGGGCCTGCGAAGGCCCGTTATGTTATGGTCAGGTATCGGGGATGTTTTTTATTTTATTTTATTCATATCTGTTGATTGAACATACCGAATATGTGTATTAAATACTAAAATCCGTACCTGCTCATAAACCCGTTTGATTATTTATTTTTATTAATTTTTAAAAGTTAAAATTAATAATTAACAACTAAATATAAATATTTAAATCATAAAAGGCTAAAACATAAATAATTAAACGTTAGCAGTTTTAAATATTTAATTGCGAAACATTTTAAAGCCCTAAGGGATTAAAAAAAATTCAATATTTTAAATTCTAATTATCTTTACAAGATCTTATTCAAAATACACATTTTGATCATTGTAGTATTAGCTAGAAAAATAATTAAAAATTGTCCATATTCTTATAATTAATTTATTTTTGTCCTTGGAAATTTTTTTTTCCAAT
Source organism: Murraya koenigii (assembly GCA_025617385.1). Lineage (NCBI taxonomy): Eukaryota > Viridiplantae > Streptophyta > Magnoliopsida > Sapindales > Rutaceae > Murraya > Murraya koenigii. The sequence continues at coordinate 25,684,026 of CM046817.1, forward strand.
TTAATAGGATTTTGTGCTCTAAATTGTATTAGCCATCTCACACATTATTATTTCAATTATTTAGCAATTTTTATATTTTATTTTATTTAAATAGATTTAGTATTTTAATTTAATAATATATTAACTAAAGTTATCATTATTAAATTAAAGGGGATATAGGGATATCCCCTATATTGTTTAAACCTTGAGCGGGTACTAGTCGGTAACGAGAATGTTACTATCAATTGAGTACGGGTACAAGTATTGGCATCCCATTGCCATCCCTATTTATGTATACTCTATTGAATCGAATGTTAAGGTATCGGTTTAAAAGATTAATTAATTTTATTTATATTTATTATATAAAAATTATTATGTTTATTTTCACTTATAATTTTATTTTATTCTTTTTTGAACTAATTAGATTTATATATGTGCCTTCTCCACACACTATTGAAGTACTTTCTAATGAGTTGGCTAAGTGTCTGTTAAATTTTAATATAATTGAAAGTTATCTAAAATAACAATTGACAATTGTTCCACTAACGATACTATGATTCTGTTTTTGTAAGCTAAGTTTCCTTATTGTTTATTATTATTAAATTGAAAATTGTTGCATATGAGATGTTATGCTAACATTTTAAATTTAATTGTTAAGAATGGATTAGATGTAATAAGTGATGAGTTTGAAAAAATTAGAAACTATGCCAATTATTGGACATCATCACCTAAAAGTGTAGAGTTGTTTAAAGATACAATTAACTGTCAATTGAAGTTGAGTTATTCTAAGAGTTTAATGGTTGATTGTAAAACTAAATGAAATTTAGCATATTTGATGCTTGGAGTTACTTTAATTTATAAAGATGCTTTTACTCATTTGAAGCATTTTGAAAACCAATATAAGCACTTGTCTACTAAAATAAAATAGGAGTTCGCAAGAGTAGTGTGAGCATTTAAAGCCCTTTTGTACCTGACAAAGATGTTTTATGACACTAAGGTAGCGTTTACTTTCAGGATTAGATTGAGAATCCTAATGAGTAGGAATAATAAAATTGGGAGTGTGGAATGAGAGTGAGAGTAAGTTGTTTATTTATATTGGAATAGAAGTATGAAATAGGAATTGGAATATCATTTATGTGTTTACTTTGTTTTAGAGTGGGAGTTAATTGTTTTAAATTATAATTTTACCCTTAGTTAAAAATTATTATTTTTAATTATAAAATGAATAAAATATATATTTTAAAAATAAACTATTTATTTTATTATTAATTTATATAAATTATTAATATTCTTAAGTATGTAAATCATAAATTTTTTTTAATTTTAATTATGTAAATAAAAAATTATTGATAAGAGCAACAAAAATGAAATATTATTATTAATAATATAGTGCAAAATTAATATTTTCTTAAATTAAATTATTTATTATTATTAATCATTAATATTAAATAAATGTAATACTATTAAAATTAAATAAATATAATATTATTATTTTTAAGTAATTTTTACATAGAATCAATGTAAATTATTATTTCTAATAAATGTAATATTATTAAATAAAATAATAATATTGTTTTAAATAAATATGATATTATTATTTTTAAATAAATATAATATTTTTTATTTTAATAAATATAATTATAATTTAAAATAAAAGGTAAAAATAGAAGAAATGGGAGTGGAAACCCATTCCACACACCAAAAGTGAGTGGAACACTGGAACCATAGAGTGGGATTCCCACTCTCCCTCCAAATAAGCTATATAAATATCAGAGTAGGAAGAATTCACACTCTTCACTCCCACCTAAATAAGTAAACATAATTTTAAATATTTAATATTTAAATCATTTTTTTCGAATGATTTGTGAAACTAGATTATTGTTGAATGGTTGGCTTAATTCTTTATGCAAAGTGATAAAAAATATGGCGAAAAGTATGTTAGAAAAGTTTGGAAAATATTGGGATGAAACTCATGGTGTGGTGGCTATTGCGGTCACATTATATACTAGGTACAAAATGGTTTTAGTGGATTATTTTTTTCTTCATACTTATGGAGTGATTCTTCAACTTATATTGATAGAATTTGTACTCTTTGTTTTAACTTATATACAGAATATTTTAAAAAAAAAAGTGTATGGTTGAATTGAATTTGGCTAAAGGATTTGGTGAATTTAGTTAAGGTTGGGCATTTTTGCGTTTAGATTGGGTTCGGGTTAATCCGATTGGATTTTGAGTTGACTGGATTGCCGAAAATTTTATCCGAACTCAACCTAAACCCTTAACTTGATTCAATCCAATCTAAATTAAATTCAGATCGGATTATATTGAGTTTAATTCGGGTTGGGCAGAATCGGCTTGGATCAGATTCAGGTCAATTCGAGTCAAATTGGATTCATGTAATTTTGAGTTGTTTTTTGAGTTTTTTTTATTCCTTATTTAGAGCTTTTTAGATTGCTTTTAAGCTATTTTTTTTTTAAATTTTTAACCAATAGAAAAAAAGGAAACTATTATGAAATCAAATGAATAAAAATTAAAATTGATATAAAGTCCAAACTTAATAGTCTTAATCTAAAACACAATATCTAAATATTAGTCCTTGAAATACAAAGTCTAAGTTTAAATAATAAACTAGTTTATAAAAGACAAATCACAAAGTCCTGAACACAATAAAGTTTGAAATTTAACGTTTAAATATAAACACTAAATAACCTATTCCTTTGTTCCTCGCAAGCACCTTAACAAGTTCTAACTTCAAGCTCTTGTAATCTAAGTTAGAGCATTGATCTCTTAGAGAAAAATTGAATAAATTATATATAGTAACTGTTATGTAAATTTTATTGAACTCGCAAGCGCGCGAATTTATTGAAGTATAGATTAATGGTGACGATTGTCGATCCCACGAGTAAGTGGATTTTAATTATGTAGAGTTATTATTATTCTTTATTATTTATATTTTTTGTGAAATTTTCTAGTTTATTTTATCCTAAGATTAAAATTAAAATGGTGAGAATAAATTGAGACTTTATCAATGCAATAAAGTGCTTGGATCTTAGGATTCACTCTCAACATTTCACCATATGCTTAATATATTTTTTTAGTTCCAATTAATTTATGAGGGGGGTATTTCCACTCCTCATAATCCTAACTCTAATAAATATGACATCAAGTGCTCATTGTGCTATGAAGAATAATCTTATGTTAAATGTAGTATCAAGAACACGTTGTGCCAGGTACTAATCATGTAACTATCGACAAGGTGACAAGACTATCTACTAATTAACCTAGATAAATTTTATATCAATAATGAGTCAATACCTATTATATAAATTAGAGGAAGATTTTTCTCTAATAAGTCTAATGCAAAGTACTCACATTTTCAAATAGTAATAATCTTGCACTAGGGAGCCGGTATACCATTGCAATATCTAGACAATATTATTATTATTTGTCTACGGTAAGTCAAAACAATTTAAATAAATTAGAGAAATTAAAAATAAACTTACCAAATTAAGCCCATAGATTATGTTGAGACTTTACCTTTAACCCAAACTTGGAAATAAATTAGCTACTCATTTTATAACTAGAGATAAAATGAAAATTTTATTAAAATACAAAGCAAAATACAAGATGGAGAACGAATTATAGAAAATAGAGCTCAAAAATGGATTCAGGGGTGTCAAATTAGGGGGGGAGCCCCCTATTTATAGATACAATGAGTAAATCATGGCCATCGAATGAAAATAATTCGGACGCCCATGATTGCGCCACATGACAATCTCTAATTGGTTGAAACGCGTCACCAGGGCTGTCATTCCGTGTATATGCATGTACAGTATTCTCGTTTTTCAGTCCACTAATATTCTGTCAAGTCATCGGTCAAAGCAAAAGTTAACAAGTATGATTCAGTGCATCGTATGTATTGTAAGCTCATTTTTCAGTTCAATAGACTTCTGGCACATCATCCGTCAATGCCACATCATCGGTCAATGACACGTTAGCATTCAATGACACATCATCAGTCAACGCCATGTCAGTTTAACCCACCAAAATCTTAAAATTATGATTTTGCCCTTTATGTCTTTCATAAGGTTTTCAGCTGTTTTGAGTTCAAAAATGTTGTTCGTTTTGCTGTCCGACTTCTCGTTTATTGAGAAATGAATAAAATACCTCTAAAATATATAAAGTATTAAAAATATATATAAACATATACAATTAAATATAAATGAGCTTAAAATACAAAAAGGTTGAGAATTTTTCTGATACAGGATCAAAATTGGGTTTTCTTGGAGATGGAAATTTCGCCCACCGGGTTTTATCAATTTGAAAATTCTTCCTCAGTTAGTTAAAAGAATGAAATTGGTTGATATTATGACGATATTAGGTAGTATAGACATCATTATGGGGGAAGTTTATCGTTGAAATGATAATTGCTACACCTGAAGTACAAGATATCAATTCGTTTTCCAGATTGGAATCCCTACAAGAGGTCTATGGGATCATATGGGTGCTTGCTCCTTCAGTTCTCTCAAACCAAGAAACATATAGTGAAGAAAATTATACGGGATCGGACATGAAAACTCGTATAAAAAAAGCAATACAAAAGAGAAATCGAAGTACAACTCGATTTCTTCCTAAAAAGATATTTGTGTTTGTAGTTACGACCCGTTTCATATCATGGCTCAAGGGTTGAAAATCGACGGGGTACCCTTTTTTAATTTTGAAATCGGAAGAAGTTATAGAACTCATTAGATCATCTATCAACTGCTCAATCAACAACTTCTTCGAAATGCTAAAAAAAACGATTACTTTATTTCTTTACTATTATTAACTTGATTTTCTTTTAGGAATATATGCCAAAATTTGTTTGTTTTTCTTTCATCGATTTGATTCTTTTTAATGGATACCTAGATTCATAATATAGATATGATCGAATTGGAAAAGGGAAAAATTTGTACAAGTTATACCTTTCGTCACCACTTTGTGGAAAATCGTTAGGTATGAGTATGTTATATACCTGTGACTCGATTGGCGAAATAGTATCTCTCTCCAAAAAAGCATGTTTTTTTTTATCGCAGCACAAAGAAAATATTTTGTTGCGAATGAACAAGATATTGAGGAATTTTTCATACGTAAAATCATAACTTCTTGTAGTATTTCCCAGATAATCGGCCCCTTTCCTAAATTTTACTCTTAGCAACTTCTATGTTCGAAGCAAGGTGTTGACTAATTAGCCCACAAATTACAAAGTCTGAAAAAGCTCTATTGCGATTTCGCAAGGCAATCCACATTGATTTAATGAAAGTGAAGGGCCCACAATAATGACAGATCGCCCCGAATAATCGACCCGTTTGCCAAGTAGAGCCTCACAAAATCTTCCCTCTTTGCCTTCAATTACATCTGAAAACGACTTATAAATCTTATTATGACCATTAGTGAGACTTAGAGTGTAAAATAATTATTTTACCCTTTATAAATATATATTTTTTAAGACTCAATAGTAACTATAATTATATATAGTAACTACTTTATTTAAGCCGCATTGCAAATAAAGGCATATCAAACACAAACACAAATAAAGAAACCCAATTTATATGATATAAATTTTATCTTTACCTACCATTTGAATTCCAATTCAATGGTTATTGGCTAATAGTAAAGCTTATATATTTGAGTAAAGAATGATCCCCTATAGTTAAAAAGCAAAAGAGCTGTTATAATCTCTTTAATTTTTATTATACCATTAGCATATAACATGTTTAGCAAATTCTTCGAAGAAAAAAAAAAGATATTCTTGATTAAATATAAAAAAAGTTTAAGTCAATTATGGCTTATTTTGTGGCATTCATCGTCAAGTTAATAATAATCCTTCCTAGGCAATACCATTTTACCAACTTCAGCTTGCGTAATTAAAATAATTACAAAGTTACAATTAAACTTAAAACTTAAAATTATAAAAATTATAATTATAGTTTAAATTGCAGGGTTCAGATGGAGCTTGAAAGAACTTGATGATGTGGAGGCATGGAGCAGTAGATCCGTAGGTAGTAGCAGTAAATTCAGTCAAGGTCCTTGCGAAGGAGCAGATTTGGTTGGCGTCGGCTATGGTGACTGCAGGCAGAATAGCTTTGCTGCGTCTATTGGCAATATAACTGCTTTATTGAATTTCTTCTCCAATGTGTGTGCATATGTCCAATCGTGTGTGTGTCATTGTTCTGTTTCTTGTGAGACTTGAGAGAGCGAAGAGAGTGAGATGAGAATTGAAGTAGTGAAGTTGAGTTTGAGTGGGCTGAGAGTGGTATGATTGTGTGAATGAGTGTGTGGTGTGTGTATGCGCGTATGTTGTGTGGTGTATGAGTGTCATGTGTGCATTACTTTTTTTTTTTCAGCCAACTTGATTGTGTTTTCGAATCAAACCCGATCCGATCAAGACCATATTTGGTTGGCAAAAACTCACCTGATCGGATATTATTCTCTATCCGATTCGATCATAACTTGATTTTTTTCCATATCGAATTGAGTCGGATCAGATAAATTGCCCACCTATAAGTCTAGTGTTATTTCTAGTTCTAGTTCTAGTTCAGTTGTGATGGGTATGTGGGATTTACAAAAATTTAATACATTCAAAAGCCAGCATATTCATAAAAGAGTTAAGTCAGAGTCAGATACTTACTTATAAGAGGATGATAAGACTACTCCAAACTTTGATAATTTAATGTGGTTGAAGGTAAATAGAAGTAAGTATCTTATATTGTCTAAGATCGCCAGAGATTTGTTGGTTGTTTTGATCTCTACAGTTGCTTTTGAGTCTGCTTTAGTGCAAGAGGTCGATTTTTAAGTGTACACATTGTGATAGATTTCATTCGAGAATATTAAAAGTTTTAATGTATACTCAAAATTGGATATGGGCTTAATTGCAAGGTATCAAACTTATCTTATTTTTTTCACTTTCTTTAATTTTGATAATATTTGTTTTCTTTATATTTCTCAAGTATTTAAAAAAAAGGTGGAATTTCTAACAATAAGGTGATTAATAGAGAATAAATGAATGGAGAAGTAAAATATAATGATGAATAATAGGAGACAAAGTCACATAGCCATGTTTTGAATAGTATTTATTTTTATTTTTGGTATGTGCTTCATGTTTATTATGATGCTCAATTATGAATGATTATTGTCACGGGATGGGTACTTTGCATAGGCTCATGGTTTTGGGTAATTTTTAGGCTCAAATTAGACGGTCAGTAACATTATGGTATAAATAATACAAGTTATTTACTTATTTAGTGCTTTGTTTTAATTTACATATTAATGATAATGGTCATGTTGGAGATTGAAAGTTTATAAGTCATAATCAAGGCTTGTATTTAGTTTGAAATTAATTTGTAATTTCATATTATAATTTCTTTTGTGAATTCACAGTTTTGATATTTGTTATTTTAAATATTTATTATATTTGATTTGATATTAGAATCTGATATTGGTTTAATTATTTTATATTATTATTATTATTATTTATTTCATATTTTTTTATAAAATTTTTTATATAATAAAATTTAAATACTCATTAATATCCATATCATGATAATTATATGGATAATAACCATTTACAATTACATATTTACCATCCCTAGCGCCATTACATGCTATTTATGAATTGTCGTTTGCATTTCAAAGAAAAATGATACGTTGTTTACTTGATCAACTCATAAGATTATGAGCCATCCCCATATTTTACTTGATAACAGCACGACACGTCGCCTGTGATGCTGAATTTCGGATAATTTTAATTAAAGTAAGAGGTCGTTTATTTTTTAACAATTAAACAAAATAATAAATTATTTCAATTTACTCATATATTTTTATATATTTATTTTCTCCAACTCTCTAAAATGAGTTATTTGTTTATTTAGGTCACGTTAATTTTTTTTTAAAAAGAATCACGTTTAAGTACTGATATAAAGTTTAAAAAAAATATATTTAAAAATCACCTTTGTAGTTATAGAATTGATTTTAATAAATTGATTTATTAACAGGTGGTAGGAACTTTTGTTAGTCCTACTGCCTGGCTCAATTTTGAAAAAATTCGATCACCTTCATCTTTACCGTAAGTCAAGCACCAGATCGTTTCAAGTACCGTACGACTTCTGTCAATTATGGCAACTTCGTGATCATCGTGAAGGGGTTGGTTGAGCAATATTCAATCAAAAGCCTCTTGCGTTTATTTCGTCCTCGTAATTCTTCAGATCCTCTCGGGCATTTACTTTACAGCTAATTCCTCCCATTCAGAATTCACTACTTCCTTTAATAATTTGTTGCTTTTCTCAGTCTGGGTATCACTCATATTCGCTCCTTTTCGTGTTTTAGTTTCTGGGTATCATCTGTTTTTAAGTTTTCTTTTGCTTTTTTGAAGTGTTTAGTCAGACTTGCTAATGTTCACCAGAAATAATGGTCTCATGATATGTGTGTAGTTGTGTACTCATAATGTTTATTAATTTGTTTTAAGGTTGACTTTCGGACATACTTTACATTTTGATTTGATTAATCTCGGTTCTGTTATCTGTTGTCAGGTTCAGTTGATTTGTTGATATTGATCTCGAGTTGATATGAGGCTTGTAGCGTGATGGAATTTGTACATCCTGCCAGATTATCACTTGAAATTTAGAGTTGATATTTTATAGTTTGCTTTAACATGGATAGGCAGGGTCCATGAGTTCATGATTAGTAATTGCAAGCTGTTTACAAATGGAGCTAAGCACATCTAATTGAGTACCGAGTTAAATTATACTATCATAGAATGTGTTTCTGATTGTTATGGTGATCAATGGAGTTGGTCGTTGACTCATTGGTTGCCGTTTTCATTGAGGTAGTTCAGAATGAGTGAATTTGATTGCAAGGAACTGAAGCCCTGATTCTTTAAGTCCTTTCAGTTAATGTACCTTTATTTTCTCACATCCAAAATTATAACTTTTGTTTTCTACCTCTGAAAAGTTCTATAGTTGAAGCGAAATGCTTGGGATTCCGTGCTTTGGTTTAAATCTGTGAACTCTCTTTGGTTTTCCAACTTTTGGGCTTTTCTTAAATAATAAATTAATAATCTGCCATTTTGTGAAAACTATCTTACTTGAAAAAGAGATCTTGTTGTTTACTCAAAACATTTCTCTTATCATCTATCTGTGTGGATTGGGAATACATAAACAAGTGAGGAAGACATAGAAGTGTGTTCTTTAGCTATGGCTTAGTTACTTTCATTTTTGCTTTTTGCAGGATTCCATGCAGAGCTGGTTTGTGTTCTACACCCATCCATGTCACATCTTCCCAGTTGATTGCAAGTGGAATTTTTCTTGTTTCTTTAATTAAGGCCCTTCTATACCCTGGGTCACCGACAGGACTGTTCCAAGGTGGGACAATGTATTAAACATCTACGACTTGACCAGCGTGAAGGAAGCCTCTGCGATAACTGATCTTCAGCACTTGGAGGTTCTGTTTCTACTTTCATCTTCCTCTCTGTGAAATATAACTTGTCTGGCCTCTTATTTCTACTTGGGGAAGAGACATATGAACCTATATGATTTTTCTTTTTCTTTTTTTCACTTGTCTGATTAAAAACTCCCCAAAACCCTGAAATGTCAGTTTTTTGTTTTTATTTTGAGTTCCCACTCTAGTTTCTGCTGTCTGTAATCTCATCTTTACCACTTGGTTCTTGTACTAGGTTATTGCCGGAAGCTACTTCTTTGTGGCAGGAGCACTTGTGCGCATTCTGAAATCTGGAAGGCAGAGTATGTTCTGGATGCTTCTTGTAATTTGGGGCCTTGTCAAGGAAGGGATTCTGGGAAAGCCAGGGAACACAGGTCCTTCCCAATCTGTCTCTGTCTACCTGACAATGTTGATCGCTGTTCTATGCGCTTTTTCTTCTTTCAATAATGATGTCAAGCCAGGGATCTGTCTATGTCTACCGGACAATGTTGGCCGCTGTGCTATGTGCTTTCTCATCTATCAATAATGATGTCAAGAAGTTCACAGAGTTGCACCAGCTTGACCAATTGCGAAACCTGTGGCAAGCTCCTCTAAATCTAAACTTTTGAGTTGAAATGTTGAAATGTAACGCTTTTGATATAATAACCGTCATTTTTGTTAAAATTGTCATAGTTGATGAGTTAGTCATGTATATTTTAACCATATCATCTTTGAAAAGGTCATTTGTTAGTCATGTATGTTTTAACTATATCATCTTTGAAAAGCACATTTGGCTTGTTCAAATTGACTCTTAATTTTTCTTAAATATGAAAAATAGCATCGAATTGCGTGCTGTTTGTTACCAAATTGGTATATAATTTTTTATTGTAATAAAATGTTTTTTAACGATAATATTGAATTTATTTATATTAAAAGATTTAAGTAGATGGCAACATACACTGAAGGAAATTGTTTGCTTTGAAACATTTTATAGTTTAACATTTCAGTTTCAAAATATCATAGGAAGGCTAGTTTGATTTCTCAGGCACATTTAAATAGTATGTATCGAAGCAGTTAAACATGTTCCCTCTTGCTAAACACATTGAGACAAAGAAAACCTACTGTATTTAGATACATAATTGTTCTATCCCTTATGGGATACAATCTTTTGCTTTTTCCAGTTATAAGCAGCTTCAAGTATCTTGAGGTTAGTTGCCTTGGACTCTTCAGGGAATAGGTAGTCAATGTACTCCTCGTACCTGTCAGGTCAAAATTTTGGTAATCAGTAATCGAAGGCAACAGAGCTTATAATCTAAAATGACAGTCAACAAAATTAACTACTAGTTTTGCATGATTAGTTGACTAACTTTGTGGGATTAAAGGTAATTCCTCACATATTGGTGCACCAATTGCCCCCAGCTCCCATGTTAGGAATCAAAAAACAGCTAGAAGTGCACTATGCAGGTAAATAGATTGCCACTAGTTGCAAAGGATTCAGTAAATTAGAATGTCTTAGCACGAGAATTATAAATCAATATACAGTTAACTGGGACATACCCAACTGACAGCCCATTGTCACTTGCAATTTGCCTCCTCTTTTTAAGCTTCTTGGGCAGCTTAGCCTGGACTAAGCTAATATCGCCTAGCTCACCAAAATTATTCTCCATGTTCAACCACTCTTCTAACAACATAGCCCTTTCTTCCTTCAGTTCGGGCACTGACATTCTGTAGTAGTTAATTGCTTCCTCAAAAACCCCTAATGAAGATAGAGAAAAATATGAGACTAAAAATCAAACTAGTGATAGATTTCTTAATGATCAAATTAAACAGAAAAGAGCGATCGTAAGGAGAAATCGTGGTCTGGAATCAGAATGACTTACTTCTTGTCCGCTGAATGAATTGCTTCTTTTGTTCATTGAGATCCTCTGATGTGTCTGGATTTCCATCATCCTCACTCGTGGCAGAAGCCTCAAATTTCACATAACTAATCCACACCTTCAAGTGCTTTGTTCGATCTAAGAGTCTCTCATAGAGTGCTCTTGTTCTTTCATACTCACCTTGTGATATTTCAAAATCAATGTATGCCTGAAGTTAAATGAACATACATATGACATTTAGTTCCTACGTTCAATATAAAATAACAAAAAATGAAAAGGCAGGGAAGGGCATTGAGTTGCTTGGTTCAGCTCAATTATGGCCAACAAAAAATAAATAAATAAAGAAAGAAAAAACTGTAACTATTACTGCATCTTTTGTCAGAGTATTCTCTTAGGCATGCAAGTCTAGACACTTTCCACACAAGACTATGCATTTTCCGAGGAGCAAAAACAAAACAATGCTAAACAAAGAGCAGAGTATAAAACTAGTTATGAGCACACAAATCAATAGATGTTTACAGCAACATACATTTGTACAATATTCTAAAGTAAAAACAAAACAGGAAAATGAAATGAAAAAGGGAACCCATAGCAGCAGCTTTCTTAACAGTCCATCACTAGAAAAGAGTTATGATACATAACAAAAGAAATAACTAATAAATCATTTGCAGCCAAATAGAGACGAGCACCTTTAACAACAATGGTTATGGAATTCACTAAATTAAGATTTACAGAAGTACAGGGTGATCATTCCAGGCGACAGTTCAAAATAAAACACATACACATATAATATAGATTTAGTAAAGAAAAATTGTGTACTCAAGCTACCTTCCACAGCAGCTCAGGCATGTCCAAGGCTGGCTGTGCAATTGCAAGCTCAAAAATGGCTCTAGCTCGTTCAGCTTCATCCAACGATTTCTCCAGTTCAGCGTATTTGCTCCATGCATAGCAGTTCTCTGGTGACCATTCCAAATACTTCTCGTAAAGCTTTCGGCAACGATCGATATTACCAAGATGCAGCTCTATCTCAATGTACTTTTTAAATATCTTTTTTCAGCCAGCAGCAGGTTAGTGAGGATTAATCAAATCGAATTCATCAAATTTATCAAAACTTAAAGCATCAATCAGAAAACTACCTTATCCTTTGGAGCCTTTCCGACTGCATTGCCTAAAATTTGTCGAGCACCACTGAGATTTAACTGCCGTATTTCAAACTGAGCAGCTAATAGCCATATCTTAGCAAATGAGAATTTCTTGTGAGGAATCAGCTTCAGGCACTCACTGGAAAAATAGCAAGTGAATGTCAAAACCCTTCTTTTTCCATCCACGGTGAGAAAGAAAAATAAAAGAAAAAAATAGTACTTGAGAATGTTAAATTAGTATAAGCACATATTTGCCTAGCAAAGAAACTACATGGGAGACAAGATGATGGCATTCATCGATAATAAGAATACAGATTTGGAATCCTCCAAGACGATGGCATTGATCGATAATAAGAATACAGATTTGGAATCCTCCTATTCTTTTGAGTGAGAATTATGCCAAAAAGGTTGGAATCTGGGGTTTGGGTTTTTGAAAAGCAGCAAAAGGCACAGAGCTACAAAGCAGATGGCTGCTGAAGCTATCTGGCTGATCTCCGGAGTCATGAGGGCCAAGATAAACCAACAGTTCTTAGTGCACACAGTAATAGATTTTCCATAAATAAAAACAAAAAAATCAACAGTAAAATAAACAATACTCATGCTCTTTAATTGGTTTGGCAACTGTAACTACATGAAAAAAATACTAGTAACAACCACAAACCAAAAATATATTATATGTAATCAAGATTTTCAATCGAGAAAAGTGCAAGCTTACAAGTAAACATCCCTCGTTCGCTCCATATCTCCAGCATCCATCTCCTCGTACAACGCATAATTAATCCTAATATAACACAATAGTAAAACAAGTTGGTAATAAAAAAAATTCACACAAATAAACTTCTGAATTTCAACAACTAAAAAACTTACCACAAGTAAATATATCTCTGCCAGTATCGTTTCTCCTCAGCTGGTGGCACATTGGCAATGGCACGCTCATAAACCTCCCTAACCCTTTCCTTATTCCCCACGCCCATGCTCTCTTCTAATCTAATGTAATCAAACCAAGTATCGTAATTCGTTGGATTCTTCCTCACTCCATCTTCATATTGAAACCTCCTCTTTCCCACAATTGCATCCTCAATCCCATCCCTGTCTCCATGTTGCTTCTCAAATGCCAAAAATTTTCTATACAAGTCTTCTGCCTTTCCTTTTGGTGTATGATCCAAAGCAAACTTATAAATACATCTAGCACGCTCCGTCTCTTTACACCTCCTCGCCTCAAACTCAGCAAAAGCAACAAACAACTGCTCAGCGTCTTCATCAGCATTTGCCAAAAATATCTCCACCGCACGTTCATACACATTCCTTGCACGATCAACTTCTCCCATTTTCATCTCAAAGTTAGCGAACTTAATCCAAGCTGAGACACTGTATGGGTGGCACTGAAAAAGTCGTTCAAATATGTTTCTAGCGCGTTGGACTTCATTATAGCGAACCTCGAACCTGATGTAAGATAACCATCCTTTGCGATCGGGCATCCAATGCATCCACCGTTCGAAAATCTGTCTGGCTCCAGCCACATTGCCTAAATTCTCTTCCATGTGAATGTAGTTATACCAGAGCTGGTCCACACGGGGCGACAAAGTAACCGCACGGTCCCAAACATTCCGAGCATGGTCTATGAACTTGTTCCTCATCTCAAATTCAGCATACTTGCACCAAAGCGTATGATTCCTATAATCCACTTCGAGGGCGCGTTCCCACACGCTCCTTGCGCGGTTGAATTCATTCAGAGACTCTTCCCATTTGGCATACTTAATCCAGACGCTGGTGTTCCATCGCACTCGGCGGATTAAGTCTTCGTATTCCTTGCGTTTGCGAAGGCGGTAATCGTTGAGTTCGGTGGAGTCAGTGAGTTTCTGTTTGGGAGGATGGAATTCAGCCAACTGGCGGTCGCGAGCCTCTCGGATGAGATGCTCGGCGGTGATTTGGATTGGAGCTGGGGTTTTGTTTTTGACTCGTGTTTGACGCGGGAGTTTCACCTCCGTGTCCTTGCGAGTCAGGTAGCCCAGCGACGGATCCGCATCCATCATTCCCATGGGAGGATTCTTCTTTCTTTTCTCTGTTTGTTAGGGTTTACGAGTATGATTTGGGTAGGGCTCTTGTTTTTGTTTTATTTTATAATTTTGGGAACCGGAACGAAAAAGTCGGTCATTGGTAGAAATTGTGTGAAATTATTTATTTTTGCATTGCGATGCCAATGTACATTGATTGCGTGGACTCCCATTCTGGATCGGACCGGCCGACTGGGCGCGCTCTCATTGGAAAAAGGAAACTTGATAACCAGCCCATAATAATAATAATATTAAATTTTTGTTAAGTTATAATTTATGAAATTTATAATATATTATAAAATATATAAAAATTAATAATATGATAATAAGTTTTAGAGATGGCAATGGGAGGGGAGGGGGGTTGTTCGAGGCTTATTCTATTTTTTATCTTATTCAAAATTTCATCCTCGTTTCTTAGTAAATTTAGTGGGGTGGAGATGAGGAATCTCCATATGGAGAATGATTTTTCTATCAATAATCTATTTTTTATTTATTTATTTTATAGTAGATATGTATATATAATTTTAATAAATTAAAAATTAAAAACTTAAATAAAATTATTACCATATTATAAAGTATTTAAATTATTAAAAAAATAAAATAATATCTTTAAATAATATTAAAATTGTAAGATGTTTAAAGAGCACAGTATCTTAAAAGAGAAAAGAAAATAAGAGCACGATACTTTAAGAGAGAAAATAAAATATGATAGCTGAATAAGGATTATATTGTATGATTTTCTTTTATTTATATCTTATATTATATATTAGGTGAAAATAAAAAAAATTATTAACCAACATTTAATTAATAAAATTAAAAATATTAAATAAAAATTAAAAAAATTTACATATAATGGGGATTGAGGTGGGGAGTAAAAAACCAAACCCCACCCTATTAAGAATTTAGGAATTATTTCTCCTCAGTTCTTCAAAAATTATTCAAAATTCACCCCATTTGGAATGAGACCCCATGGCGCTCCATATCGGTGGACGATTTTGCAATCCCTAGTAAGATTCATTGTTATGTTACATGAGTTGTAAATTATACAAGTTATAATTTAATGAGATCCATAATATTATGTCCATAATATTTTTAGTTGGGCTATTTAAACCAATTAATTTTTTTATTCTTTTTAATTAAGAAATTTATTATCTAAATAATTTGTTAAAAAATTTACTTAATTACCTTTTCTTCTCTTTCTCTTTTCAATTTAAAAAATTTTCATCAATTTATTTAGATATATTCTTTTATCTGCAAATAATTTGTATTATTAATTAAGATTTAAAAAACTCATTATTTAAAAATGAACATCAATAATTTTTTATGATCAATGAAAGTTAATGAATATTAATATATTATCAATGAAAGTTAATAAATATCAAGAAATTAATTTTCTGACCATTGATAAGGATCATCTAGAGGATAATTTTTATGGTTGTAAGAAGTTAGGGAAAGATTGTTCTGAAGTTAAGTCTTTATTAGCTTTTGAGATTATCTATATTTGTTCCACACACATTCGTTATCTATCATTCAATTCATATTCATCTTCACTTCATCAAAAACAACCTTTGCTTCAGATGCCTCTATGAAATTTATTCTTAAAATTAAATTTTGAAAAAAATATTATTTTGATATTTTTCATAGTTATTGTAAGATAAAGTTATTTTTTACATATTTTTATACTTTCTCAACAACAATTCTAAATTATTTCTAAAACAGTTAATTATTCATAAAGTACAAGTAAAACATTTGAAACTACATGAAGTATGCATAAGAGTTAAAATGAGATCTTATTTTATTGATATATCATATATGTGTTTAATAATATAATAATATTTTTTATTTTATTTTTACTTGACCCACATCAAGATAAATAATTGCACTTAATTAACTTGTGTAATAAATAGATATTTTACTAGAAAATGGGAAAACAAATTATACAAATGTCTTATAATAAATATAGAATTTATGGTTAAATCAATTCAATAAAACTTATTCATTTTTTAAGGATAATTTTTTGTTTAATTAATGAGTAATTTATTTCTTTGTTTAATTAAAGAAAATATTTTTGTAAATGAATAAAATATTTTTTTATTAAAAGTATGTAGAAAAAATGTTAATTTTTAAATAATTAATAATGTTGTATAAATTTACTAGTTTTATTTTATATTTACTAGTTTTGTGTGTGTTTTATAATATTTATGTTTATTACGATATTTATGCCTTAATTTTTTAGAACGACATTATAGAATTTTTCATTCGATTAAAGAATAATAATCTTTTAGATCTTTCAATTTATCTTAGAGATATTATCAATTTACCATCTAAGTTATTTTAACATATCACATCAGTATTATAGTTTGGGAAAAAAGTGTTTTTTACTTCCAAATATTTATGATTTTATGTTTTTTTACTTTAAAATATTTATGATTTTATCAATTTACTATAATTTCGTTAAGAAAACATTAATATTTAATCGAAAATATGTTGAAAGTCGATTTTGTCCCTAGATCATATAAGATAATTTTGTCATTAAAATCACAGTTTTGTCACACGTGAGTAGGGTAGACTCGATTGGGCCCGACTGGATTGTATGCGTTGCTTGTGCAACAACATCACCTGATGCATGTTGAATGGTATTTTTGTGGCCATGGCCAGGTGCGGTGGCATGGATGCAGCAGCGGCTCGACGGGAATTGGATGAAGGCAACAATGGTTTGTCAACCATCATCAATGGTGGCTCATCAGCCATCGATTCACGATATGCATGTTCATGTTTCATTCATGAGGGGTGTTAGAATTATGTGCTCTTTAAAGCATATTGATTTTCTGATTAATAAAATATTTCAAGAATTTATTCAGATATTTTGAATTGCATCAATATTTTGAATAAAGTCCATTTAATCATATTATATGTATTTATGTAATCACCATGTGAATTTAATCATATTATATGTATTTATGTAATCACCATGTGAATTTGCAGAAAACATAAATATAAGTTATCTTATGATTAAATAAATTAAGTTCGCAGTTGATAAATAAAGTTGGGCACTTTATTTAGGTATAGACTGTGATAAATTCATTGAATGATTTGTCTTAATCATGTATGAATTTATTGATGTAGTATGTCTACATTGAACTGGATCACATATGAGATTTAATTAACCTAGTAATAACTGTCAGATTTATTAAATCTCATAGACATTGATTTACTGTAATTTTAATCTTGAGTTAGTTATGATTTCATGATTGTAGTTGTTATTTCATTTGAGTTACTAATTGGCATGATATACACATGTAGTCTAGATTACCCAGTATCTTGGTAGGAGCAATTACAAGTATTGAAATTATAGATTAACAATATAAAATTTGTACAACACATCTCTTGATGGGTTTTCAGTACTTGATCATAGAATTCTCTGGCCAGAGTGTCTCAACATAAATAAGTATATTGAAAATGATCATTAGAGAAACCAAGAAGTATCAAGGAAAAGATGTAATTAAATTGGTTGGACAATTGAGATATCAATTTAAATTAACGATGTAGTACAAAGGATTGTGCAAGAAAGAAATCAATGTGACTTAGGCGAATTATATTTGAAGCATACAATTATGGAGGTCGGTCCAATCTTATAGTGGAGTAGAATTGGAATTAAATAATTATATTTGTTTAATTACAAATTTAATTATTGTAGCTACTATTGTATGTTCCCAAATGATCAACGAATTAGCTCATTTAATTGACAACACCATCACTGGACCCAAAAGTAAGAAAAACTGGCATATTAGATGAAAATCATAATTATAATATTTGTTAAGTCATAGTATATTATATTCAAGTGTAAATGGGGGCTTGTAATATTTTACAAGGTGGTCTTTTAGTTAGTTACACATTCTTTCCACTTTTACGTAAGTGAAGAGATAGTTGAAAGGGAAATTCTATTTTAAATATAAATCCTAATTCTAACATATTAGAGTTTTTCATAAGATATTATGAAAATGACATTATTCTCTTAAATAAAGAGAGGAGAACTTCAGGGATTTTATGAAAAATAAAGAAGACATCTAAAAAAAGCCAGTTACAATTGGGGAGTGGTGAAACAGACGCCCACACGTCCAGTGTTGATCAAACTTGAGTCATAGCCTGAAAGATCGTTTGGAGGCGGATCTACAACTCTCAATTGTTCATTTTCTCAAAACATTAAAGTATGAATTTCTAGATTACTTAATTCTTATATGTTGTATGAGATCGGTTCTAAAAAGTTTTAATTAAAAATTTGAAAAATCTAGTTTTATTTCCTTCAAAGAGTTATTTGAATGGGTTGCAAATGCGGCTGGACAAGGGACTACGGGTGGTTGTAATGAAGTTGATGGTTAGTAGGGTGAGACGAAGACAGATGACTGGATTTGATTGTGCTAGATGCATGTGTGAAGCTTTGGATAGTGGCTGTTTGAGAAGCATTGTTGGGAGGAGAAGTTAGATCGGAATGGACAGTGGCCAAAATCCTTTCAATCTCTTCCATGGTGAGTGCGGGTTCCCTTCGTTTCTTTTTTTGCTTCCACGAAGACTTCGATGGTGAAGGATGATGGTTGGATGATAGTGACACAACGGCATGGAGTGGTTCCCATGGACGAGAGGTAACTTTGTCGACAGTCATTAGAGAGTACGAAATTATTTTAATCTCCAAGCTTCGGCTTATTTGCGTTTACAGTGATTTTTGTTCAACTGAAAATTTTTTAAATGCCCTCGTGATATTATAAAAATTTTAACTGAACTGATAAAATATTGGTAAATTGATAAAATTATAAACTTTTGAAAGTAAAAAATATTTTTTCTTAACGATAGTGATATGAAATGTTAAAATAATTTAAATAGTAAATGGATAATATTTCTCTTTATCTTATTAACGCCATTTTCTCACTAAACATGGACCCACGAAGATGGACCCATTTTTCAATAAAATGGTTACATTTTTGTTCCATTTCGTTAAAGGAAATGCTGCGCGACAAGGAAGTTAAAAATAAACAAATAAAGAGTAACGAGGAAATGCGTTTTGGGTGGAAGTGGAATTTAGAACGATTCAACATTTAAGAGGGTAACCTTTATATAGGTTACTATAAATTAACAAAAAATTTAATATTTAAGAGGATAAAAAAAATTGAATCCAAACCACCCATTTTAATTGCCACATGTCAAAATCCAACGGTTGGTCGAACTGGAGGACAACAATAGGGGTGCTTGTCGTACCAAAAAGGGGAGCAGCCGAGCAGGTAAATATTGGATAAAATTACGGCTACTTGTAGTACGAAAAAGGGAAGCAGCCTGGCAGGTAAATACTGCTTAAAGTTGAAGACATGCAATGCATGCATTTCATTTATTGAAACAAATTTTGTACTGAAGTCCAGTAATTTTCACTTTGCTCCTCTCAATTAAGTCCAATCCACATATTGATGGATTTTATGTCTAAATTTACATTAATCCCCATGGACCAAACCTTTGAATGTTAAATATGATATCAATTGTGATAAAATGCATGGATACCCTTTGGTTCACCATCATGGAAACAAATAGCAAAATCCAATATCAATACATAGAACTTAATATTGATGTAAATGGTGTTTTTTGTCAATTGAAAAAGGAAGGAACTGTTAAGTTTGTGTGAACAAGAGAAACAAAAAAATCATAAAACATTCTTTATATTTATGGATAAAAATAAATTGGTAATTTGCTCAACCTACGCTTCCACACAACAATTGGTATCAGAGCCGAAGGTTCGTACTTGGGGTATATAATACTATTCACAGATACTAGATCTGGATACGCACCATTTGTACTTGGAGAACAGTCTATTGTAAGTAGTGTGTATTTTTGCATGTCCAGGAAAGTTCCATCAACAAGACGATAAGAGTCTAAGGAGTCCGGGTTTTAAGTGGGACCATCGTGACCCCTCCATTCTCCTGGGAACTTTCCCGGTGCATTTATTCACACGAAATAAACATCATAGAGACTGTTTTTCAAGTGTGAATAGTTGTTGAAGTCACTGATTATTTGAGGTTGAGAGGATGGCAGAAGCGTCGTCGTCGTCTTCGTCAGCAAGGACTACTGTGACTAATGCAAAGTTTGAAGTGGAGAAATTTGATGGTACCAATAATTTTGGTATGTGGCAATGTGAGGTGTTGGATGTCTTATGTCAGCAAGAGTTGGATCCCGCTCTAGAAGAAAAGCCTGAAAAGATGGATGACAATGAGTGGACAAAAATCAACAGACAGGCATGTGGTACTATTCGCCTATGTTTGGCTAAATATCAGAAGTACTCTGTCATGAGGGAGACATCTGCAAAGAATTTGTGGAAGACACTGGAAGAAAAATATATGAAGAAAAGCCTTGAAAACAGGCTTTATATGAAAAAGAAACTCTATCGATTCACGCATGCACTCGGTATGTCGATGAATGACCACGTGAACTCATTCAATAAAATATTAGCGGATTTGCTAAATTTGGATGAGAAATTTGAAGATGAAGATAAGGCATTGTTGTCGTTGAATTCACTTCACGATGAATATGACCATCTCACTACCACTTTGCTTCACGGGAATGACGAGTGTCACATTTGATCGTCAGTATGTAGTGCAATCGTATAATCGTCGAGATCGGAAAGAAAGATAAAAAGGATCACGGAGATACAGCTGCGTAAGTATTGACGCAAGAGGTCGCTCACAAAGCCGCAAACTCGGAAAAGGGCAAGTCTAAAGGTAGGCTCGCCAAAGATGAATGTGCTTTTTGTCGCGAGAAAGGACATTGGAAAAGAATTGTCCTAAGTTACAAAAGGGCAAGGCTATTTCTGATGCATGTATAGCCGAGCATGATGAGGAGTCAGAATTTAGTCTGGTTGGCATGACATTGACATGTCAATCGGATGAGTGGATTTTGGATTCGGGTTGTACTTATCATACGTGTCCTAATAAGTAGTTGGTTTTCTAGTTTCAAGGAGCTAGATGGTGGAGTTGTTTTTACGGGCAATGACAATGCTTGTAAAACCATGAGAATAAGTTCAATCCAATTGAAGAATCACGATGGCTCAATCCATGTCTTGATGTAAGTTCGCTATGTACCAAGCTTAAAGAAAAATCTCATCTCATTAGGAGTCATAGAATCCAAGCGGCTTACAATCACTATGAGAGATGGGTTCTCGAAGGTAGTAGCTGGTGCACCGACGATGATGAAGGGCACAAGAAGGAATAACTTGTACTATTTCCAAGGAGTACAGTTATTGGATCAAGCATCAGCAGCTTCGAGAAAGGATGCAGATTCGGAGGCAACCAAGTTAGTGGCATATGCGTTTGGGACATGCTCGATGAAAAGCTTTGCAGACTTTGGTTAGCAAGGCTTATTGAAAGGTGCAAATTCTTGCAAATTGGAATTTTGTGAACATTGCGTTCGGGCAAGCAAACAAGAGTAAAGTTTGGCTCAAGAATTCACAATACAAAAGGGATTCCGGACTATGTTCACAGTGATGTGTGGGACCTACCGGAGTAGCTTCTTCGGGAGGTATGCACTATTTTGTTACTTTTGTTGATGATTATTCAAGAAAAGTACGGGTGTATTCGATGAAGAACAAAAATGAAGTTTTGAGTATATTTCGAAATGGAAGAAGATGGTGGAAACTCGGATCGGTCGAAAGGTTAAAAGACTTCGCTCGATAATAGTGGTGAGTACAAGAATGATCCATTTTTGAAGTATGCCGAGATGAGGGCATTGTGCGACACTTCACTCGCTCGAGGTACACCACAACGTAATGGGGTGGCAGACGCATGAACCGAACTATACTCGGAGAAAGTTCGTGTATGTTGTCAAACGCTGGATCGGGCAAGGAATTTTGAATGAGGTCATTGTATATGCGTGCTATTTAATTAATCGCTTGCCATCACCGCAATTGAGGGCAAAACACCCATGGAAATGCTGGATCGGTAAACCCGCTATCGATTATGATACTTTACATGTCTTTGGTTCCACCGCTTATTATCATGTAAAAGAATCTAAGTTAGACCCAAGAGCTAAGAAAACATTGTTCACGGGTATAACTGGTGGAGTAAAAGGATACCGCTTATGGTGTCCAGATACAAAGAAGATCATTTTCAGTAGAAATGTGACTTTTGATGAATTAGCCATGTTAAAACAAAAGGATTCACAAAAGGATGACAACACCGAGTAGTACTCGCAGACAGTGGAGCTTGAAAAGGTTAAAGATGATCCAACTAATGTCAAGAGGCGGATGATTCTCAATCAACCGAAGATGAAGAAAAGGTTCCGACTCGAGAACCTTTAGAGCAACAAGATTCAATTGCATATAGAAGGTCATGAGAGAGATTCGTAGACCGCTCGCTTTGTTGATATGGTGGCCTATGCACTTCCAATCGTAGATGGTGATGTTCCTTCGACTTACGCAGAAGCGATGAAGTACTCGAAAATGTACAATGGAAGCAAGCAATGGATGAAGAAATGCGTCTCTTCAAAAAATGGAACTTGGGAGTTAGTTACATCGCCTAAAGACAAAAAGGCAATTGGGTGCAAATGGGTATATGCAAAAAGGATGGATTTCTGTAAGGATAAAATTCGATACAAGGCTAGATTGGTAGCGAAGGGTTACGCTCGGAGAGAAGGAATAGACTACAATGAGGTATTTTCTCCAGCTGTGAAACATTCGCCTATTCGGATTTTGCTAGCCATTGTTGCGCAATATAATCTGGAGCTAGTTCAACTTGATGTAAAACCGCGTTCTTGCATGGTGGTTTGGAAGATGAAATCTACATGACTCGACCAAATGGATTTAGAGTCATTGGAAAAGAAAATTGGGTTTGCAAACCGACAAAGTCGCTTTATGGATTGAAACAATCTCCGAGGCAATGGTACAAGCGATTTGATCGGCTTATGAAAGGGCCAATTAGTTGAAGTCTACACTACGGTCTACAGCTTGTAATCGCCAACCACGCAGGCCGAGTATATGGCAATTACGAAGGCTATTAAAGAGGTCGCTTGGTTACAAGGCTTGCTTGGAAACTTGGGATTGATCCGAGAGCATGTTAACTTGTATTGTGACGACCAAAGTGCTATTCACTTAGCAAAGAATCAAGTTTCTCATGCGCTGCATCTGAAGCATATTGACGCACTGATTTCACTTTCGTGCGGAAATTATTGATGAGGGAAGATTCTTCTTCAGAAAATCAAGACCGCAGAGAATCCCGCAGATATGTTGACCAAGTGGTGACAACGATCAAGTTTGAGCATTGTCTAAACTTGATCAATATCCGTAAAGTTTAAAACAATGGAGAATGGTAGAGATTGGAGGATTATTTTATACAAGGAAGTTCACAAAGATGCAAGCCACTTTGGGAATGATGGTTTGTTGGTAGTCGGCTCAGATTTGGGTAAATCTTCACCGAGGTGGAGAATTGTTGAAAAATTCAAATTTAAAGCTAAAGCCAAAGTGTTCAAAGTTTTGCAAAGCACATGTTCAAAGTTTAGCCAAAATTATTCAAAGGTAAATTGTTCAAAGTTTGGCTAAAAATTAGGTAATCACCAACCAAACTTTGACAATTTTAAAGGTTTTGTGAAATAGTGCTACCATGCATTCCTATAAATAGCTAATGTTCTTCATTTGTTAAGGCATCCCAAAATTGAGAGCAATTGCAAGTGAAGCAATTGAGAGAGTTGAGAGAGCTTCCACTTGAGTGCTAGGAGAATTTATTTGGGTGTATTGGGCTATTGGGTTTTTGTGAGTTTTTCCAAATTTGTAAATTCTCATTTGTTAGTAAAATTATCTTCCAGTCTTTGCCCGTGGATGTAGGCTTTACGCCGAACCACGTAAATTATTGTGTCAATTTTCTTTGTAGTTGTTTACACCACATTTAAATTTCTCTAGAAGTCACAGTTACCATCAATTGGTAATTTGCTCAACCTACACTTCCGCACAACAGCTTCCATCATGAAACGGCGATATTTAAATTACTTCGTGGAGAGCATGATGAAGACGAAGAGGAAGATAGCGAAGAGGAAGAAGAAAGCAGCAGCAAGAAACCAAAATTAGTGCAAACTGAGTCTGATGAATCTGACAAAGATAGAGAGGAAAAGGGAGAGGAGGAAGAAGAAGAAACATCTGATAGTAATGAGGATGAAGCGGTACAACTATTGGAGTATGATGAAACAGACGATGAGGATGAGGGAGAGGGAGAGGGAGAGGGAGAGGAAGAGGAAGAGCAAGAGGGAGAGGGAGAGCAACCTGATGAAGAAGGAGCTGCATTGGAGGAAGGAATAGCCACTTACTTTTATTCGGAAGCGCCACGAGGCCGCAGAGATGCAAACTCTAGCCATATTGAAGTCTTGGACGTTCAATTCTATTTCACTTCCTAGTAAGGGTCGAGGAATGAAAGTGTTTTAAGCAGGCCTTTAGCCAGGATGGCGCTGGTCTTTTGTCAGTAAATGTCTTTCTTTTGTTGTTTTCTGGTATGTTTCGGTGTGTAGCTCAATTAAATGTCTTAATGGTTACGATAAATCTCTTTTGCTTTATTGTTATGTAGTTTGTATTTTACGCGGCGTTAAAAAGGCAATCGCCTATATAGAATTTTTAATCGATTAACTAAAACATTTTTAACAATAAATATTTATTCGGTGACAATAATCAATTAATAGTTTTAAAACAGCTTTCAAAAGGATCGGCGCTGTTGAAATTGGCCAACAAACGTACCGTTTTGATGGTATGTTTTTCATTAAAATGAAATTTATGACAGGATAAGATTTTATGGTGGCAATTCTATCAATGTCAGAAGATTCTTCTATTTCTTGCTTTAAAGTTTAAACTTAATCAGTCATTTTATAGTTTTTATTTTGAGTCATACTAAGTTACAAGATATTAAATTACATGAATAGCTTACAACTCATCTAATTCATACAAAAATTAATAACAAGAGTGGGGTCAATAATTTGTAAATAAGTGGATTGTAAGTTATTTTTAAAGTAACTTAGTAAAAGCCTTATTTTTTTTTTAATAATTTGATTAAAGTATTTCTAAAATATTATTCAAATTTTATTTTAATATATCTATTAACTTATTCATGTAATAAATAAAAGAATAAAAAATAAGATTTTTTAAAAAAAAAACTCACCAAATGAGAATAAGTTAATATTTTTTTAATCACATATTTCTCTTTATTAAAGAGTGAAAAACTCATTTGGTAATATTAAAGAGTGAGAAATAAATTTTACTTAAATAATCTAAATTAACGTATTTTTTTGAGTGTTTAATATAGATTTGGCTCTTTAAATAACTACTAAAATCTTATTTAAAGAACTTTTCGGCCTTACTCTTATATACATTGATAGAAAATATTTTGTTTGTTGTTAATTGTATCAATGCTTTGCCTACAAAGCCAGGCAATATCTGTAGGGTCACATACATTTTATTTTTAAGTTTGGACTAATCCTTTAGCTATCAAGACAACAATTTTCAAAGTGAGAGTCACTACAAGAAAATTGGGATATGGCAACATCAATTTAACAACATGCATAGATGGAATGTTGTCAAATTTGTAATTTAACAACAATCATAAACTAACGTAAATATAAAGTTTTAGCAACACGCAACAAGTGATCATTGTGTAAAACCTTACCACAACAAACAATCATTTGTTGCGGTATAAAAAGTATGAAATAGCAACATTCAAACTTTGCACTTTGTGATTTGTTATTTAAGACAACATTGAATTGCATGTTACATAAATTAATATTTAAATAACAAGGTTTATCTATTGCATGTTGTTAAAATTATTTTTTTGTAAAAATTTTTGTTAACTCAATTTAATAAGAAATTGGTAAAAATAAAAACATAAATAGGTGCTTATAAAATTTATACACAAAATATTATAACAAATAATTTTTTAAATATATCATTAACTACAATATTTTTTAAAAGTAGAATAAAAAATAATGTGCAATAAATGAAAAAATTCATTTCACGTACTGAGTTATGTAGCGTGGGTTAAAGAGCAATAAAACAAAAAGAAAAGAGAAAAAAGACAAATTGACTTGGTGAAACCCTGGTTTAATTTCCAATATTACTTTATTCTTTATCCATTAAAGCAAATCAACTCTTTCTCTGCCATTGAAGCAAATCAAGCTTCTTTCCACTAAAGAAAATGATCGTATTAGGTATTGTTTTCAATAAAGTTTTCTTTCACTTTCTTAATTGTATTCAATTAATAATTTACTCTTTCCACTAATTATGTGTTAAAAGGTTTTAGGTCATTGTCCTCTAATTCTTATCATGCAAAATCATTCGACGTAGTCCCATTCATTGGCTGGTAAGTGGCAAAATTCTTTATTATTTGTGGGTTCATATATTATGACATGAATCAAATAAATTTTATTTTTTTGTGATGGGTCATTGAAACCAAAAGATAATTTTCATCTTAAACGCCTAAAGTCAAGTGCTTGATTTATTTATTTACATGGAATAGATAATTTTGAAGATTATATTTTATTTCAAGAAAATTTGATTTAGTCAATATAATTTAAATGAGTAAATATTACTAGTGAGATGTATTATAATTTCTTTTTTAATTGAGTGGCACAATTTTAATCTCTTGTTGGTGTTGTTGATTTCAAGAAAAAGATAAGTCATATCTATTAACTCCATTAAACATAGTCTCCTGTATCAATAGTGACTTCTTGGGATTTAACTACCGAGCAAACTTGAGGCATTGTTTCCTCTTTGTATAATTAAATTCTAAATAAAGTTTCTTTATTTCATGTTTCAATTGATTCTGAGTAGCTTTGTTGAGATCAAAAAGAAATTGTGCAAAAGCTTCTAATTTTGTGAATTGTGCCAATTCCAATTTTAATTTGCCAACTACTTGTTTCATAGCTTTAATTTGAGCTGCGGATCCTACTCTAGAGACAAAAATACCCACATTAATAACGGGTCTGATTCCAGTATTGAATAAATCCGTGGATAAGAATATTTGTCCGTCTGGTTAATTATACAACATATTTTCTTTATTTTATATTTGGTTATAGTCTTTATTTTTATTCTCATATATGTAACTTTTACTAGTCTACTATACCCTAAATGATTTTATTTGTTTATATTTATTTTTATATGGTCCAAACTAATCACCTTTGTACAACCAGGTATACACAGTCCACTTATCAAGTCTTCATGTTTACTTAATAAAAGAATGGATAGTTTTAAGAATATTTATACCTTTAGATTAACCATTAAACTATTATTCTTATTATTATTTTCTTGTGGACATTTAGAGGAATATAGAAAGGAAGCATGTGACTTTGTTAATAGATCTCATGTAAATTTAGGAAATCTAGATATAATAATATATTCCTGCATTCGTTGTAAAAATGTACAATGTCACAATTTTGATTTAGATGAACACTTAGTTATGAAAGGTATGGATCCACCATTCTGTTAATGAAGCAGCTTCTAAATCATTGGCTGAAAATATCTATAAAAAGTATACTTATTATAATTATTCATATGCATGTTATTAATAATTTTATTTTGCCTACTTCCAAGAAAAGGTTAAAGAGTGTTATTAATCAAAAGATAATTTCAGATTTAACAATATATGTAATGATGCTATTGTGATAATAGTTAGATCAAAATTAAGGTTAATTTTGATTGATAGAATTAAAATAAAAAATAATATTGACCTAAAGTTCGAGAGGCAGGTCTATCAGCATTGATGATACTTATTGCAAACTTATCAGCAAAACGGAAACAGTCAAACTTCAAAGCAAAACGGAAACAGTTAGAGGCGTTGTAGCACAGGACACATTTTCCGTCTGAAAATGTTTTCCGTCGGGGCCATCGACAATATCGGCAATTTTGGTTAGTTTACTTTCTCTGTTGAGGAAGAGATCTTCTACGTTGTATGGGCCCACGGATGAAGGGGGTCCGTTCCATAATGCCTTTGCGAACTGCTCGTGGATTCTTTCAGTTGGGTGAAAAGCATCCCACCAAACATGATCATCAGCTTTCTCACACAACTCGTACTCTGTGGTGCTCTTGGTACCGCCGCAGGTGAATATTCCCCCATAAGGTCCGTATCCGCAACAAGCATTCACTCCATCCTCGAATCCTGCTCAAACGATGCATCATTAGATACTACGTGCCGAAGACATCGAAGTCAAACAAAGCCTACAATATATATATATAAGAAGAAGATTGAGTTGTGGTTAGGTTATAAAAAATCCAAATCAACATCACTGTTTAATAGGTAAATTATTAGCTGATTTTAATTTAAATGAAGAAAATCTTATTCCGCCAAGACATGCGAGAACTTTAAATCTGGAAAAAGTAATTTACCATCTAGTTCGTAAAATAGTGAATGATTTCTAATTTATTTAAAATTGGATTTAATTATTTGAATCTTAATTTAAGCTGAAATTCAATCTAATTTCAAATTTTACAAACCAATCAACTAATTCGGATCAAACTGAGTTTCCACAAATTCATGGAATTCAATTAATACACAATTAACCTAACACTCCAAGTCTTAATCTAATATAATAATTACAATAATGGTAACAACGATAATGAAGATGACAATTTGACAACGACTATAAGAAGAAGTCAACAATACATGTGATCCCTTATCACAATAAAATAATAAATGAACATGAATTTTGTATAGTCATAGTGAAATGTCGATTTCTTTGTATATTTCCTAGCTCTTGAATAAAGCAATTATTCTGAATTTAAAACAATAATTATGTTAAAAACAAGCATACGTACCATACATGGAAGGATGAGTTATTCTATCATCAAGCCAGTTGTAAAAATTGGAGTTGCAATACTTGAAGCCTTTTAGAATATGTTCAAGGCCTGCGAGGACGGTTGTTAAAGCATTATTATGCGCAAGTGCTAGTGCAGAAGCTGCTTCAAAACAGCCACCTTCATTGGCTTTGTCAGGGTTCAAAGCTCTAAGTGCTGGCAAGCAACCCAATGGAGATAAGCTGAGAAAAGCAAATTTTCTGCCTCCTTTTTCATACAAAACCTGATTGAGAAAATAGCTAAGCAGTCGAGAATTTAAGAACAAATTAAGCCGTGCAATAACTTAACTACTGTGATTGAATTTTAGATTACTTGAATTGCTTGTGTCAAGTTCCCGATGACCATTCCACATATGTCTCTGGGTTATAATCTTCTTGCATTTTGGGGTTACCTAAATAACCACCCATATAATCATTGCTTCCAATACTAATGAAATAAACTGCTTCTGATATAAATTCACTTGCTTTTACTTCTCCCAACTTTTCAATCAAGGACTTTCGCACTACTTCAAAATTCTCCAGTTGTTTTGGAAGGTCAATCACCTGGTAAAAGAAATAAGAATTAACAAATTACAGCTCAAAAGGTTTGTATAGATCATGATTAAGGCTCCGGTTTCTATTGTGATATACAAGCCACAAGAAAAGTGATGCTATTTACATGGAAAAGTGACTACAAGATTCTGTAGTTACTAAACTTTGTAATGTTACGTGCATTTGTATACTCGACAATTGTGGAAAATAATCAGCTGTTAGTTGACGGTTTTCTTACCAGCCCCTGATTGGTTTCAGAAAGCACACCAGCCCCACCTGAAGCAAAGTTAACACCACTGCTGCATTCGGCAGATGGGTGTAAAATGGAGGAATCAATGGCAACTTTGCATATTCAGCTGTACACACACACACACACACACACACACATAAATCTTGAAGTTATTAAAGTTAGCAGATAACTTATTCAAATGAAGTAATTGAAAGATCTATATATAAATTTGTACCAATAAAATCAACGATCACGCGCCCGTTAGAGAATCGTCCTGTTGGTTTATCAAAGAATCCATTCCGTCCATAGGGCTTGTAATTTGCTTGGTTTTCCGGAGTTGTTTTTATGTAATTATTGTTTCCTGGATCAACTGTGGAGTCTCCAAAAATGAACAAGGCAGCATTTGATGAGCTTCCTGAAGCTCTGAAACTTAGTAACAGTAACAGGATTACACAAACAGGGAAGGATTCTGACGAGTGGAAAATTAGCCTTGCCATTGGGAACAAAACAAATGCAGCTTTTGAATTAAGATTTGCGAGTGCATAATTATATCATGTTCAGGCCAGGCGATTCTTCCAACGCAGTGTTGTGATATCTTGACGCATATTCTGTAAATCTATTGGTGCTGCTTCGTTTATCTCCGCATATAGAGCATTGTATTTCTCAGTATCCTATTTGTCCTTTGTATGGTATCGATCTAACTTCTAAGAATTATCCGTTTAATTTAAGCTTGTTAAAGCTCAGCTCATGTGGTATGGTCCTAGCCCCTACCTAGATAGTTATAGTGCATAAATTAAATTCAGACTCATCCTGTTTGGCTAATAAATACACAACTAATTATGCCTATAGTTTATGAATAACCTTTGATAGGACTTAGGGCAAAATTAGGGCTAATCTTTATTGATAGAATCAAAATAAAGAACAATCCTGACCTACAGTTCGAGAGGTAGGTCGATCTCTTCCAAGATTCCTATTACTTCTAATACTTTGATAGAAAACTCCACATAACCCTAAATGACTCCTTAATCTCTTATTTATACTAATAAGTAAATAAGTAAATTTACTAAACTGTCCCTGTCATTAAAAATACTAAATTACCCTTACCATTTAATACTTATGTCTAACATAAGTTTTCACGGGTCTAACATAAGAATCATAAAAATAAAATAAAAAACGTAATAAATTTTAAAAAATTTTATAATTAACAACATTTGAATCTAAGGTAAGGGTGACAATTACTCTCGAAAAAAAAAAGTCGATGAAGAAAATTAAATTATTATTCCATCAATATATTTTTAGTCATTGTGATTACGATTAATAGTAAAAATAATTTTAATCGTTTAAAGCATTTTGAGTTAATTATATAAAAAAGACTTTTATGAAAGTTATTAGATTCTAATTGTACAGAAATAATAGTCTATGCATAAGTATTATTATTATTTTTTTTAAAATCGATAATTAACAATTACTAATTAAACTATTCACTTATTTATGCGATTTGTTATGTAAACAAAAAAAAAACAATAGAAAACCTGAAAACAAAACGATACGCTTCAATGACAGAGAAGAGACAGGAAACTGATGTCATCTCCTATTCTCTCATGTAACCACACGTGGAGGTGGAGCTATTGCGTGGATTACCTCATTACCATAACCATGTCAGAACTAATCGTAAAAGGCCAGGGGCATTTATGTAATTCAATATTCGGTCCAAATCCCCCTCTGCTCAAACTGTAACTTCCCCTTCTCAATTCTCTAAACCCTAACCTAAATATCGTTAACAAAATTGAATAACCTTGTCCAATGACTTCTGGAAAAAAACATTACAAGGAAAAAATCGCTCGACGAAAGTAATAATTTTTTTGAAAATTTCAATTTTTTTTAACTAATGCAACAATTTGTTTTTTTTTTTTTTAACGAGAGCTGCAAAATTTGTACAGAGATGAGAAACCTGAGGAACCGGAGCAGCCGAAATATCGGGACCGAGCTAAGGAGCGAAGAGAGGATCAGAACCCGGATTATGAACCTACAGAATTGGGCTCATTTCACGCCGTTGCTCCTCCAGGCAACGTTGATCTCCGGTACCCCAAATTATTGTCCTTTTTATGTACTGAATTTAACCGTGGTTTTGTATTTTTTTATGCTGTTATGATTGTTGGATTAATCTTTGCAGTTTGGCTGATGCACAAAAGCTTTCCATCGAGAAGAGCAAGTACCTTGGAGGTTTGTGTTTCAATAATTGTTATCCTTGGATATGAGTTTTGTTTTATGTAAAATACATCATACCATGTGTACTGTTAGGCTCCATTAGAAACCGAGTTATGTGATTCTGTGAATGGAAAAGCTTTTCTTTTGTTGGACTCTCAATTGAATATGCTGTTAGCTCCATCTGAATACCATGTCTTGTTATGATGTATAAGAGCTTTGCTAAGATGTTGAGTGATAATTTGTTGATTGACTGTTGGTGAGTGTTAGTGTATGGAGCTGTTTTGGAGCCTCGTACACTGTTTGTTAAACCATTTATTTATTTTTTTCCTGAAGAAAATTGATGTATATTGTCCAGGTGATGTCGAGCACACTCATTTGGTCAAGGGGTTGGACTATGCACTGCTTAACAAAGTGAGAAGTGAGATTGACAGGAAGCCCGATGCTGGAGATGATACTGATGGAATGTCTAGGTAACTGAATTTGGATCGGCTGTCTTTCACTCGTATATTTGAGTTTTCCTTTTAATTCACTAGTCTAATAGGTCTTATATTATGTACTTCAACTTTGGCATTTGTTGCAAAATGGTTGAAGTTCCACCTTTTGGAATCTGGAACTCATTGATAGGATTAATTTTCATTTTTTGTTGTTGCATAGATTAATAATTATTTTAGTATGTTTTATACAATGGATGCTAATACTTTTGTTGATTTGTTGAATCTTTCCAGTCTCCATATGTTAGGTTATAAAGTGGATGTTCATTGTCTTGTACTATCTTCTACTTATTGTGTAATGTGTAGCTGCAGAAAAACCGTATCATTCATTATACTGATGTAAAATATTTTAAAAATGGCTGCTTTGAGTTATGAGATTTAGGCCCCGTTTGGGACTGCTGTGCAGAGGCAGCCCACAGCAGTCCCAAACGGGGCCTTATTTTATGATAGATTATAGGACAGTTTTTATGTCTGTGATCTAGGGGCACAAAATTTCCTCAAGCATAATCATGCTTTAAATTGTGAATTTTTCTCCTTTCGATGTGGCTTATTGATATATGATTGTCATTTTTTGACAGAACTTCGAAGGAAGATCAACAATTATCATTTCGCACTGCAATGGCTAAGGTGCATCATCAGGGATATTATAGTAATAGAAATGTTTTGCTTATCTAGCAAAAGAGTTTTAGTCTATGATTAGCATATATTTATTTTTCATTTATCTCTGTTTCCCTTTTGCAGTCGGTGTATCAATGGATAGTCAAGCCTCAAACTGTTATGAAGACAAATGAGATGTTCCTCCCAGGTCGAATGTCATTTATTTTTAACACGGTATGCCTCTTTCTATCCCTTTTTTGCTTATTGTGCTTAGGGTAAACTAGCTGTTCACTTAATCACTGGTCCCTATTGACATCGTGGTCTGTTATGGAAGCCACAAAAGATTGATTATTAGAGTTGTGAGTTTGATCATTTTGAGCTGAAAAGAATTGCTATAACTTCCCCATTTTCCACTTTTTGAACATCCTTAAGAGTACAATGGTTGTAAGAAGTACAAGAAACTTGTATGGATGTTTTGAGCTTCTAGATCGAGTTATTTTTGGTTGAATTGCATTTATCTTGCTTATGAGGCTACTAGCTCTTTGTGGGCATCAATGTTGTAGGGATATGTAATGGTGCTATAATTGTTGGTTCTTATATTTTTGTGTACCATGGAGCCTTCTTGGACCACATGGTGCATGATATGGTCAAACATATATTTTTGTATGGCTTTTCCCATGGATTTGTGATATTCTTGACTGGTGAAGTTCTGGCTTATTTCAATTGTACTGTCCCCTGTATGTATTAATGGGGGAATAAAAAAGGTAATCTAAAATTTCTGATTTCAGTCTCCTGAGAATCCTAATGTATTATTATTATTTATTTAAGCCCAAAAAATGCAATTACTTTATGGTGACATAGCAAGGGCGTGCTAATTTTCTTCTGACCTATTGTTGAAGTGTCACGCTAATTTTCTGACTGAATTCTTTTCTCTTTGCCTTTGTAGGAGGGTGGATACTCTAACGACATACCAACCACCTTGCATAGAAGTAAAGCCGATTGTCCTGTTCCAGATGTATGTTAACCTTTTCTCCCATTATTTTGGAATTCCTTTAATCTGTCTTCATTCTACTACAGTCAAAAACTTTTGCTGATTTTGGTTTCTATTAACTGTACAGGAAATGGTTACTGTCAGTGTTGATGGTTCTGTGCTAGACCGAATTGCTAAAATTATGACATATCTTCGCCTTGGATCATCTGGGAAGGTTCTCAAGAAGAAAAAGAAGGAAAGAGACGGGAAAGGTGTGATTCTCTTTGAACTCTCGGTCATAAAGTAGGTAGATATTTTTTATTTTAAAATGTCTGATTATTATCCTTTGAATGATTTAAGTCCATAATAGAATAGGCTTTATGCTTTTTGAATAAGCTCGAAGATGTCATGTTGTAGTTCACTGCACTCTGTTTCAAATCCTTGTTGAGGAAGAAAACATTTTTTTTTTGCTGCTATGTTTATGAGATTATTCTGTACCTTCTCGCATGGGCACTCTGAGTTGATTCGAATTTTGGATACTTACATCAGCAGCACATTCTTCATTGCACTTCTGGTGTTGTTTGCTTGATATGATTCTGGCTGCTAGCATTCCTTATTTGGTTATGATGGACAAAGAGACCAGTCTATATTGGAAGTTTGGACATGCTATTTTTTGTTCTTTATGATATTGTGCAAGCTAGCATCTCCAATCTATTTATTTGTGTCACTGTTGCCTAATTTTCAGTTACAGGAAAGACTTCAACTGTAGTTAACGAATATGATGAAGAGGATAAGCCATCGAAAGCTAATAGTGGAATATGTAATGGTAAAACTGAAAGAGAGATCCTGCCACCACCTCCGCCACCTCCCAAGAAAATTGATGTTGATTCGAGAGAGAAACAGGGTCCAATTGTTGCTAGAGCAGAAGAAGATGATATATTTGTGGGGGCAGGCGTTGACTATACGGTTCCTGGTAAAGACATGAGCCAAAGCCCTGTTTCTGAGGATATGGAGGAGTCTCCTCGAAATAAGGAAAAGGTTTCCTACTTCTCTGAATCTGTGTATGGTCCAGTCCCTCCTGCTGAGCCTCCTCAGGCCTGGCAAGATATGGTAGGTTGATCCCCATAATCTTTCAAGTTTGTAAGCAAATTAGACAGAAATTGGAACCTATGTCCTAAGCACCAAGTGTTTGAAAGAAAATGAAAAAAATAAGCTTCCGATGGTACAATTACATTCTTCAATTTTTGTCTTGTTATTACAATTTATGCCTCTGTTGTACTTAACATTTTCTTTCTTGTCTTCGTCTATCTTGACTCGGGATCAGAATGGATATGATGCCATGCAAGCACAAGCGTTGGCTGGTGGCTACCAGGGAGAGTGGCAGGACTATCAATATGCTGAGCAATTAGCTTATCCTGGACAATACCTCCAGCCAGACATGCAGACTTATGAGATGCAAGCAGGTTTAAACATGCCACAAGATCCACGCTTCATGACTCAAGAAGAGAAGGATCGGGGCTTAGGTTCTGTCTTCAAGCGGGATGATCAGAGGCTTCAACAATTGAGAGAGAAAGATGCCCGAGAAAAGGATCCAAACTTCATCTCTGAGAGTTATTCTGAATGTTACCCTGGTTATCAAGAGTATAACCGTGAAATTGTGGACAGTGATGATGAAGATGACTTGTCTAAAATGGATATGGGTGGAAGGGTAAGTATTCCTTTCTGAAGTGACACAAAGTTTGATACTCTTCTCATGCACATACATAAGCAGCATCTGTTATTCTCTCGCTTGTATTTGAATTAACATGGGAAAAATTCTTAAGCATTAAAGAAGATGCGCAATCTAGCCTTCAACTCATAATGATAAGTAAAACATGGAGGAGTTAATAAGGCTTGTGTGGAACTATGCTTTGGTATGATTAAACCACATCATTCTTTATCATCTCTTTATGGAACATTTACAATTTTTTTTTTTGTGTAAAAAAAGTAATTTCTGAAAATAACAGTTGTTCTGTTTCTAATACATTGTCTGCATACTTCTTAACAGGCAAAGGGTCGTCTTCATCGGTGGGACTTTGAGACAGAAGAGGAATGGGCAACATACAATGAGCAGAAGGAAGCCATGCCAAAAGCTGCCTTTCAGTTTGGTGTAAAGATGCAAGATGGTCGGAAGACGCGGAAACAGAACAAAGATCAGAAGCTAACCAATGAGCTTCACAAGATTAATAAAATTCTAGCAAGAAAGAAAATGGAGAAGGACGCTAATGGTGAAGGTGGCCATTATGATGATGATGTACAACCTGGGAAGAAGCCTCGAGTATGAGTATCGGCAGTTGGATTGACGCTAATATGTAATTGGGAAAGTATTCTCTGTATCTTACCAGTTATCTTAGTTACGTTGTCATATGAAAATAATGATTTTCATTAAATTTCATTTTTAACGGGGCTGAAAATGGATACTCTGTAACACTGTTGGCGGTTAGTTTTATTGTTTTGGGTATACGTAAACTAAAAGAATAAAAAATGAGAATGGGAACCGCAGAAATGTATAAATTTTAAATAACATTAGAAAATTTATTGAATTAATTCATCCTTTTACCTAAAGCACTGCGAAATTTTTTTAAAAATCATTTGGTAGTTTGTTTATTAGCTTTTAAAGATGAAGGTAGGATCCCAGATTGCTGGTCCCAAAGCGTTTTATTTCACGCGAGAATAATTTTTCACTTAATACGAAGTATCTTTCCACGAAGCTCAAAATAATTTTCTTAGTTCCTTGTCGACTTGTTTATATAAAATATTTCTTGAATTTTATTTTTTAAAATACCTCAAATTTAATTCATAAAATATAAATTCATATATTAAAATTAATCATCTTCTCTTCAAATTTTACACTAAAAAGTATTTTTTTAATTTTATTAATAAAATAATACATTTCCTACCATCTTAAATTATTTTCATTTTATTATATCGTTTTAATCTCCATAACTCTAAACTCTAATTATAATTTTTTATTTTTTTAATTTAGAATACATACATATCCTAAAATTTTAAATTATTTTCTTTTTTGTTATATCGTTTTTATATCCATAACATAAACTCTTATAAAATGTTTCAAAAAAATATTTTTTATTTAAAATTTAAAATATAAATATAAATTCTGAAATGAAGTGTGTAAATAATTTGTTAAAAAAATAATTTATTAAGTGTTTAATTGAATTTTTATGCAAAACTTAAAAAAAAAATCAATTAATGCCTTCGGTTATTTAGGTAATTTTAATTGAAAAAGAGTTTTATAAGGAGTTTTGAGGGTGTCAAAATAATTTTGTTTCAGGCCCAGAGCTTTCCTGGGGCTTATTAATAGAAGCGGCATGAGGCGGACCAAGACTAGGTCATCTTGTTCATCGGAAGGGGTGCAAGAGGAATTCCTATACGGTGCGAATAGAAAAACGCGAGTGATCATTATCTTAAATAAAATGACTTTCGTGCGCCGGAATTAATTCGACAACTCTTTGCCCTTTGATTCTTTTCGGCTCTTCTTCCTCATCATCTTCGTTGTTTTATTTTACGTGTCCTTGAAGTCGCAGATTATTGAAACCGGGAACTCGTGTTAGAATCCATAATATACACAGACGAAGGTATGACTCATCTCATTTGGCTATTTCTTCTTCATCTTGTTTTTCTCTTGTGCGATGCAATTGTTATCGATAGCCCTAGAAGAGAGTAACATTTAGAAACCCTAATTTTAATTTTGGTTTCTTTGAATTAGATTTTGTTGGGACTTATGTAATTCACCTGCTTTGTCTCCTCATATTATTCGTTTTTTAGTATTGATGGTAATTGCATGATTGGCAGAATACGATTCGCAAAAATTATACCCATTTTCGATTAATTTAAGGGGCTTTACTAGTTGCTTGGTCAATTTATTTATTCATTTATTTTTATGTACAGTTGACATTGTTAAATTTTGTGAACAAACAAGCAAAATTGACATCCTTATGGAAGTTTATTTTGCTGGCATCATTGAATTGAAACATTATTCTTTTTTTCTTTGTTGCTAAGTAGGATATGTATTTGTATTTGCAGTAATCTTGTGTAGCTTTTGATCATTGATTGCATGTAGTGGGGGTGTATGGCGACCGAAAATGGAAGAGTTTTGTATTCTTCTCTTTCTAAGCTAGAGAAAAAGGAGAATGGTAAAGTGAGTTACAATGATGATTATAGTGATTCTATTTGGGGGGTGCCAGAAGGCAAAAGAACTTACCCAGCAGTCTCAAAGTCCACGAAAGAAGATTATATGTATCAGTTTCCACTTGAATCTGATGACGCTATTGATGGGGCATATGATTCAACTGATGATCAATGTACTGATATTCTAACAAATAATATGCCTCCAGAGGTAAACCTGAGAAATGTGCTGAGTGGAATATTTGCAATCATAACTGGGCAAAACAAAACTCCAAGTGTTTCCATGAATCAGCAAGAGACCAGTTCTAATGTTTCTTTTTTTGGATCTGGGAAGAATGGCGATACATATTTGCACTCATCGGTTTACATTCCAAGTGCTCCCCCACTTCTTGAGCCTGATGGGGTTAGATATACTGCTTACAAAGAGGTGCTGGAAGCTGAACCTCCAGAGTGGCTTCCTGATAGTTCCACTACAGTTTGCATGCAGTGCACTGCTCCTTTTACAGCCTTTACTCGTGGTAGACATCACTGTCGGTTTTGTGGAGGGGTTTTCTGTAGAATTTGTACTAAGGGAAGGTGTCTGTTGCCTTTGAGGTTTAGAGAGCGGAATCCACAGAGGGTGTGTGATGTTTGTTATGATAGACTTGATCCTTTACAAGGTGTTCTTATTAATACAATTAGCAATGCTGTGCAAGTGGCAAAACATGATGTGGTGGATTGGACATGTACAAGGGGGTGGCTGAACCTTCCCGTTGGTTTGTCAATGGAATATGAGATATATAAGGCCTCTAATATATTGCGAAGCTACTGCCAGGTGAATTTTGATTTCATTGAAGTTTAATTACTATGAACGTCCTGTTTAGTGCAAAAGTTGTTTGAACCTACGATGAGTTTACTGGTGTCTGGGTGTACGTGTGTATGTTTTAGTTTTGCTTGGGAGTTTCGTTTTTGTGCTGGAAGTTTCTTTCTTGTTACAATCTTTGGTGCTTCAGCATAGAAAAATAACTACTCTTTTCTCAGTATGTTATGAGAGCCATGCTCCTGTTGGCGTTGTTATGTAGCATTCTGATAGTATTTGTTGGTATGAACAGGTTGCGGTGTCAAATCCTGAGAGATCAATACCCTTAGCAGTTCTGAACGGAGCCAAGGGTCTTGCAATTCTAACCGTTGCTAAAGCTGGTGCACTATTTTCTTACAAACTTGGCACTGGTTTGGTTGTTGCTAGAAGGTCAGATGGTTCCTGGTCTGCTCCATCAGCTTTATTATCAGTTGGTTTAGGATGGGGTGCTCAGGTAAATTCACATGAATTATAATGAGTTATTTATATCAATTTATTCTGTGTATTCCTCCGAATATTTGTTCTGGTAATATTTTGTTTCTTGTTTTTTCGTTCTCTAGATTGGAGGTGAGCTCATGGACTTCATAGTTGTGCTCCATGATTCAAAAGCTGTAAAAACGTTTTGCAGTCGCTTGCATTTTTCTCTTGGTGCTGGTTGCAGTGCTGCGGCAGGGCCTGTTGGGAGAGTGCTGGAAGCAGATCTTCGTGCTGGAGACAGAGGTTCTGGCATGTGCTATACTTACAGTTGTAGCAAAGGTATTGTTTCCTGGATGGTTTTGGCTACATCTCTTAGGATTCTGCTTTATGAATTACCATAACCATTTGCCTTTTCTTTGTGATTGTCTGGCATAGTTAAAATTTTCTTCATAAAAATTTGAGATTTCGGGGCAGTTCATATTCATTACTGGAAGAACAGTTCTTTGGGTATTCTTTGACTTTGAGAACAGACGGAGCACTCGGCATAAAATTTGACTTTATTTTTCTTAAGACCTGCTCGATATTTCTGTGTAGTGCTGAAATATGCTTAGTTTAGATTACTGCCGCCTGCCTTCATGATCAATATATGTACCACCATTGTGTAAGAATAGCAAGTTACAAAAATTGGATTGGCTAGGCTTGATGCTTGCTTTTAAAATATTACATTTTATGTGAAATGCTTGATGTATGACCCATTCTGCTGGGTACTTGTTAGGAATCCAAGAGAGGTAAAATAATATTGTCTTGTTTTAGTCCGAGTTATATCTCAATGTGTCCTGAGGAGTTTAAACACGGCATGTGGTTGAGAATGCAAATTACGGTAGGTAAGGAGGTAGCTTTCATCTTTATTCACAGAAGTCAAGTTTTGAGAGATTTAGTAATGCCATATGTTGCTGCAAAATTATCAGGGGCATTTGTAGGAGTGTCGCTGGAAGGGAACATTGTTGCAACAAGGATGGATACCAATCTACGGTTTTATGGGGATCCTTATTTGACTACAGCTGACATTCTTCTTGGGACAGTGGACCGGCCAAAGGCGGCTGAGCCTTTGTATACTGCCCTTGAAGGTCTCTATTCCAGTCTAAGCTATTAGTTCAATCCTCATTGCATTGTGGCATATCTCTCTGCATGTGAAGCCTGCATATCCATCACTACTTGGTGTGGCTTTGTATTGAGAGAAATGCTGAAGCCTGAAATTTATTTCTCTGCTGCAATTTGTAATTATAGAACAAAAATTCATGGGGTGACACACACTATATTTGTACAAAGGAACAGTTTAAAGGGGTGGATTAAAGTTGTACATATTTCTTTAAAAGTCATTATAAAGTACATAAAATTTGTAATTGCATGCTAAATTGTATCATTGATTTTTGTTCAATGGTCCATCATGGCTAGGTTGCTGTATAAAGCATTATATTCCTGGAAATAGTTGTTGTTTTCAATCGTTATCCCTCTACTGTAATAAGTCCTCTTGATTTTTGGGCCCCCTATTGTCAGGCAGTTCTTGGGACACTGCAATGTGAGTGTGAGGCAATTTCCAGTTGTCCTCGGTTTCATTAGAAGGTGAAAGAAAAGAAAAGAAAAATTCAAAAGTAGTACGGTTTCGCCCAGTTTCATAAATTTTCAGTCTAGCAGGAACATCTACAATTGATTGCCTTCCAACTTCATTTGAGCCTAAATGTCAGCCGGGGTATTAACAATTTGTGGTCTAATCAGCCGAAAAAGGCAAAAGAAAAAGAGAAAAAAGGAAAGCTTATGTAAAGTGATGATAGTTAATTAGTCAGTTCTTAACTAAAACTTAAAAAAAAAGCTTCGACTGAACACGGTTTCTTTAGAAAGGTAATCTTTGTTGGGGGCCCATGACCTATTTCCTGTATATGTTGAAATTGAAATCTTGGATGCTTGCTTGCGTGGTTTGTTCATTTGGACGGCTTAGATGAGGTGAATAACTAGGTGTAACCGTCAGCAGATACCAAGCAGTTGGCGAGCACCCCAGATTATTTAGGAAACCAATAGCTTTCTCCGATGCCTTAAAACTTAGAGAGGAAGTCATTAATGTTCATATGCTGAATCAGAAGAGCATTAATCAAAAAGGAAAAAGGGTAAAAAGATTGTTGAAATAAATAAAAGCAACAGCATGGTATTATTTATAAACATTCCTTAACAGCCAGTGATACAAGAATTTAAGGCATAATGGGTAACAAGATTGGCACGTTATTGACCAAAAGCAAGCTGAAAAAGCACAAGAAAGAAATTAAGGTGGTGACTTCAAAGGTGACTTACTCTGAGGTGAATGAAGAGTTCGAAGAAGCTTACTTGACTCCAAGATCACATGAGAGTGAGCTGAAAGATGAAGAAACAGTTAATGTTGACGATATAATTCGTGTTCTTGAAAAAGGGCAGTCTTCAACTTCTGAAACTGATGATGGGACTGCATCTTTTATTTGTGAAATCTGTGTTGAATCGAGGTCTCTTTATGACTCATTCAATGTAAAGGGCTGTTCCCATTTTAACTGTACTTCATGTATTGTCCACTACATAGCTTCCAAGCTTGAAGACAACATAACAAATATTTCTTGCCCGGAATTGAGTTGTGAAGCAAAGCTAGAGTTTGACGACTGCCGTTTGATCCTTCCTGATGGTGTGTTTGCAAGATGGGGAGTTGCTCTATGTGAGTCTGCAGTTGTTGGCTACAAAAAGTTCTACTGTCCCTATAAAGATTGCTCAAGCATGTTGATTAATGAAGGAGAAGCTATCAAGCAATCAAAGTGCCCTCACTGTAGGAGACTATTCTGCGTGCAGTGTAAGGTTCCTTGGCATCCGGAGTTCGATTGTTCCCAGTTTCAGAAATTGCAGAATCGTGGTGAGGATGACATGGTGGTTTCTTTAGCAAAGAAGAAGAAGTGGAAGAGGTGCTCAAATTGCAATTACTTTGTTGAAAGATCAGCTGGTTGCTTTTATATGAAGTGCAGGTCTGCTTATAATTTCCTGCTTAGATTAATACTGAAATTGGTTTATAGTATCAGTTTGTTTATTTTACTTGATGATACTTTTCAGGGTCCATGCAAGCTTGATTGCAAGTTTATTACACGTATAAATTTCAGTGTTGTCATTGTTATTTTTAGATGCTTGAAAACTTTGGACTCATATGTTTCATGGCATATATATGTGTGTGTGTGTCTTGAGGATCTTTTTGCCTTAAAAACGCTAAAGATTAAAACAGAATGTAAACGTGCAACTGAATGATTTCGTTCATTTTATTCACAAATACAGTTTCTTCTTCACCAAGATAACATTT
Organism: Murraya koenigii; assembly: GCA_025617385.1. Taxonomy (NCBI): domain Eukaryota; kingdom Viridiplantae; phylum Streptophyta; class Magnoliopsida; order Sapindales; family Rutaceae; genus Murraya; species Murraya koenigii. Next base: position 25,727,199 of record CM046817.1, read on the forward strand.
GTCCAATTCCAGCCGTTAGCTTACTCCTATGGCTAACAATCATTTGATCTAATGGCAGCAATTCACTGTCATTTGTAGAGGACTGCTGGTTCTTGTTTTATTATCCGGTCACATGATGTCCTTTATGCCCTTTGGACTTATCTAGAGCCTTGCTGAGTCATCACCAGAGATCATATCCTTCTAGCTGAGTCGCCCTACAAATCAAAGTTGCTGAAGTTTCTTAGACATTTGATCCAGCACCTGATTCAATTCATCAAACACTTGCTTTACTAACATTTTGGGAGATGAAATTATCTAATGCAGGATGGTCTTTAAGTTTTTCTGTTTCTAAATAGAGTCATTATTGACTTTAGTTTTCCCAGGGAACTTGGGACCTTTCTCATTTTTTGCTTACCCCTTAAAATGTGATGTGTATTGGAGCATTAAAGGTTTTGATGGCTTATTGAATTTTGCAATTGAATGGACCGGCATTCCAATGATTTAGAATATTTTCCTTCTTCAAAGGAATGTATTGAAAGTTCATTTTTTAAGTACAACCTTGATAGAATCATTGTAGCATCAACTTTTTGTGACTTAGCTGAATGTCAAGTTTTTAGCTCAAAATTGTTGGCATTTATGTTCTCTGCTGGCTAGTTTTGGCTACTTGTCTTTGGTTTCTGTACTCAATTACATGAAAAAAGTTTAGCTCTGCTTCTACCAAACCTAACCATAATGTGAAGTTGAGCTGATCTGTTTGTTCTGCTTCCATAAATAAATGCAGGTGCGGAAATGCGTTCTGCTACAGATGTGGAGCTCGCTTAATTACTACTTCTCCTCGGTGCCCTAGCTGTAATCATCAGAATTAACATGAGGCAAGATTCGGTTAAATTTTGAAGACATCATTGCATGATGGGTTTTCTTTTTCGTTTCTTGAAACGGACAGTTGGTAGTAGAACTTATTTCAGATGATTGGTTGTGTAGAAATTAACGAAAAACTAGAATTTCATATGGGGTTGTTAGTGGAGAAGTTGCTGTTTTGAGATGGTATTAAGCAAAGGTGAATAGAGTTTTAGTTCATTATCTCTGTCTGTTTGAATCTTTAGTTTGTTGAATATAATCACTTGCGGCAATAGGCAATTTCAAGATTGTACCCATTTAAACGGATTGGGATTCTCTTATTACTTTTAGTTGTCAAAAGATAATTAGAATTTTAATTCCACTTAAACATGTCAATTTGATTTAATGAACAATGAGAGAATTATTATTATTTTCTGAATCTTTTGTATAAGAACGCTTCTCCATCTCCGAAAAACAGATAAATTTTTCAATTTTATCAGTTCCAGTAAAGTGACATTCATCTAATGAATAATAAGATGAATTTATAGGTAAGTTCTCAAGTTATCGGATTAATCATCCAATGAATCAATAAATTTCAGTTCAATGCTCTGGACATAAATTAAATTGGGATACTTTCCAGTGGAGTATTTATTACTCATAAATAATTAAAGGTCGAAACTTACGGGATAGGTGGCGAAAAATTACAAAACACAGTTTTCCATTCTGAATTCAATAGGGTTAAAGACTTTAAAGTTGAAGAAGGCAGAAAACACAATCTCCGTAAAATTAACGCAAAGAAAGATGCACAAAATTGAGACACAGAAAATTCCCCAAATGAAGATTTTGGACCTCGAAGATGATGAAGTCTTCTTGATACCCACTTCACAGCAGGGCACAGCAGAGAGCACTGCAATTTTCGTTGACCAATACAATGAACAAAGAGAGGACTACAATCGGCTCAAAACTTCGTTAATCTGCAAGACTACTGCGACGACAACGACGACTTGCATGTACTCAATTTTGAGAAAAGAATGAGACCCTCTTCAATTCATCCAACGACTGATAATGGGCAGTCTTTAAATTCCAAAAACAACGATCCTTCTTCTTTAGTTTGCGAGATTTGTTTGGAACCCAAGTCAACAAATGAGTTGTTTAGCATCAAGGGTTGCTCTCATTCTTACTGTACTGATTGCATTGTCAAGTATGTGGACTCAAAGTTGCAAGAAAGCATTATATCAATCCGCTGCCCCGGAACAGATTGCACGGGCGTGTTAGAGCCAGAGTAGTGTCTCAAGATACTCCCAAACGAAGTGTTTGATAGATGGGGCAATGCTTTCTGTGAGGTTGTAACTAATGGGGATCAAAAGTTTTATTGCCCTTTAAAAGATTTCTCTGCGCTGTTGATTAATGATGGACTAAAGAATATAAAGAAATCAAAGTGTCCTCATTGAAAAAAAGAATGTTTTGTGCTCAGTGTGAGGTTCCTTGGCATGCAGGGATGAAATGTGAGAAGTTTCGGAAGTTGAATAAGAACGAGAAAAATAGTGAAGACATGAAGTTGATAAAGTTGGCAGGGGAAAAGAAGTGGAAGCGGTGCCTTCATTGCAATTATTTTGTGGAAAGAACAGCTGGTTGCTTATATAAGACGTGCAGGTCTGCTTACACGATAACTTTGAACAATCTTTTTTGCTACTAGTTCGTTCATAAGATCGAAAGTATGGCCCAAACTAAAGTTTTCATTTCATTATTTATGCAGTCCTTTTGCTGAGCATCATCAATTGTAATAAGGTGAGCGCTTTAAAATGTTGCAGAAACCATCCTCTACTTGGAAACCGTGTTAAGGGCAAGGATGATCAACCTAATTCCGGTAAATGCTGGAAATATTGTACCCGCGTGTGCAAGGACTGAATTTGCATGCCAGTCAAGAATGAACATCAGTGTCATTGTATGTGTTGATGATGTATGTTCTAGCTCTATCCGGTTTAAGGAGAAAAAATTAAGATGTAACATGAATAAAGTTAATTTCTGATTAATGGAAATGGGAATGTCGTTGTTTCTCAATCCCTAGCAATTTTTATTTTCTAATATTTATCACAAAATTGATGTCACGTGGTGATCCAAGTTTAGTTATTGTGAGGAAAAATATCTTAAATCGACTGAATATTGAACTTGGATTAAATATATAAAATATAAATAACCCTCAACTCTTTAGTTAATTTTTGAGTTAAGTTAGACCTATAAATTTCTATATGGTATTAGAGCCAGAATCATACACGAGTTGGCTCACACTATCTTACTATGTGATAATAACCAGTCAAAAAGACCGATTTATATGTGACAGGAGATGTTAAGAAAAATATTCTACATCAACTCAATATTGAACTTATTTTAAATATATAAGACTTGAATAACCTTAAACTTTTTTAATACAAATAAAATATGTACAACATTAAGATTCATATTCAAGCATTGCTGCTATGCAGAACCTCTTGTTACAGGTTAATACAGCAGAGTATTCGGTCTGTTAATACAAATAAGATATGTGCTCGTATTTGCTTTAAAAAATGTGCAGGTCTGCTTATAATGTATTGTTACTGGTTAATACCATTACTCTCTGTCTCTAATGTTTACTACACTTGATTCACTGTTCAGTGCTCATACAAGCTTGGTTGCCAGTTTATTATCATTTGCTAGTGAAATTCTACTACAATAGACCCTGATCATTAAAGACCGTCGAACTTATTAATGTACAGCAGCTTGTTGATTCTGTAACATAATTTTCTTCTTCAGTGAATGAATTGAAGTTTGGTTTAGCATGAACTAACCTTATTGTCAAATTAACCATTGCAGGTGTGGAAATGCATTCTGCTACAACTGTGGAGCTCGCTCAATTACCACTTCTCACAGATACCCTAGCTGGCTATCCCTATGATACAAAGATAAGCCAAGGATTCGTTTTAGGTTTTAAGATATCGCATGATGGTTTTCCTTTTTCTTTCAGAAAAGATTGAAAAAAATTAATTAAAAATATTTCATATGACTTTTGAGATGGTATTAAAGGTAGCTGATAAATGGTACTTTGAACGATATCTTGGGTTTCATGTAATATAACTCGGTCATTTTTAATTCTGCCAATTCTCTCTCTATTTCTCTCTTTCTCTCTCATTTTTAATTCTAATGATTTATTGAATTATGTGAAAAGAAACTTTTTTTTTCTTTTTTGGTAAAAAAAAATAAAATTGTTTTATATCCAGTCCTTCTAGAAGGCATAGAAAAATTATTGTAACTTTGTAAACTATTTTAATGATAAACAATAATATTTCTACATTTTTTAAAAAATTAATATTTTATTTTCATTATTCTAAATGAGATGATATTCATTAAAAACTATTATCTTTTAAATTGTGTAGGTATAATGTGCTAGTGTTGAATGTATTGTTTTATAAAAACAAACTGCTTAAAACCTAATCATTTCAACCAAAAACCTTAAGACTTATTGAGACTTTACAAAAATCCATTCTCTATGTTATAACTTGAAACTCAATAATCTTAAATTTATAATATAGTTGGAACACATAATGTATCATCAATAATTGTCATATTAAGTAATACTATATATTTGGGTAATATTGAATAGGCCCCTCGAAGTCCTTCAAGCTCGAGTAAAACACCCCGAGGACAGCCTGACCCGAGCAGCTCTCCAGGTCAAAGTTGGTCAAGGTCGAGAGCCGAGCATACCTTTCCTGTTCGCCGAGGTTAAGTCCACGAGCACAACTGGACAAGACCCGGCCCAGGGTAGCCCGACCCGTTTTCTCGGAATCCTGGCACACCTTTTAATGTCTGACCGGGGCCCCACATGGTATGGTGGTGACACTGTTGCCGATGGCCGGCACATGCCTCCAAGGTGTCATCATTCCTAGTGCACATGCCCGACATAGCGATCCGCCACGTGAATCGGGTTAAGGGACGACCAGCGATCCCTGGGAATATTACACCAATCCCGGTCGTCAAAGGGACCCAGATACCACTAACGTGAAAGTGGACAGCCTGGAAAGATGAAGAGCGGGAAAAATGGAGTATAAAAGGAAACGAAGGGGAACGTTACAGGGGTTGGCATTTCTGATAGAGAAAGTGTTGGATTTTTTGATACACAAAGGGTTAGAAAATCTGATTCAAAAAGAATTCGTAAGTGGATACAGGTTCTTTTCTAATTTCTTTTATCTGAACTTTCTGAAAAAACATCATACTTATCCAAAAAAGGGGGGCGAAATAATACCCTTTCATCTTTCCGGTCTCCTTCACTAAGGAGATACCAAAAGAACAACCCGATCATCGACTTGAGCGTCGGAGGGTTTCGCGAACACGCCCGGCGACCGACCTGTTTTCGTGAGTACAGGACCGGAGATCTCCGTTCGAGAAGACAGTGAGCAGGACGAGGAGGTAATCCTGCTCGAGACCGAGCTTATCGCGAGCGAAGGATCGAGGCATCTGCTTGAAGCCGTGAGCGAAGGTTCGAACAGATCCCGCTCGAGCTGTTTGGAGGCACTGTTTGAAGGTTCGAGGCACTGTTGAGGCACGCGGGAAAAACTGCATCAACACTAAACTTTATTATCCATTATTATCCATTAGTAACAGGATTATTTTGTAATACCCGTATGTGACAAGAAGTTAAGGAAAACCGCATAATTTCAACAAAACTATATATCCTAATTAAGTAATTTATGTAGTATTTGATATAACGAGATCTCTCTAACCAATGAGGCAATTCAAAAGTTACCAAATACAAAACGTCTCTTATTGAATTGAATTCAATCACAATCATATTAACACCAATCGACTCAACCTTAAAAAAAAAAAAAAAAATAATTATTAGAAGAAGTCACCGTAAGAATAACCCCATAAAAAGAAGCACAAAATGCAGACAGAAAAGATTACCCAAATTGAGATTTTGGACCTTGAAGATGATAAAGTCTTCTTCACATCCATTCCACAAAAGCGCACAACAAAGAAAACTGCAATTTCCGTGAGCAGTACAATGAAGATGGAGACATCCAATTGGCCACTATCGCTCACGGTCAAAACTTCATTAATCTAGAAGACGGCTACAATGACGACGAACTTGCATGTACTTGACTTGCTGTAGTTTTTTAAAACTACAACGATGAATTGCTGTAACTCATAAATTATTTTAATATAATTTTTTATATATAAAATTTATTATATTTTTAATAATTTTATTAAAATTATTATTTAAAAATTATATTTACTATATATTATTAATTTTTATTTTATAATTATAATTTTTTTTATAGTTGTTATAATTTTTGTTTAAGGTGTAACACCTCAATTATAGATAGAATATCTGTGACTAACAACACTCCTTTTGGTAAAATAAAGAAACCCTATTCAAGTCGTTCGGTGACTAAAGTCTTCAAATTCCAAAAACGAAATCACAATCGAGGAGAAAAACGGCAACCCTTCTTTTATTTGTGAGATTTGCATGGAACCTAAGTCAACAAATGAGTTGTTTAGCATCAAGGGTTGCTCTCATTCCTACTGCACTGACTGCATGATGAAGTACGTGGCCTCAAAGTTGCAAGAAAGCACAACGTCAATCCGCTGCCCTGTAGCTGATTGCAGAGGCGTGTTAGAGCCAGAGTGCTGCCGCAATATCCTCCCACAAGAAGTGTTTGATAGATGGGGCAATGCTTTGTGCGAGGTTGTGATTCTTGGGGCTCAACAGTTTTATTGTCCGTTCAAAGATTGCTCCGCGCTTTTGATTGACGATGGAGGAGAGGCTGTAAGGGAATCAGAGTGCCCTTATTGCAATAGATTGTTTTGTGGCCAATGTAAAGTTCCTTGGCGTGCAGGGGTTGAGTGTGCAGAGTTTAGCAAAGAACAAGAAATGGAGGAGGTGTCTTACGTGTAAGTTCTTTATCGAGAAGGGTGGAGGTTGCGGGTATGTGAGATGCAGGTCAGTTTTATTCCCCACTTCTTTTCATAGTGATTCTTGAATTTATGATTTTATTGATTCCTTGTTGGGATATTTGGTCTCTGTTTGGTATCGTTGTCTTGTAGCTTTGGCTTAAACGTCAGAACACCAAAATTTCTATAGGCATTTGATTACAATAGGCTCTTGCTGATCATTTAACATAATCGAACTCATATTAGATGTCATCTAGCTACTTTTATGATTTTATTATCCAATATGGAATGAATTGAAGTTCACAGCCCTGATCGGGAACATCGTCGTTCAAATCCGGACATCCGGACCTCAGCATCATCATTGAAGTTCAGTTTTAAGTGCAACTTAAGTTGCCACAATTTATTTTTTCATGATTTGGTCATTCCACTTAGTCAATATATCTAGCAGGATGTAGTTGTCCTTTCCCCATCTAGCATGAGCATTTCGTTTTTGCAATGTTAATTGGCGGAATGTGAAAGTCTAAGCTCAAAATTGCAGGTATTTATGTGCTCTGGCAAGGGTTTGACGATCAATTCTATTTGATTTATTTGTTCTGCTTCCAGTAATCAACTGCAGTTTTGGATTTTCGTTTCACGATTACATCTGACCTGGGGAGCATGCTCAAGTATTATACTACTCAGTCACAGGTGTCCTTGGTGTTAAGCATCGTCCCGAATGAAAGATGATGTTGAGAAATTAATCAAACTGATAGCTTTGTTAATGGAGAATTTTTATTTTATTTATTTATTATTATTATTTTTTTGAGATGGCTTTATCGAAGAAGTAAAGAGGCACTGTTTTAATTCCCCTGTCTGTTTATAGCTTGAGTATGTGTAACTTGGTTCACTATTTTCAAGATTTAAGCGGTCTCATTAATTTTATGAGGCATTCATTTTCGAAGAGAAGAGACTCTCTGCTTGACTGCTTCTTCTGAATTTCATATTATCAAAAGCCTTTTCCGCATGACGCGGTGCAATCAATTTTACTTCAGCTTTCTCGACGAGAGAGTACGCCAGCAATCAAAACTACCATATCTATACATCATTTTGTGAAAGGAAAAAGTAATTTTCATCTCTAAATTTTGATATAATATTTTATTTTATTTTTATTATTTAAACAATAACTTATTTCATTTATACTTTTTTAAAAATAGTTTAAAACATCTTTCTGTAGATTTATTTTTAATTTCTTGAATAATTCTTTAAAGGTAAAATAAGATTTTTAATTAAATAAATATAAATTATTTAAAAATATAAATATCAATAACAATTAAATAACTTTTTGAATAAATTTAAAATTTAAAAATAATTTAATAAAATAAAAATAACACTAATATATATATGTGTGTGTGTGTGTGTTAATTAAATTTTTTTAATCAAGTCAACTAAATTTTTTATACAATAATAATAATTTTCCAATCAGAAATCACTATTTATATTAAAATAAGAGATAAACTAAAAAATAAATAATTATACACTCTAACATTGTGTCTTTTATTCTATGATATTTTAAATATATTTTTTAATCTTTTGTATGTGTTTTTTTTTTAAATAAATGAAGGAGTTTGTATTTACTTTTGGTAAAATAATAATATATTTTGAATATTTATTTATTTATAATGATTATATAAAAGTCTGAGACAAGTTAAAGAATAAAAAAGAAAAAATCTCACTATATGTGAAATATATATTTTTTTAAAAAATGTCATAAATATATATTTCAAATATTATTTAGTATTATTATTGTTTATTCATTAAGTTATTTTTTAAATTTTAAATTTATATAAAAAATTAGATATTATTTAATTATGTTTGATAATTTTATTTTAAAATAATTTATGTATCCTTAATTAAAAATCTTATTTTACCCTCAAAGAATTATTTAATAAATTAAAAGTAAATTTATAAAAGAATATTTTGAGTTATTGTTTAAAAAGTATAAATAAAATGAACTATTATTTAAATAATAAGAATCAAATAAACTATTGCATCAAATTTTAAGAATGAAAAGACTTTTTCCAATACAATTCAACTCTCAAGTAAATTTAGATTTATTTTATGGGTTATTTTAAAAAAAACTCCCTTGAGTTTTGGGATTATTACAATTAGATGGTGAGTTTCTTTATATTCTCACTTATCTCCCTATTGGTAGTATGAATATATGTTGATCATTAGTGGACTATCAAAATGATCAAAATACCCTTTTTGAGTTAATAAGCTAAGGAGAAATATAATTTGTTACCTAAAGTTTGGTGGCAAGCAATTTATAAGTTCAATGAAAAGTCTTGAATACCCATTCCAAATTACAAATGTATATTGACTTATAAAATCATGAATTTTTGTTAAAAGAAATAAAAACTGCCAATATTACTGTTAAAATAATAATAATAGTTGCAATAATAAGAAGTATTAATTGTAATGATTAATAATTATAATAGTAATTATAATCATTATATTAATAATAGAAATTATTATTATAGAGGTATTTGTAATATTGGCAGCTTTGATTTTTCTTTTTTCAACAAAATATTTATGATTTTATTAGTCAATGTACATTTGTAATTTCATAAGATATTTTAAGACTTTTCATTATACTTGTAAGTTACTTACCACCAAATTTTAGGTACCAAACTCTATTTCTCCTTAACTTATTAATTTGAAAAAGGTATTTTGGTTATTTTGACAATCCATTAGCGGTCAATATGTATTCATACTAACGAGAGGGGAGATAAGTGAAGATACAAGGAATATTTGCCATATATGTGTAATTACCCCAAACCTTAGGGGAGGTTTTTATCTTATAGGTATTGGCTAATTATTAAAAACCTAAGATTACCACCTATTGTTTTTTTTTTTATATATATACACAATTTTAAACTCTCACCTCAAATGAATTTACTTGGTCAAATATGCAGCACTACTTGTCTTCAAACTCCTCCTCCGAAATATGTTCATCAACAAATGATGTGTATGGGTGGTTTAGGATGAGTGAGGCATAAAGAAGCTAAATCTTAAATGAATATTAAAGTGTCTCAAGCCTTATTTAGAATTGAGGTTGGATAGCTGTAACTTAAAAATTACAGTACTAAAAAATTTAGTACATTCTAGTTGTTATATTTTAGAAGTTAGATATAATTTTTTTATTTGTATAATGAAAAATTTATTAGATTTTTAATAATTTTATTAAAATTATTATTTAAAAATTATATTTATTACATATTATTAATTTTTATTTTATAGTTATAATTTTTTTACAAGTAATTATAACTTAAAAAGTACAATACTTCAATTCCAAACAAGACCTCAATTTTCACGCTGCACAATTATACACTCTCACTACTTGCTCGCAAAATCTTGTGCAGCTGTCTATCACAAAAGCCAAAGTTGTGCCTTTATATAATGGTCACAAGAATGACTTAAGCAATGCATAAATAATGCATGCAATCTTTTAATTAAGCGTGCAATTAATTTCACTCCTCAAGGTCTTAACATTAACAGAACAAATAAAGCAAGGTTTTATTTTTTTGGCCTTCTTTTAGCAAATCTCCCGTCAAATTGTTAGTTAGAATATGGAGAAAAATCTGGTGGATTTTTGTTGGTGCGTGTACATTTCAACAATGACAAAATATTTTTCTTTTCTAGAGGAAGCATGAGACAGGAAGAATTTAAAAGTAAAAACATGAGTTTGTGTTTGATCAGAAAAGATATTGGAATTAAGTGATCATCTTAGACTCCTAGAGAGATACGAAAATCCAAAAGAGTGGACAAGTAGATAATCGGGAATTAGTGTATGCAGCAGCAAATTACTTTTGATTTTCGTTAAATTGAGAGGCACAAGATGGGCAACAAGATAGGCAACAAGATAGGCAACAAGATGGGTACGTGTCTCGCTCAATGCACTAAAAAGGAAGAGGCAAACTTCACTCCAAAAGCCCAATTAAGTGAGCTGAAAATTCATCTTGAAAGGGATAGTCTCCATATTTTGTTTGCGAAATCTGTGTTGAGTCAAAGCCTCTGCACGAGTCACTGTAAGTAAAGGGTTTCTCCACTTTTACTGTACTCTTTGCGAGATCAGATACATAGCTTGGCCGGAATTGAACTGTGGGGCAATGCTAGAGTTCGAGGACTGCCGTCTGATTCTCCCAGATGACGATCATCCTGTTTTTTCAAGATGGGGAGATACTTTGTGTGAGTCTGCGATTGCTGGGTACAAAAAATTGTACTGTCCTTATAAAAACTGCTCAGGACTGATAAAAGAGAAGCAGATTGCCAGCAATCAAAATTTTTATGTTCTAAGTTTCAGAAATTGCAGCGCCGCGGCGAAGAAGCGTTAGTGCTCAGTTTAGCCAAGATAAAGAACTGGAAGAAATGCCCTCACTGCAAGTGTTTAGTTGAGAGATTAGACGGTTGCTATCTTATGAAGTGCAGGTCCTCTTTATATTCTCTGGCAATTTTCTTTTTCTTTTTTTAATATGACATTACAGATGCAAATGATTTTTTTTCTGATTAGTTTAAAAACTTAATGATGGGGACATATAGGATTAAAAAAATTACTATATATGAAAGCCTTCAATAGACAACAATGATAATGGAAAAAAAATTATAAGAATGTCTAATCTTAGGTTCATTTGATTCGCTCTCACTAGTCAAGAATTAACATTGCCATTTATTAATTTGGGGGTCTCCATACCTTAAACTTTAATAGTTGCGTAAGTTACAGCCCATAAATTTAACCAATTTGGCATGTTACTACTTTTTCATAAATTCAACATCAGCAATATAGTTGGATTTGGCTGGCCGTAAGTTACGTTTCATTAGAAGTAGCTTTGCTTAATTTGGAGCAACATTTAACAGTTTTGCAATCATATATATGCTATGTTTGGTATACTGACATGTTATAGGCTACGAGGTACGGTTTATAATTATGAAATAAAAATTTATAATATTTAATAAAAATATAATTTTTAATAATAATTTTAACAAAAATAATAAAAATATTATAATTTTTTTTTATCATATAAATAATGGATCAAATTAATTTAACTTTCAAATCACAATCATTAATATTTATTGAAATTTTTAAATTATAATTATCTAATTTTAATACCAATAATCAAACAAGGCTTAAGAATGTTGATTGATTAGTCATGAAAACTTAAGCAAGATTTTTTTTTTCTTCCTTTACGACCAATGTGAAAATTTTTCTTTCAGACCCTAATGCGAATAATTCCAAATTACCATAGAAATATATTTTAATGCTCAATCTCTCACTAATCTTCTTTTCTCTCCCTCTCTATCACCGACATTGTTCTTAGGTGCGGAACAGCGTATTGCTACGATTGTGGACAACCATTAGTTCATCACATGTATGACTGTGTTGAGGTTCCAATTTTACCCTCAGGGGTATATTTAACAATTTTACTCGCTTGTTCGGGTACGGTAGGAGAAGGTGATAAACTGGTCAAAGTAATAAAATTATTATTTGGTTATCATGGCAATTTGAACCCAGAAACTCATATTTACGTTATAAATAGTTAAACAAATTAAGTATTTTTTGCTCAAGTTCATTGCTCAAAATTTCTTGTTTTAAATCTCCTCTTCTTCATCCATGTACTTGCCCCGATGGTTGGTTTATAAATCTCGTCATTGGCCTCAACATACTTGTTTTATTGTGAGTTTTCTTTCGAAGATGCTAATTTCGATGTGAAATTGATTTTAGGGTGTGGATAGAGTGTTCTAATAATTTTTATTTTTTCACACTTTCATCACTTTTATGTCACATTTGAATGCGGTTTTTTGGTCGCTCCCAAATAGTGATGTTGTTGTTTGCTCCCTAGTTGCTCGAGCAGGATTTTCAGTCGGTTCTTATGTTCTTCCTGTTCGCTAAGGCGGTGGTGTCTTCCTGCCTGTATCCACAGAAAAGTGTTAGAGGTCGCCAGATGTTTTTTCGGTGAAAATTCTCCGACGTTCAAGTCAGTAATCGGGTTGATTCTTTGAAATTCTCTCTTAATATGAGAAAACCGGAAAATGAAAAGTTTCAGATAAAAGGAAGAAGAAGAAGATTCTTTTATCTCACCATTTGTCTGATATTTATCTCTTTTTTTTTTGCCCTCCTTACTTGGACGTTATCTCCTGCATTTATTGTGCTTCCGTTTTTCTGACAGATATGGATCATAGTGGCACAACTTAGGGGTGCGGGGTATCAGACAATTATGGGTTCACGTGATGAAATGATGATACCGTGCAGGTATGCATGAAATGATGATGCCGTGGGGGGTGTGTGATGGTTATCGGTAACAGTGACAAAACCCTACAGCGTGGGGGTGTCTGTCAGTCATCGATCGTCGTGACGAGATGTCAGGGTGAGGGGGCATTTGGTGGCTACTTTCTTCTTCTCAGAGAGAAACGTTCACCGTCCTGAACTACAGACGTAGGGCTGCCATGCTTGAGCTCGTTCTGCTCAAGTTCTGGTGTTTTCATGTTCCTAGTGTTGCTCATAATGCGACCGGGGCTCATTTGATGGTTGTGGACATTCCTGTTCTTTGTAACTTTGTTCGAGCAGGATGCGAGTATCCAAACTCGACCAGCTTAGAACACTTGATCCCGACTAACTTTAACACCAAGCAAGGATGTCTTCGTATTAGAGATTAAGTCTTCTATTCTGACTGGTTTATCCCCGAGCAAGCTTGCTCAGCTTTCCTCAAACAGTTTGTAAAACTCAAATAAACAAATAACGAAAAATTAAATGACGTGGAATGTACTAGTTGGGTTTTGATTAATATTTTGTAGAAGAAGCAAGACTGCAGGTAGTCAAATGTTTGTGTAAGTTATTCCTTAAGCTGGGTTTTTATTTTATGATACTGTAAGTTTTTTTCCAACATCAATGACCTAAGAAATATGTATCATTAGATCTAATTAATAGCACACATTTTCTTTGTTAATAAGATTTTTAAATTATTTTTAAAATAATATAGTTAATTAACAAAATGATTAAAATAATGATTTTAAATTTAAAAAATAAAAATAAAAAGAGATAAGATAAAATACAATATCTCAAATTTTTATTTGAATTCTAAATTCTTGACACATTAAATAAGTAATCTTCATTATATAATGTTTATTTTTTTAATTAATTAAGTAATTATTATTATATTAAATTATATTAAATAAATGATTGAGATTAAAATACTTAAACGTAAGACTTCGCAACAATCTGATAAGATAAATTCGTTTCTTCAATGGCGTGATAACCATCTCTTCATTTTATTTTCAATTGAGTCCTTGAGTGTTGGAATCACTTCTCGTGGTTTGTGGAGGAAAATCAATGTGATATTATTTTATTTATATGTTTTTACTTTAAATAAAGAAAAATAAGTTTTTTGTTCTCTTTCTTTTAAAAGCATGAGGCGGCAAGTTTATTTATGTTTGATTATGAAAAGGAAAAACATTGGGATGAGTGATCTTAATTAGAATCTCGAGAGAGACATGAAAAGGCAAAAGAGTGGCCAAATTCTATATAATTCTATATATATATATATATATATATATATATATATATATATATATATATAAAAGTATAAAATTTAATATTGAAATAAATAAATAAATAATTGATAACTAAAATTATGTTAAATAAATTATATTATTGTAAGTATATATTAAATCTCATATTTATTAATATTTTAAGTAAATGAAGTTAAAATAATTTAAATAGTTGCCAGTAAAGATATTTTTAAAATTATAAAAGTCATAAATTTAATTTTTTTAATCACTGTATAAATATATAAACTAATAAATATTTAAATTAATTTTCAGAATACAAATAACACCATTTAATATTCATTTACATTCTCCATTTGCTAAATTGAAGTACTGAGGATTCTCCCCGACCCATCGTACAATTACATTACCAAATTCAAAATTTTCCTCATCGATTTCTTTCGTAATTGGAGTTTGCGTTTAGAGGTATAGAGAATAGCAAATAGCAATAGTCCTAAACCTGGAAAATAGGGTTTTTAAGTTGACAAAAGCAAAGAAGAAACTCAAAATGGAGACAAGGAAGATTCCCCAACTTGAGATTTTGGAACTTGAAGATGATGATGATGAAGTCATTATCACACACAGTTGTTCACGAAAGGGCTCAACGAAGAAAAGTGCAATTTCGGTTGAGCCGTACGATGACGACAGAGACATCCAACTGGCTCTCATGGCATCTCTTAGTCATGACTTCATTAATCTTGATGATTACTACGACGATGACGATTTGCATCTACTTAATTTTGTGCCTCAAAATACACATTTTGGTAAAGCAAAGAAACCCTTTTCAAGTCGTTCGGTGACTGAAAAAGGGCGGTGTTCAAATTCCAAAACCGAAGTCACGATCGAAGGAAAAATTGAAACTTCTTTCATTTGCGACATTTGCGTAGGACCCAAGTCAACAGATGAGTCTTTTAGCATCAAGGGCTGCTCTCATTCTTACTGCACCGAGTGCACGATGAAGTACGTGGCCTCAAAGTTGCAAGAAAATATTACATCAATAAACTGCCCGGTAGCTGATTGCAAAGGCTTGTTAGAGCCCGAGTACTGCCGGAATATACTCCCAGAAGATGTGTTTAATAGATGGGGCAATGCTCTGTGTGAGGCAGTGATTCTTGGGGCTCAGAAGTTTTATTGTCCGTTCAAAGATTGCTCTGCTCTTTTGATTGATGATGGAGGAGAGGCAATTAGGGAATCAGTGTGTCCTGATTGTAATAGAATGTTTTGTGCACAATGTAAGGTTCCTTGGCATGCAGGGATTCAGTGTGCAGAGTTTCAGAAGCTGCAAAAGGATGAGAGAGAATCTGAAGATATTATGTTGATGAAGCTAGCTCAGAAGGAGAACTGGAGGAGGTGTCCTACTTGTAAGATCTATGTTGAGAAGAAAGAAGGTTGCAGGTATATGAGATGCAGGTCAGTTTTGTTTCCCACTACCTGTCATAATCTCTAGTGGATTTATAACTTCATTGATTCTGCTTTAATTATGTTGTTAAGATGATTGTTATTCCGATGTAATAATTGCTATTCTGCCATTGTTTGCCTATTTAACATAATTTACAAAAATTCTTTTACTTGATCACAGACCCTCCTCAGGCATAATTCTTGAACAAGAAAGATATTCAGCCTTAGGAATAGACATTACCCAAATTAAGCCCTCATTTCAGCTCATCGGCGCCTCTTCCTGTGAAAAATTTTACATTGACAAACCACGAGATGAGATCTGTCAAAATGGGTTATCTTGAAACATGATTGAGAGACTGAGGTTTTAGCATTAGCCATTTACGAATACAAGTGCTCTCCTGGCCTGAAATGAGTATATAGTTCTTAATTTGCCAGTTCTGTAGCGGAGTTCAGGTTAAACATCTAATTTTGGAAATCTTTTGTTCTTTATCTCCAAGGTGAATCGTGAAATGGATTTAATGTGGACACCTTTAAAGAGATATTAATTTCCTTAATTATTTTTCCTAATTAGTTTCATATGCCAATATACTTCCAAGTTTCTCTCAGTTCCACAGTTGTCACTTGTCAAATTTTCTCTTTCTAATTGCATAGGTGTATAATACCTTTGGTTCATTTGATTTAATGTCACAAGAATTCAGTGAGGGCTCTATAATTTACTACGAATTTGGTTTACAAGCTTTGAATATTTATGATGAAGCATTGGGTTTATTTGTTTGAAAAAGTATGATGAGCACAAACGATGACCGTCTCTCTTATAGTATAGGTTCAATCATTTGATTCATCGTAGCCTAAGAAACATGTTCCAGAACACATATTGTAAATGAACCTCTGACAACAGCTTTTTATGCCAATTCATATAATAATCGCAAGCTCTGTTCTTAATATTGGACAGATTCAATAAAAATGGTCTGATACAACAAAACTATGGATTTTAATTTATTTACTCTCACTGTCTATTTTATTCGCGTTGTTCTCAGGTGCGGAATTTCATTTTGCTACAATTGTGGAACTCCCTCAAATAACTACCACCATCAATACCACTATTGTACCCACTGTAAGAGCTAATGCCTTGCAGATGGTTTTCGTGTTTTATCAATTTCTTGTTTCTTCAAAATATGATGGATTCAATAGTGGTTCCTGAGCTTCCATTACTAAGTACAAAGTGGAGCTATGCAGTATTGGTCAAACTTACAGGCTATGTCAATTAAAATGTCATCGCCAATTGCCTTTGTTATTTTCTAATTCGTCTGTTATTTGCAAGTTAAAACTTCTCTGATGCCTTGTTAGCTTAATAACAAGTAGTTTCTGGAGTTTGGCATTATTGGGGACATCAGCTTCGGCTCCTAGCCTTGCAGCTTCTTCGCCTTTATGCTGTAAGTTTTAGAGCCAAATCTGAGTTTATATTAGCTACGAATCTATGATTCATGTTGGGTATTGATGGATGATTCAACGGATGATAATTTTTACATTGATGAAATTTGTAAAAATAATTTAGCAGAGAAATAAAGCAGAACTCCTATATTACATACAATTCATCGTATAATGTTGATAGAACATCTGTGTTCAGATTATTACAAATATTATTCCTCAAACTTGATGAATATTTCGCCCAAGAAATCATCTAATTGTTGAAGTAACGGAGGATTACAAAAATTATTCTGCAACCTTCCTTGTCACGGTCCATGAACCAGTCATACCTCAAGTGGGGCTGCCTTTTGTTTGGAATACGATAATTAACAAGTTATCAATGTTTTGTCCAAGAGGGTTTACACTAAATTGTATGTGGATCAAACAAATTACTTGTAAATATAACTATACAGCTCACGCGTTAGTTTAATAACCACAATTGAATTGCTTGAGTTTGATGGATATCTTTTTAATATCATTGAAGTTACGATTTCGAGTCGAATTCTTTGTAAATGTTTTTATTTTATGTTAAAACACAAAATAAACCAAGTCAAGGCATATTTTTGAATTTTGAGTACTTCGAGGTTATTGGCCCTATTGGGGGCTAGTGCGATTTCCTTTTGCTGTATTAAATGACATCCATTTTCATAAAGGATGGACGAAAGACTTCAGAATTCAATTTTCAAGACTCCTTCCATTTTCCACGACCGAAAGAAATGGCGTCTTCAACAAGATCCGAAACAAGCCGTTCTTTCGTCTGCGAAATCTGTGTGGAAACCAAAAAAACAAACGAGTCATTCAGCATCAAGGGTTGCTCCCACACATACTGCGTGGACTGCACAGTCAAGTACGTGGACTCTAAGTTGCAAGAAAACGTCACATCAATTGGCTGCCCGGTGGGGAATTGCGGTGGCTCGTTAGAGCCCGAATATTGTCGCCACATACTCCCAGAACAGGCCTTTGATAAATGGGGCAAAGCCCTGTGTGAGTCCCTGATTCCCGGGGCTCAAAAGTTTTATTGCCCTTTCAAAGACTGCTCCGCCCTTTTGATCGATGATGCTGGAGAGGCTATAAGGGAAGCGGAGTGCCCTAATTGCCATAGATTGTTTTGTGCAGTATGTAAGGTTGCTTGGCATGCCGGGATTGAGTGTGATGATTTTCAGAAGTTGCATAAGGATGAGCGAGAGCGTGAAGACATTATACTAATGAAGCTGGCTCAGGACAAGAAATGGAATAGGTGTCCTAATTGTAAGTTCTATGTTGAGAAGAAGGATGGTTGCTCGTATATCAGGTGCAGGTCAGTTTTATTACATATCTGCTTTTTGCTTATGATTAATTTCAATTTCAGGGTTCCATATGATTAATTGTAACATGGCACGTATGAACTTTCCCCGTGCTAATTGCGATTTATTGGGTATGATCCATCTATCCTATGCCTCCTTTATTAACTTTCACATTGCATTAGCAGTGAAGAATTTGTTGGTTGTGTATGGAGCCTAATTTTAAGAGAGTGTGGAGCGTGAGTTTGAGCGTAAGTCATTTTTAAATCCTGTCGCCGCTGACAGTGGAAGTAACTCTCACTGTCTCACATTGAGAGAAGAGTAGTGTTTTAATCCGTAACAGAATTCAGCCTTAGTAGTTTATTTTTCTTATGAGACTGATGTAGCTTGGAATTTGGTTACAATATGTCATGGCTTTTAGAGTTTAGAGCAGCTTCTTGAGCTCTAAAATAGAACAGTATTGTTCTAAAATCATACTAGATCTCATTACCTTTGAAACAATTTCACACGGAATAAATTGAAGTTAAAAGTGTTATATGCATGCAATATTTTTTGCCTTCACTTTTAACCACATATTGTAATTAGCTAATTTATTCTTCCTTGGATAAATTAATCACTCTACAGGTGTGGATATGCATTCTGTTATCACTGTGGAGTTCAATTAAGTACTGCTTCTCATGGTTATCACTGCCCTAGCTGTAAGCAGTAGTTGTCCATTTTGTTACTAAGCGTAAGATGATGGGTATTATGTGAGGAGAACAGTAGTATATGATTATCTTAGATGGTGCTGAGAAATGATTAATTCCATATAGCTGTTTTATTGGTGAAATTATCTATTTAAAGATGCTTATGATCAAGGGAGTGGCAGCTTTTATTTCAGCATCACTTATTGCAGTTCTGCTCTTGTTATCTTTAAACATAGCTTGTGAAACTTCATTCACTATTATCTATATACAGATGGCATTCCTAATGGATTTAGTAAGCGTGCGATTGTAACTGCTGTGTGGTATTTATGACAGCTATTTTAACTAGGATTTTTGAACTCCCCGTGAATTGTCCTCCACTGCTGCAAGTGGTGCCTTGGCAGCATTGCAAAGCAAAACTTGCAGCATGCCATATTTGGGTTACAGAGACTATGGGAAGGTGCTGCTTATTTGGCAGCCCCATAAGTTTTATATTATGCACTTGAAATAACATAGCTGTCGCCCATTCTTCAGAATCTTTGAATCATCTCCATTACTACTTACTACTGGGGATTTTTCAATAATTTTTGAAATTTTTGTTTCAGAAAAGACTTATTTTGCAGCACAACTTGATTAACAAGTTAAACTAGAGATGTTTAAATAAGAATTGTATGCGTTGTACCATAGTATCAGCTAAAAATAGTCTAGCAATCACAACATCTCTTTTATATATATATATATACATTTTTTTTTTGTTTCAGCTCAAAACAGGAAAAAATCTTCTTAGCAGCATAATTTTTTTTTTTTCCTGAATGTTTTCAGCAGCATAATTTGATTAGCAAGTAAGCCATAGGTCAAGTAACAAATTATAGAGAAGGCTAGAAACTTGACAGTTATTGTATGTTTGGTACAACATATCTAATAGTAAAAAATGTTTATTTAATCCTATAAGTTCTTTTCAAAATTTTTAGTATTATTTTGTTGATTTTTGAGTAGATTTTTTGGAGATTAGATAATATATTTTACTTCATTAATAAGAACTCAAAGTTTAAGTTTTTAGAAGTAGAGATTGTAGAATTTTTTTAAATAGTTAATTGTCTAAATTATCTCAATTTATTTCACAATTTTATTACATTACTTTCATAACATAATTTTTTTAAAAAAATTTTTATTAACTATTAAAGGACTAAAATATTTTTAATAAAAACTCTCCGTAAAGATTTTAAGCGCACATGCCAAACAAAAAATTGCACTTTCAATGGTCAACTGCGGTCAATATGCCATTTTAACGACGGAGCGGAAATTAACTACGTTCGGGGAGTGTGGCGTAGACTTGCAATAAATTTATGAGTGCATTGTAGTTTTTCAATAAGTATTGGCGGGGAAATTAACCCATTAAACTATTAATATCCAGGGCGAAACCGTACGTCACATGATTCACATTCATCCACACCCATTTGCGGACACGAAGGCACGGTGGGTATGTTGTTTGTATGACTCTTCCAACAACACTATAAAGTATAATTTTTTAAAAATTTTTTGTTATTATTTAACTTTTTAAAGTAAGATTTTTAAAAATTAAATAAATTATTTTATTTTATAATAAAAATTCAAATTTTTAAAATAAAAATTATTTTTAAAAAAATATTAATATATTAATTTTTTTTATTTTATAATTAGACCTCATTTTTTTATAATATAATTTTAAATAATTTTTATTAAAATAATTTTATATATTTTAATAAAAATTAACTATTTTTTTATTTTCTTTAAATAAACTCTATTTCAAAAATCATACCAACCAAAGCCTTATCCGTACAAGTATTCACTAATTGTTTGACTTGAAAGAATGCCGAATTATATTTTTTTTAAAAAAAAGGGAAATTTGCCTAAATTATCATGTAATACTTTTACCTTTCCCAAAGATACAGTTCATTTTCTGCTGACAATTTTATCACTCTAAGAATGTCGAGTCAAAATCAAATTCGAAATCTCTCTCCTTCAGCAATCTCCGTCTGTTCATCAACAAAAAGGTGAGCTTTTTCGATCTCCCATAAAACCCAAGTTATTATTATTTTTGGTTTATTTTAGAGGGTTTGGAAATATAGAATTGATGGCTGATTTTGTGTCATTATATATAATTTGCATGTGCTGCAGTTTCTATGTTGTTTTTTGTTTAATGTTTATTTTAACAACTCATTCAGGTTAATAATGATAATGTAGGTCCCTTTGGGATGATGGTCCTTTTTTATTAGATAAATGAATTACTTCTTTGGACTTGTGAATTTTTCCTTTTTTCTGGTTTTATTGATTTACTGATGCAGTTGCTTTGTATTTTGGTGATTGATTCCAAGTCAAATATTTAATATATTATGTGTATTTTTCATCTGCTTAACTGTGTGAAGTTGATGAAGATTAACATCATAACATGGCTGGTGCCAAGAGCAAGGGCAAGAGGCCTATCGTCGAGGATAATGTTGGCAGCCGGAAAAAACGTAAATTAACCAATGTTGCCACCTCAAAACGTGGTGGTCATGCTAGGACAATCAATTTGTAAGTGTCTATACATTTTGATCATTGTAAGATTATTATCCATGTACATAAAAGTTTTGTTATTTTTGATTAATGAGTTGAGCCTAATGAGTAGGGGTGAGGCTAAACGGGTTAAGAAAATGGATAATGCGAAGAAGGTGGATGTGAAGGTGAGTTTATATATATTATTTTTTGATTTGGAAAGAGAGTAGGATCTGAAGGTTCGTGAAGTTGTTTTGAGGTAGGGCAGTCATGGAACTTTTGCCATATGGTTGTGTTTTGTACATTCAATTTGGCAATCTCAGTATAGTTTTTCTTTTAAAAAAAAGTGCATGTTAAGCAGATCATTTGCAGGTTCCTGTAGACAAAACTCGATCTACAGTGGCCGTGATGGCCAGTAAAGGTAAGATGTTGCAGACTGATGAACCACTGAATAAGCATGGTGATGAAATGGTGATAATGGTGGAGTAGCTTAAATCAGTTAAGAATGCTATATCATTCAACGATGACAGGTTTGCTAGCTTAATAGAATCACTCATGGAACTGAAACAACATATTTCGCCTGCACCTTGCAAAGGATCATATGCAAGTCCTCCCAAGTCTGGAATAGTGTATGGCTCTTTTGTATGTGAGATTTGTGCTGAACAGAAGACTGCACATTAGTCATTTCACATAAGGTCACTCTCATGCGTACCGTACAGACTGCATGGTCAAGTACATGGCTGCAAAGTTGGAGGAAAACATTACGGCTATTCGTTGCCCAGTTGTACTGTAGAAGCTTGTTAGAGCCTGAGTATACAATACTTCCTCAAGATGTGTTTGATGGGTGTGGGGCTGCTTTGTGTGAGGCTATGATTCCTGGGGCTCAAAATTTTTATTGTCCATTCAAAGATTGTTCTGCAATGTTGATCGCTGATGGAGAAGAGGTTATTTGGGAATCAGAGTGCCCTACTTGTAGGAGATTGTTTTGTGCTCAATGTCAGGTTCCTTGGCATTCAGGGATTAATTGTATAGAGTTTCAAAAGTTGAATAAGGATGAGAGAGAGAGAGAGAGAGAAGATATACTGTTGATGAATGTAGCAAAAAAGGAGAAATGGAAGAGGTGTCCTAATTGTAGGTACTATGTTGAGAAAAAAGACGGTTGTATGTATACGAAGTGCAGGTCAGTTTTCTGATCCGTTACTTTTTGTACTCGGTTGTGGATTAATGACTGCTGTTCAGTGATTTTTGCTTTCATTGTCTTACTATATCATACATGTTTAATCATTTAGTAGCTTTCTTGTATATTTATATCTATGTCAATGGAAATGAATTTTAGGCTTTTGGTTAGCATTGCAATTTGTTTCAACATTGAACATCATTCATACATATTTGTTTTTTTCTTAATGGTATTGCAATGTGTTTAATTTTGAAAATAACGCATACGAGTTTAAGTGTTCTCTGATTCTTTCCTCCTCTGATGCATTTGATTCTTCTTAATTAACAGTAAATTATGAAGTAATTCAGCTCAGAGTTAGACGTTTCCCAATTTCAGCCCACTTTTCATCATATTGCTGCCTCTGCCAGTACTTATTCTGTCTACAATGAACTCATTCTAAATCTGGATTCTTTAGATACAAGTTAGTGGATGATGTTGTTATCACTAACCATATAATACAAGTGTCATCCCTGCTCAAAAGGTGAAGTGATGGGTTTTTTAATTTTCCAGTTCTTCAGTGAGGTAAATTAAGTAATAAATTCAGATTTTAAATCCTTCAGAAGAAAAGGGTTCTTCATCTAGTAGGTGACCTGTGAATGGTTGTGATATATCGTCATAGGTGGCTCACTTAAAGGTTAATTAATGACTGTAACTACCTTTAGTAACATCTTAACAGAAAATGCTTTCTTTTATATTGTGACTGGCTGACAACAGGACTAATTTGAATATAAATATGGTAGCTGACATGGTAATTTCCTCCCAAATGATTAATCTCTTCCCCTCTCAGTAAATAGGTCACTTCCTCAAATTGTAGCCCCAATTATTGGCACTGGGGTCACAAGTTCTGCACTGAAAATTAGACAGAGTTCGGTATGTTTTTATTTTGCCTCAGAAATTTTGTGCTTATACAGCTTCTACGCCTTATAAATATTAATATAACCTTTTATTAAACGTGACAATTATCGGTTGTGCAAGTGTAGAATTGTTTAGTTTGATTTGATGTTTTTGTCTTATACCTTACAGAACTTCAGTGGAATTTTTATTTTCTTTGCCTGCAACTGTTTTCTGAAATCTTACATCATTCTTTGAATAAATTCCAAATTTATATAAATACCAATTGTCTACACAATTAAGAAACTTAGCAAGTGTTCATCCTTCACTTAGTCAGTAGAATGCCTGCACGGTTACTTTAACACCAAAATCAACCGGTTTGATTCTAGAGAAAGATGAATTCTCTATATTATATCTTCTCACATTTCCCCACTGTTTAATTGCATTATTCACAGGTGCGCCACCGCATTTTGTTACAGATGTGGAACTGCATCGGACAACTTCAATGATCGATATCATTATTGCAGTGTCTGTAAGGGTTAATGTTATGCAGATACTTGAACCCTGTTTTCTTTGGAGAATTGCATTTTGCATAGGTCTTTGGCTTGTAATAATGGTCCCTTTTACAGATGATGGCCGAGATGTATTCTATCTTCTGTTTCTAAACAGAGCTATTCAATATTTATGAAACTTATATATGATTTATTAGTTACTAATTTCTGCTTGAAACTTGTATGATCAAATTCAGTCTCTTATTTGGAAGAATTAAACATCCCTGAGAGTTTTGTTGCCTGGAGTTCAGCAGTTTGATAGTGTTATATCAGGGAACTTCAGCACAGGTGCTAGCATTGCAGTTCTTTCAGCTCTATGTTGAAGGTTCTTGGGGTTTCTAAACCATACTTTTTAAGCATTAAGAATCGCGTTGAACATCAACATATATTTTCCTCATTATTATCCAGCTAGCTTTGAACAAATGAAGTTGATATTTTTGCTATCTTTAATTTTTTATTCGTGCAATCTGACTAAATTCAAAAACCAACCTACAGGGGTAGGTTTCGAGGACTCCTGTGAATATTGAATAGTTTTGTACCAATCTTCAAAGCCTGAAACTTACTAGGTAAACTGTATTGACTTTGACAAACTGGGCAAGAATTATTTAGGTGTATTTTCAATACAATTAATTTTTTCTACATCAAACTAAAGCATGTAAATGCAATTTGTTCATCAATTGTGAATGTATGATGTTAAACTACATAAAAAGGAAGGGTTTGAGTATCAATACAAAGTCAGCTGAAAGAACATGGTAAAGTGACAATTACAAAAGCTTTTATGTTCTTGAGTATTGCCATAATTATCATCCACACACATCCACTAACTAGAACACCTATTGATTATTCATTATTCCGCCAGCTAATAATTAATGCATACAATTCGGTCTACAAAAGCAGATGCTTTATTTGCTGGGAGTTAAAAATGAAAAGACCTCATGGTACGGCGAATTAGTGATCAAATCATTTGATGTTCACCAATGGGATTTTACAGATTGGATATTAATTCCCGGATCTGTAATTTTAGGGATTATAAATTTTTAATAAAATTCAGTTCATAAATTGATAAAATTTTATCCAAATTTAATTTATATGTTTTTGAGGATGTAGATTTAACTCAATTCATATTCAATTTATTATTTTAAAAATAAAAAATTTTTAATTTTGTCAAATTCATGAACGAATTAAAAAAATGATTAATATAAAAATAATTTACTATTAATCAAATTTAAACTAACTAAAATTTAAATAAATTAGCTGTTTAAATAAAGTTAGATTAACACATTTATAGTTTCAAAATATAATACTAAAAAGAAAAAAGGTTAATTTTTAGATCAATACATAAAAATTAACTAAAAATATAAATTTAAATTTACACAAAAGTTGAAACTTAAGAATCAAAATGTCCACCTTCAATTTAGTATTTTAACTTAAACAAAATAAACATAATTGAAATAAATAACAAAAAATTTATTTAATAAAAAATAATTAATAAATATTTACCCTTATTTGCTATCTCATCAAATGCTACCAAACTTCATCAAATATATATTTATCACCTTCCAAAATCTCTGTAAGTGTAAGAGAAAAAAAAATTAATTAAAAAATTAAATAAAAATATAAAAACAAATAATAATTAATAAATATAATTAAAGTTAAGTTGTTACATTTTACTTGTCTATCTCATCTATTACATCATTAAAAGTTATTAGATGAACATAACTAATTTTGTATGCAAATTGATATCGCCACCATTCTTTAATTTTGGTTTTTTTTTTCTAGTTAATAAAAAAAAGTATTTTAGTACATTATCCGGTTATATTTTACCGTGATATTTCATTTAATATAAAATAAAATCAATATCTTTAATTACTACTATTTTTATGTTCAGTTTGATAACATGGATAAGTGATATTTTTATTGAATTAAGATGATACGTATGATTTTTCAATGGTTGTATCGTATATTTGCATATAGTTGATTGGAGTGATAAGGTCTGATTCCTTGTCCGTTAATTTTTGAAAAAAGAGATACGCTTTATTTATTCAATAATACTACATATCTTAAATTTTTTATCTCATAATAATCATTAAAAATGATGTGGTATTCATCAATTAGTTGGTAAAATTAAAGCGAATTAATAATATTATCTTACCAACCAATTAATGAATGTCACATCATTTGGAATGATTATTTAAGATAAAAAATTTGATATGTGTAGTATTACTCTTATTTATTTGCATTAAATAGATCCCTCATTAAAATCATCCACTTACAATTGTAATATTGCATTTTGACCTAACAGTTTAATAATATGTTTGGGATTGAGGTTGAACAGTTGTAACTAAGTTACAACATTAAAATATTTAGCAAATACTAATTACAGTAATTTGTAAGTTATGTTAATATAATTTTTTTACTTGTATGATGAAAAATATATTATATATTTAATAATTTTATTAAAATTATATTTACTACATACTATTAACTTTTATTTTATAATTATAAATTTTTTTATAACAATTATAACGTTTAAGATATAAACTTTAATTTCAAATATATCCTAAGAATACATAACTTGACTTAACTCTAAAATAACAAGAGTCGAAGCCTGAGAGAGATCTATTTGAATGAATACATTATTGGTATATTTGGTACAGCCATTGGGAAGTTGAAGCTCATAAGCCAATAATTGTTAACCGTCGATTTTAAGCCAAAGTGATATTATTATCTATTAGTTGATTGATTTAAAAAAATTATAATATCTTTACGAGTTTTGTCAAAAATATTATTTAAAATTTACATTTATCAAACACAATAACTTTTATTTAATAATAGTTGTGTCCGACCTTATATTTGAGAAATCCTAAATTAAGTCCTAAGAATAATTCTTATTGGATAAAAATTTTAAAAATAGCAATTCAGTTTACACATGCTCACAGCAGTTATGAGATAACTGGCAAAGCAATAATATATATATATATATATATATATATTTTTTTGTTTGGGGGGATAAATACTTAGAAGCAACTTATTGTCAGAACCAAAGTACGAATTTGGTCTTGGTCAGGTTGTTTTCGTCAACCTGAACTGGCACACACAACCACTATCATCAAAAGAACTGAAACATCTCCGCTTTATCAGGGAGGATAAAGACTTGTCAATTCCAATGACCAAAATACCCAAGATCAAGGTCAATATAAGGCAATGGGGATAGCTGCATTCAAGGTCAATTTCGGCAACCATCAACCAGCATAATAACAACATAATAGGCTTTGACGGCAATTTTAAAAAGAGATTGTAACGTTTGGCCTAACTGAAAGAGAAAAAAATGCAATAATAAATAAACGGAACGGAAAAGAGCGTAATCCTGTGGTGTGTCCAATCATTTACCGACACGCGGTCAAAACTTTTATCTGAAATTACCAAAGTAACATTTCAAAAACAATATAATACTAGATGAAAAATAGACTTTTCATTCACTAAAGAGCGGTTTCTTATAGAAAGCTATACTACTTTTGTTTGGATGCTGAGAATTAAAAAAAAAAAAAAAGCTACTTTTGCTCACTACTTCTAGTGACTTTTATTCTGTAAGTTTTTCCTATTTATTTTTTATAACTCTTGGAGCTTATATGTAAATTTTATTATGTGCATGCAATGATTATGATTGGTTTAATGTGTAGTTTTTTTTTTTTTTAATCAGCTTTTGCATGCTCAAGCTTAATTAAAAAGTTGTATTTGCATGAACTGGGGCCATGAAATGTTATTTTATTAATTTGATCAAGTCAAGTACAGCTGACTCTTAGAGGCATGATGATTCCTTCTGATCAAAGTTTTGTCATTTTTGTGGATTATGTTTGGCCCTGAAGATGCATCAAAAGAAAACGGAAAAGGAGCTTTGATCAATTGGTGTTTTAGTCCTTCAGAAGGAGAAGGTATTTGAGAATCTTTATGTTGATTGTTATAAAGTTCTTGCTATTTTCCTGTGTGTATGATTTGGCTTCAAGAAAAGGAATTTTTTTTCCCTTTTTTTTTTTGGTATATATATTGTTGTTGATTATTGTTCATGTGAATTTTTAGTTGCTTGATGCTGGAATGTATTTGACATTGTTGATTTAATTATGTTTATAATTTTTCTTTCCATAAATTACTATAATCTGAATCAAACTGACAATGATTAAGAATTATGCTTCACTCAGTATAGAGAAGTGCTTATACAGATCCACGACAGTTCAATCATTACATTCTGTCCTGGGTTTTGTTCTTTTAACTTTTGCAGTAGAAGTGCTACTCCCACTTCAAAATTTGTATTACTTGTATGATAAGCTAAATGTATCTGTCTATTATAAATTAATGGTACAGGCCAGTAGAGCTTGAGAAAAAGAGATTAATTTCATAGGCTCTCCATATTCCATACTGATAAACAAGGGAAGAAAAGAGGACCACATTGATAGTGATTGGCGATGGATGAGTATCTCGATCATTATTTCTCTTCTTCATCATGGTCAGATGTGAATGCAAACGAAAAATCATCTTGGGATTATAGTGAAACTCTTCAACAAAATCAACTGCCTCCCAATTCCATTGGAGTATATAAAGAAGATGAGAAAAATTCACCTGCTGGCATTGCAATGGAAGGCTTAGCAGCTCAAGACACATCATCATTTGTTCTTGGTGAGGAATCAGAATATGGCATTGACAAGAATTTACTTTCCGAAGAAACTCGATCTGCAAAGGATGGCCAAGACTGCAATGGCAAACTATCCGCTATGAATAGATTCTTGAAACTTGGAAATGTAGACCTGCAATACGATCCGGCTATACCTACTCGAGGCTCCATAAATCTAGGTTCTCCAAAGCAGCTTCCGTTGATAGGTGAAATGACATCGTCTCTTTCTTTTGTCGACTCAGGGCATGATGGTGGCAATAGCAGTGAACTTTCCGACATTCAGAGATCCCTCCGAGATTTGCAAACTATTTCTCCATGCCCAGAATTGTGGCTTCCAACATCTTATGAGGAGGTTTCTTCCTTGTCTCCTGTAATAGAACAAACAAGAACACATGGTTTCTATCTCCAAGGAGCAACCATGAATCATGATATAGATACAACGGGAAACAGATATGTTGGAATGGATAGAATTCTGCAATTTGATAGCTCGTCTGCATCCATTGTTGCTAAGGTATTATAGCTACTACAACTCATTTTGTTAAATTTTTCATCACATTGAAAAAGGGGAAAAATTATACTGGTTGCACAAGATTGTGAACCAGTGACAGTAGCCCTGTTAATTTAAATCTCTGAGTCAATGAAGCATCAACCACATCAGTTTTTGAGGAACCATCAGTTGGGTAATATTAAAATTTTAATGCATTGTTTTGCAGGGGGAACAAGAATTGCCAAATCATCCATTATCTTGTTTATCTTCAAGGCCCCTGACAACAATGACAACAGCCGGATTGCCATCTCTTCAGCAGGTGCTCGTTAAATCAATATTCAATTTTCTTGTTTATGGTTATTTATTTATCAGCTATTAAAAAAATACTGAAGGGACTAGCATAATGTATTAAGAGTAATAAGCTTTCAATTTTCTATTTCAGACAGCGTCAGCCAATCCTACAGGTGGCTGTAATGGAACCGGAAAGGCTCGTGTGAGGGCACGTCGAGGACAGGCCACCGACCCACACAGTATTGCTGAAAGAGTTGGCTCTCTTCTAGAATCATCATAATATTTTTCTTCATAAATTGTTTTTAAACTTGGGCTCATGAGGTCGTGTTGCAGAATTTGGAGTAGCTGTATTTGGATAAATTTATATTTTCTAGACCTTCTATGGGTTTTAATTCTCAAAATAAATAAATGCAGCTTCGGAGAGAGAAAATTGCTGAAAGGATGAAGAATTTGCAAGAGCTTGTACCCAATTCCAATAAGGTACTCTATTTTATTAGTTGTTCCCAGTCATTGAACGGTAATTGTAATATATCTGTTCTCTTTAGTGGTTGTCCTGGAGCTTTGACGTTTAGAAATTTGATTTATTTGTATGCTTGTGCTAAGACCTTTTCCCTCAAAATATGATCAATGCACATGCAGACAAAATCGTTACCAGCTCAATTATGCAGTAGATGTGTTTCATCGGAGATCTAACATCGTGTCAAATTTATCTTATTTCTGCAGACTGACAAGGCATCCATGCTTGATGAGATCATAGACTACGTTAAATTTCTTCAACTCCAGGTCAAGGTACGATAAAGGACGGTTATCTTTAGATCTACCCCATCAATGTTCAGAAATAGTTAATAGTGCAAAGTTTAATGATTTCAGGTATTAAGCATGAGCAGGCTTGGGGCTGCAGAGGCAGTTCTTCCTCTAATCACAGATGGTCAAGCCGAGGTGCTTTCTTACTTTCGATGCATCTTTGGAGTTAAAATTGTTGAATTATCACCATAGATCTAGTTGAAAGGCCAGGCATTTCCCAATCAAATGCTGCTGGCTCACTCTTGCCAGCCACAGTGAAGTAGACTGTTGGTCACTAAATCAGTAAATCCTGTGAAATCCCACATGAAAGAACAAGAACAATTCATTATGCTACATCTAGTGCTTACAGCTTAGGAAGTATTTAGTAAAGGTGACATCGGGTTTACTTGGAGCTGCATTATATTTGGCAACATGAATCATCCTTTGTAGTAATGTTGCTGCCAAGTTTGTTTTTATAGAGTGTGAGTCACACATAACTAAGAATTGACAACAATGAATAAATGAAACAATAATAGGTTCCCATTGTACAGCTTAGAGATAATTAAATGATGAACTATGGATAAGACGGCATACCACGGTACTGACAATAAAATTCATATCTGTCAGGCATCTAACAGATTATCTCTATCGCCGCAAGCTGATCAAGGAGTTGATATTTCTCTAAATCCTGATCAAATTGCCTTTGAAGAAGAGGTAGTGAAGCTGATGGAATCCAACGTGACCAAGGCAATGCAATATCTTCAAAACAAAGGCCTCTGCCTCATGCCCATTGCTCTAGCTACAGCTATATCCAGCGGAAAGGCATCACCATCAGACTCGATTTCGGAGGAAAACAAATTTTGCTTCAA
The DNA here is from genome assembly GCA_025617385.1 of Murraya koenigii. Classification (NCBI taxonomy): domain Eukaryota; kingdom Viridiplantae; phylum Streptophyta; class Magnoliopsida; order Sapindales; family Rutaceae; genus Murraya; species Murraya koenigii. Next base: position 25,758,554 of record CM046817.1, read on the forward strand.
TAATGGTCTTGTTCAAAACAACAGCAGCAGCGCTAGCAGCAACAGCAGTATGCCCAACAATGGGATAAACCAGATGCCGTTGAATACCGGTATCATCATTGGGAAGCCCATCGGAGAAAGCATTAGGGTCAATGGTTGCAATGGAGCTGTTAAAGAAGAAGTGAGAAACAGTCAGTGCACGGCCAGAGAACTAAAACCAAAAACATGAGTAATCTTCACCTCTGACAATTTTGCTTCTTCAGTAAAGACTGCGGGAGGCCACTCACCTTTTTGTTTTGCTTTCTTCTTGTTATTTGCATTCAGAAACAAGTATAGTTAGAAGGGATGTTTTCCGACCATGCACATGCATGTGATGTACAAGAACTTGTCAACATGTGTTAATGCCACATGTAAGAAAGTGCATTTCGAAACAGTTTCCTTTTTCTTTCTTTCTTTCTTTTTTTTTTTTCAGATAAACCAGGTTTCTAAATTTTTATAGTAGTGCTTTTCTTTTTAAAGCATAACTGGTAATTGAATAGCTTCTCCATTCATATTAAAGAAGTTTGAATATCAAATCTTTGTTGATGAATTTTTTTAACATCGCAGGGTGCGTTTGGCGATTTGCATAAAATAAAAGAAGCATAAAATATCTTAGGGTGCATAAAATAAACTTATGAGAATAAAGTTTAGGCGATATTGCATTCGAATACTATTATTTATATATTAAATTTAATCTTTTACCTATATTATTTAATAATTTATAATAAATTTAAAGTTTATTAAAAATTTAATATAAATAATAATAAACTTAAATATTTAATAAAAAAAATGATAACACATTATTTTACTTATATATAAGAATTATTTTAATTGTTTACCATTTATTATTTACTAAAATACTAAATTTAAATTAAATAAATTATATTCTACATTAATAAATAAAGATTATTTTACAATTAAATTGAAAATTTAGTATCATATTGTATCATAATATAATTATATTAGAATATAATAATTTATTATTTGAGAACTGTACACTATTAAAATTATTTTTACGTTATAAAATGTTTTATTTTCAAAAATTAATCATTTAACTCAAAAATATTAATAAATTCAAATAATACTAGTTTAATTTTAATTTTAATATTAATATAAAATAAAATTATGTATAATACAATTCATATTATACCAAATATTGTATTACATTTCTGCGTGTCAAAGGCACCCTCTATCACACTCATGATACGCAGATGTCGGCTGTATAAGCGAGTTGCAACTTTTCAATTGCAGGATGAACATTGCAGGTATAAAACTACTCAATACATTAAAATAGTTGAATCATCATCTTTCAATGAATCAGTCGAACAATAAACTTTGAAGAGTTAACTGATAATCATTTAACTAGATGTATGGCAACTTGCAACAATAAGTTCTCAAAATATAAGGTAAATCCCAAACATTAGCTAAAGCTACCTCATTAAATTAAAGTGACATAAATAACAAAATATATTCTACAATTACTATTTTCGTTGAGATTCTTTTATCCAGAGGATAATGGAGGAAAATTGGTGGCTTTGATTGCATAATCTACATATTGAAAACAACAATGGGGATACCACATTAATTACATTCCCAATTCCGCACCCTCTCATGTATAGCATTGGAAGAAAGATTAAAATAAAAATGATTGAACAGGAGAATTTCGAAAGGGGAGGGGAACCGAGACTGCATGTTAGGGGCTTTTGTCAATAACCATTAGATGTTTTTTGGGATTTCTTCTTGAAATTTGTTACGCTGCATTGTGGACAAACATACTCCAAGCCGTCTGTTTTTGCATAGTCCTGCAATTCAACACATACAAAATCAAGAGAATAGAATCTAATATAGTTTGCGACCTTAAAGACATTGATTTTATCAAATTAGAAAAAGGCCGAAAGGAATGTAACCTTAAAGGCACCTAGCCCCTGGCGCCTGTCACAGCCAAAATGTGCCCACTCACCGCATATTCCACAATTAACCCAATCACCTGCTGCACTACTGCTCAACAAGAAAAACAAAAGATTAATACCAAATATGATAGTTATTTGTGCATCAATTGATCTGACTGAGAAAGAGCGAGAGCGCGAGTGTGCGACCTGTGACACAATAAGCAGCATTCTCCATCTACATCATCATGAGCTAATTCATACTCTAAAAGGTAAGTTTCATAATGTCTTTTTAGTGTATTGCCAACGCCCTAGTTAAGCAGAGGGAAAAAGCTGTAAGTTCTCCAAAATCACACCAAATATAACAGAATACTCAAGATGACTTACAACAACAGTGCCAACAAAATTCATAACATGAGGATAGCTGATTGAAGCCTCATCAGGCAGTATATCAAAAGAATCTGACAGGTTCTCACAGTAAATTAGACTGCTTTCCAAGTAGAGATTTCATGTTGCTCAACCAAAAACTACTTGGTTGCACACAAACAATGACATGAAGACAGTAGCCATATATGACAAGTTTCCCACATTCAAGTTTCATATCCGAGATGCATGTAGCATATTTGCAACAATTTCATAGAATATATACCAAGTCTAGCCCTATGAAATTCACACCTCATGTCTTTTTGATTTGTGTTCTTTGATAAATGGATTAAGATTCTCTCCGACCTTTTTTCCCCTCCTAGTCTATTCTAATGAAATAAGTCGTTAAGATTGAGTTTTGAATTTTAACTTTTTTTCACTTTATTTACAATTAAGCCATTTTTTCACTAGATTTAAAAGACTAGGATAGACTAGAAGGAAAAAGAGACTAGAGAGGATCCTCATCCTTGACAAATATGCATTCCTTATTTGCCTCCCTGAAAAGTATGCAGTTTCATTTGAGCAACATAAAGCTGATAATAAGATAAAAAGATTTCTAAGTTGGAAACCATACAGTCATCCTATTAGTCAATGTATGATTGCGCATCTTCGAAAAAACTTGTCCTTTCCAATTGATGCCATTTCCAACATGAAAGCCTCCCCTTGAAACCACCTGAAAGCACCCAATATCTCAATATTGATTTATGATAAGCATTAATCATGGTTAGCAGATTAAAACATACCTCTCTATACAAGTTGAAAAGGTCAAGACGTTTGGCATTAAGAATAGCATCAGGAAACTCAGCTAATCCACCTTGAGGAACAAGACGAGAATGCCCACGGAGGATCAAAAACTGCATTACATCCCTCAAAAATTCCTCCTGGCAGAATACAAAGCATACTTAGAATATATATATATATATATATATATAGAGAGAGAGAGAGAGAGAGGAAATATTCCTGATTATAGAAATAAATCGGAAAAGAAATAAATCTACTCCAGAACACATCATGAGATGCTTAAAAACAATCAAAATACTAATGTCAAAAGCAAAGCCCAAACCACACTCCAAAAAGGGGAACACTTGCCTCAGAGCAAACTTGTATTGGAGCTCTGCCACAACCATGCTTCTTAAGAGGTAGTGGATTTAAAGAAATGATTTGTTGAGCCTGATATGAGCCAGCTAATGATTTCCTATGTGTAACCGGAGTTGGTCCTGCAGAACTATGCTTTATGGGGGCCACTGGCAAATTAGCCTTTACTTGATCACCGTCATACCTTTCAACCGCAGAAAACCCAGAAAAAGGAAGCATCTTATGACGTCGAGTATGAGGGATTGGCCTCATTGCAGCAGCATTCAGTTTTGGTCTAACATTACATACATTTTCACTTTCCACACCTTTAGATTCTCTGCATGGTTCAGATCTTTTTCGACTAGGTGCGGGAGAAGTCAACCAGCTAGGAGGTCTAGTTATAACAGAATTTTCAGTATGGTCTTCCTTTTCCTGTTTTGTACAAAAGAACAGCAGGCGCTCTGCATCATCCTTTTCAAATGAAGCAACAGACAACCCTTGAATACTAGCTATTCCCAGCATAACTAAGCTACGATAAGATACATCTGGAGCCAGTTGTCTTAAGACCTGTGAGCAAAAGATAACAGGAGGCAGTAAGCATGGAAGATATGAACCACATTAACTCAAATTAACATCATAGAAGTAAAAAAGGACAATATACGTATCAAAAGTGTTTCTCAAAGAATAATGTAGCAAACCTTAATGAAACTGTATATTAGTACCTTTAGTCAAGAGTGTATTATAGCAAGAATACACAATCACTGTTTATCTTTTTAAGCATTCTTCCATGGTACAGAAAAGAAAAATACTAGGAAAAGATAAAACGATTAGATCAAAGCCAGCCCAATGCAATTTTTTCATCTGTCATCAAAATCATTCCCAAATCAACACTTAACTCCTGTATATGAACCTGCAGTATGAAACTAAAATTCCAACATGTAGCAGCACCAACCGCAGAAGAGACAGGAGAGCAATTAACAAGAGATATATGATAATTGAGTCACATGTAAGTAAAAACTAATGTCTATCACCAGCAAACCACTTGAAAAGGAACTAAACACACACACACACACACACACATATATATATAGACGCGCACACATACAAAAAGAGAGAGGTTAATAAAACTCTAACCTGGGAAGCCCAGGTGGAAACCTTCATGGAAACTTCAAACACACTTGCCCCACATGCTATCGAGGCAGACTTCCGAGGCTCAGACGAAGGCAGTCTGCTTTCCCCACTGTTTGGCAATGCATGAACTAGCTGACTATTCTCAATAAGCTCGTTCTTTATATGATTTTCCAAAAGCTGACGCAACATACCCAAACGCATCTTACAAATCCAAACTTTAAGATCATACAAACAGCAATCAGGCCTTATGAAGATAAATAATCCTCACCTGGTCATTAAAACAAGTCTGTGCACTGCCAGACACTAAAAGTGATATGTGAGCAGCACTGCAGGTTGATAAATCACATCGCATGGTAACTACACCACGAGAAAATGCGCCAGCCTGAAGAGGAGGTGGTGGAGCACTGCACTCGATTGAGATCAAAACAATTTATTGTACATGAAAAATGAAAAATACAAAGCAATATCTAAAATTACACAAATCCTTTTAAGTTAAAGCTAGTAACTGAAAATATCAGCCATTGTATACTAAAAGTGGCATATAACATGTCTTTGACAGATGATCATTAAATACCTTGTCCGGTTATGGAGTTTGCTCCCTCTTATCTGTAGAAAGACCACAAGGACAAAACAGAAATGTTTACACAGTTTTGTTTAAAACCCCAAAAAAAAAAAGGAAAATAGATTTAAAAGCAAATGAAGAAAATTGCAGACAGAATTCAATTTCCATTAAGTAAATGATAATTCTTGATGAAACAAAAATGATCATAGAAGCAATTACAGTTACATTTAGAAAATGGTAAAAATGTCTAGCCAACATTCTTTCGTGTTGACAGTCTTCCAGAGTGAGGAAAATGAATTATCATTAAGGGGGAAGGGTGAAAGCTTGCCTTTGGCCAGCCCAAGTGACTCTCCTTAAGGTCGGGTTTCATGTTCTAGGGTAGGCTCAATGAACCAACAATATGACGGGATTGGGATGCTTAACAAATAATTCAAACAATTCTTAAACCAAACTTACTTCAATGTTCAGGAGAGCATTGAGTCCATCCTCCAAAGATCCCAATAAGCTTGTATCCTGAGAAGAATATAGTTGGTAATTAGTGCAAACTTTGGAATGGCACTAGTAATTCATCAGTTGAACAGCAAACAGATACAAAATGAAAATTTAATAACTCAAACCTACCAATGGGCAAGGAACTCCACAAACAAGAAACCTCATGGTCACATCATCATCATATATCTTTATAGCAGGAAGATTCTCGGGAGAATTTTCTTCCCCTTGAACATCCATCTCTGACAGAGTAATATCAATCTTGGGAGGGTCGCCAAGCAAGTGGGGCCCCAACTTACTACTACCTTTCTGGCTATTAGAAGGTATGACAATGTTGTTTCGTAAACAGTACAGCCTAAAAGATGCATGCGCCAATTGAAATGCATCCCATGTATGACTGCATGAACTGCAATGAACAAATGAGCACAGAACATTATATTCATTATTAACTAAATATTGAAATACTATACAGCTAGCATGAAAAATTCATCCAGTTTCCTGAAAATAAACATCTATAAGTTATGCCTAGGTCAAGATCACGGACATGCCATCCCTTGATACAAACTAATAATTGTGTCATTAAAAAAAAATTCTTTTCCCTTGTCAATGCAGATGTCTACTCATTATTTCACAGTATCAATCAGCAAAAGCATAAATTAATAGTAAATAATACAAAGAAAAGGATGAACAAACCTTTGCACCACTGACAACAGAGCTTGAAGAAAATGACAGGCTGCATAGCATGAAAACGAATGTTTCCAATATATAACGTAAGGAACTCCCTGCAAGAGTGAAGTGCCTCAATGAAGAATTCTCAAGAAAAGAGCAACAGAAACATCTATTATTTACATAACAACTTTCAATGTGCTGCTACTTGGCATTCCAAGTTTAACAGCCATTTCACAAATAATAATCTAGAGAGAAAGGGAGAAGAGCAAGTAATATTGCCCATAATAATTCGAACCATTGAATGAAGTGCCTCTGCAAAATTTTCACCATTCGGAATCTCTAAATAAACCTGTAAATGAACTGAGAGATGATTAAAGCAAACAGATAACTAAAAGCATCCAACAAACATAAGAGCACAGTAAAAAATAGGCCCAAATACTGCAAATGAATCAGAGATATTTAAAAGCTTGCCCTAATAATAACTTATTAAACATGATGCCGACAATGTCGGAAATGCATACTGATCTAGTTAACATCCCCACACTAACATATTTGACAAATGTTATTCAAAACTTGTCTAAACTCATAAGAGCACGGTAAAAAATAGGCCCCAATACTGCAAATGAATCAGAGATATTTAAAAGCTTGCCTAATAATAACTTATTAAACATGATGCCGACAATGTGGAAATGCATACTGATCTAGTTAACATCCCCACACTAACATATTTGACAAATGTTATTCAAAACTTGTTTAAACCCATACTGCTTAATAATAATTTTAAATTCCAAATTCTGTGAAACATGATCACCCCCACATAAAACTAACTTAAGATTAGTTAGACAAACTCCGTCAGCCTACCAGCATTAACTGACATTCCCATCGACAACAATTAAACTGATGAATCACTCACAGTGGTTGGCAATGTGGAACCAAAGAGCCCACATAAGGCTTCTGGAGTGGACAAGTCAACATCTCCCCACACCAGAGACCCAATTTCTTCACTATCATCAATCTTTTCTCCTTGCAAATACACAATATTCGGCTCTGATGACTCAAGAACTCGCTGGAACTCATCAGTACTAGGACTACTCAACACATGAACCTGCATTCAAAGGCACAAAGGCACGATATTGATAAACACCAATTAAAATATGAACACTGGGAACAAAAAGTAAATGATTCCACACCTCAAGCCGACCCAAAGAAGCAATTTCTGGAAAAGGGTATTTGGGTTTATCATCAGTTGCTGCTAACTTTTGCTTATCATCAACAAATTTTCTGCTTAGAACTGCAAGCAGACTACAATGATTTCTTGAAGAACTTTGTGCATGAAACATCATGCATACATAACCACACCCGCCAAGCAAAAAGAATTATAACAGACGTAGATTAAGATTTCAGACTAGTATTAATTGAACAAAAGGGGGAAAAAAATTATTTTCAACAACAAAGCTCAAACATTGCAGTGCAAGAGACGAACTAACTATGAAATCAAATCAAAAACCTAAAATTTGTCACAAATCTGAGGATTCCAGTTGATAAAAAAAACAGAGAAAGAACTCTCTGGATTAACAACTAAACATAAAAAAGGAACTTTCCAGTAACCAAACCCTTGTAAAAACCCTAAAATCAGACTTATAACCTAGCAAAATTGAAGAAAACGCAGTGACCCAGATGAGGAAAGCAAGAAATCTAGCGACCAATTGAACAAAATGACAAGAAACGAAGATAAAAATTCCAAAAGTCGAAGAGTAAAATCAAAGAAACCCGAGGGTTAGGTTAGGTCTCTGCTTCTAATAAAGAAATCAAAACGACATTTCCTTTTCCAACACACTAGTTCTAAAAAAAATCCTCTCACCCTCTCTCTCTCAAGTCTCCCAAGTTAAAAAAGAATAAATATAAAATAAAATCAACCACATAATCAAAGTCATGCAATAAATAATTAAAACTTTTAAAAGAATTGCTTTACTAATTAAAATCAATCAGTCTCGCCTTTTTGTGTCAGTTTTTACTACAGTTTTCTATAAACACATTTTGGGAAAAAAAAAATTCATTAACCAAAAAATACTTTTTGTTATACAAATACGCTCTTCAAAAACAGACAATCGTCCCCATCAAATTAATTTATTAATTAAATATATAAAAATATCTTTTACATTTTTTGTTCGAGAATCACCACGAGATTCGGGTAAAATTAAAGAACCTCGAAAAAACATCAACACGTTCACTTAAGTGTACATAAAACAAACTTAAAAGCTAAAAACAAAAAAGAACAAAAGCGTCTTTTTGTTCTTCGGGTTTCTGGGGAAAGATTCTCAAAATGGGTTGTATTTATTGGATTGAATTTATTTATTTCCTTCACTTTTGTGATTTGTGTTTGGACACAATTCCATGATTCAAAGTCTGGTCCTATTGTTATTGCATAAATCATAATCATGGACATGATCAAGATGATGATCAAATCAATCTTGGTTTCACTTATATGGGTAATGAAAGTTTAGCGAGCGATGTTCTTGCTTGGTTAGTTTAACTGGGTCCCAGTTGCCATCTTTGACTTGTGTTCTTTGTCTTAAATTTAATTTCCTGCTAAACGACTGTACTTTTTTCTTAACAAAAATAAAATAATGCTGCCGTCTTTTTGGGTCAATTTTCTTGTAATTGCATTTTAAAAATATTAATCACTTCGTTAATGAGTAAGTTCTTTTATAAATTCTATTAAAAAAAATTAAATAAATTTCAGAAAAATTATTGACCAATTGCAAGTAAATTTACGCATTAATATATATATACATATACATATCTATATATATATATATATATATATGTGCTGTGTGTTAAATGCAGGATGCATGGCTTTATAAGAAATTTTAAATATCAATGCAATCTGGAATTGACCCTTCAGCCATATGATAATTATGGGTTTTGATTTGAAGAATTATATATATATATATATATATATATATATATATATATATATATATATATATATATATATATATATATATATATGTATGTGTGTGTGTGTCAAGACAACTTAAATTTGTGTCTATTTATATAATTTTATAATAATTCTAAACAATTCCTAACTGCTTACTTTGTACTATACCCACAGTAGATCAACCAAATTTATCTATTTTTGAGGCACCGATACTTATTGTCGTCTCGTAAAAAGTAACAAAATGTGTTACAATAATGTTTGAGAAATTTACATAAATAACCTTTCTCGTTTTCTATTTTTCATTAATAACCTTTTTATATTTTTCATATCACAATTAGCCAATCTCCAATCTTTCAGACCAACATACCCTTCGTCAAAATTTCCGCAACAGTTACACTTCTGAGAAGACGATCAGAAAGACGATCAGAAACAGACACTGAGGTAACTTTTCTGTAATTTTTTTTCTTTTTAAACAAACTCGGACAGTCAGCGGCGATCATCCGCGCAGCGGTCTCAGCAGATCGCAGCGGATGGTCGCCATGGCAGCGACCATGGCACTGAGAACGGTGCGATGGCAGCGGCCATCGCATCAGATTGGTGCGATGGTCGCTGCCATCGCACGCGTTCGATCGCGACGCACCGACCGTCGCATCAGAAGTGCCGTCGCACCGCATTCGGTGCGACGGCTGATGCCCGTCGCACCAAATCGGTGCGACGGCACTGCATTCCGTAATTCCGGATTCGGAATTTGGTGCGACGAGCATCCGTCGCGATTTCGCCGCACCAAACCCGGTGCGACGGTAGCAGCTTCAAATTCGGAATTTAGTGCGACAGGATGCCCGCCGCACGTGCTTAGTCGCGACGGTCCTGGTTTCAGATTTCAGACTTGGTGCGACATGCACACCGTCGCATGAAGTGTTGTGCGACGGTCCGCATGTCGCACCAAATTATCGGGTTGTAATTTCGGAATTTGGTGCGACGTTGCACTGCCGCTTATTTTTGTGCGACACGGTGCCTGTCGCACCTGTAATATTTTCTGAAATTTTACGAAAGAATTTTTTTTTTAATTTGTAAATTATATAATTTTAATTTATAATGTTATATTTGTAACAGAAATATGGCAGATTCTACGTATGTACCTGGCATGATGCAGATACCTTATGCTGCTCATTTTCCTGGACGTATTACAAGTATGTGTAAGTTAGATACAGTCGTAAAAGCTATTGAGGGTAAGTTAACAAAACGACAGTTGCAATTATTCAAAAAGAATATATTTGGCCATTTCTTAGAGTGTCGAAGCTTTCCATTCGATAGTGTGATTATGCATAATTTGTTGCTAAGACAAGTGGCTCAGTAATGAGACGGATCGATTGTGGTTTGAAATTGGTGAGCATTTGATACGCTTATCAATTGGAGAGTGGTGTTTAGTTACGGGACTTTGTTGGGGTGAAGACAATGTACCAAAAATGATAAAAAGAATCATAGGTCGCTTAATCACGTATTTTGATGGTCTGCTTTCGCAATTTAAATCTCGTGCGAGTTCGACGAAAGGTTTGGTAACTTAGACTTCGACGCTATGGACGACATTGATGCAGTAAAAATTGCACTCTTTTATTTTGCAGACAGAGTTTTAAATGGAAGAAAAGTTCATAGTCAGATAAACTTTTCATTGCTTAACGAGGTGGATGACATTGATCACTTTCGAAACCGTCCATGGGGTCGTTTGTCATGGGAAACGATATACTGACGGCCTTGACAATGCATTGTATGGTAAATAATACTTCATTATGACATGTATGTACATTATCAATTCTCCGAACTACCCAATAAACATTTTCCTCGTTCGAAGGTCTCGTTGCTCGAATACGCCATTTACATGATTCCGAAGAACAGTGGGCCTCAAAACGTGTAGTTGTGGACCTTGCAATCTTAAAATCAAACTTATTCCGAAGGGCAAATTTGCGCAGCTCCAATATTAACTCATTCTTCTTGGAGAACAACTTACCCACACTAATATCATCCCAATTACAACTTCTAATAAAATCCGGAGCAATCAAGTTTGATGGCATAACTGGAGCAAGACTTATAAGAGGGTCAACAACTGTCATCATCGAACGGTCCATTGGAGCAGTAGATCGACTGTTCCCACTATTAGCAGCAATATCATCCTCACGCTCGTTCTCATTGTTAGAAGGAATATCAATAAGATCAACACCCCTATCATTAACACGAACATCATCAATAGTGTCATTATTGTCGTGGACTGGAGAGTAATATTGCTGCAACGATGTTGTCCTTGGTAATACCTCTTCTTCAACATCTGGGACAGAGACTGATTCTACAAGTGCCTCAACATCTTCAACATCTTGGGTTGGAACTCTAGGAGATGTGGTAACAAATATAGGAATACATCCAATGTTGGCCACATCAGAGGCTAAATGTAATACAACCTTCACCATTTCATCATTACATATGTCCATGGGTAGTGAACATGCATGATATGTTGTGTTATTAGACTTCAATGTTGTCTTCAATGTGATATTATATTCACTAGGATTTATCTGTAGAAATCTCGTATATTCTTGATAAAACCGAACAAACAAACAATCTTTTCCAACCAAAAATGTCAGATTCTTAGCATTCACATAATCCATCCGACCATCCGCCAATGTCTCCCACCAACTATTATAACAGAGTTCAAGTAAAACTAAGTCCATTAATCCTGACATGATTGAAGAAAATAATTTTATTATACTGTTAAAAATATAATTACTAAAAAATAAAAAATAAAATATATTAAAAGTGAGACAGCGACATGTCAGCACTGGACTTGAGTGCGACAGAAGCCTGTCAGCACTAAGCTAGGTGAGACAAGCTGCCTGTCTCACTCAATCCAGTAAGACAGCTGCCTGTCTCACCAAGCCAGTGAGACAGGCCGTCTCACTCAACCCAGTGAGACAGGTGCCTGCCTCACCAGCCTGGTGAGATAGTCGCCTGCCTCACCGAGTTTGAGTGAGACGAGCACTGCCTCTGCTCATCAACTGTTAGACAATCCCAAAATATAAACCCTAGCTCGCAAACGATGCACATAAATTCATAACACTTATATAAATATTTAATACAATTATATTACCTTACACAGAAGAAGCTCTGATCTTCAGAACGGTGTTTAGTTTGTAAGAACGGTGTTTAGTTTGCAAGAACGGTGAGGGAACGGGTTGGCTGCAAGGCTGTTGCAGGAACGAAGTTTGAAGTTTTAAATTTATAGTTATGTAATAAAATTTAAATATGGAGGGTAATTAAGGAAATGTAAGTTTTTATTGGCTATTTATGATAAGAAAAATATAGAAAGGTTATTAACGAAAAATAGAAAATGAGAAAGGCTATTTTTGTAAATTTCCCATAATGTTTGTGACTATAATAATACAACAACGTTACACTTTTTTCAAGTAAATTTTTGTTTCCCTGGCCCTCTTTCTCCTCTCTTAATGTAGAGCAAATCAACTCCTTGAATTCTTAATTTAGTTCATTATTCTTTACATTATTCACATCGCAGCTACCTCTCACGGGATGAGTATTTTACACAGCAAACTTGTACGGCACTTAAACAACTCTTGTCGAATATTGCTAAATAAACCTTTGAGCTTCTCAATAACTAAGCCAAGAAGTTTTCTGAAATACTAAAGAGAAGAGAGCTAGAGAACAATTGAGCCAAATGTAAAAATTATATTGCTTGAGAAAAGATTACAAGAGAGCTTACAAGAGTGCTTTGAATACTTACTCAATGCTTGGATGATGCTTGGATGCTCAAATGGCAAATGCTCACTCATATTTATAGGGAGACTTACCTAGCTCTAGAGAATTCTATACACATATGCCAAATTTTAGAGAAATCTAGTGTATGTACAAATATGCTAGAGTTGCTGAAAATTTGTGGAAGTTTCCGGAATCGGGTCAAGCTAGCACATCTTGGCTCATGTCCTTGAGCCATTTTTGGGTTCTAGTTGGGTGGCCCGTAACATCCTCCCCCACCTATACTCGCGGTATCCTCGTCGCGTTCTTGTGCTTAAACTTCTGAATGTGCTCCGCGAATTGCCACAAATCTTCTTCGCGTTCCCAAGTGACTTCGCTCTCGGAACAATTTTTTTCACTTCACCAAGTACTCATAGTATGCTGGCATGCCCCTCTTTCAAATTATTCGTTTGGCAAGGATGTACTCCACATCTTTGCCGAACGCGGTGACAACGGCTGTTGGAACACGCCTTAATTCTCCGCGACTAGAGTATCCCACATCTTTGTAATAGGGCTTGAGAAGACTCACGTGGAAGACCGGATGGATCTTGAGCCTTGGTGGAAGCTCTAGTAGATACGAGACGTTACTCATACGTCGGACAATTCGAAAGGGTCCCTCGTATCGTCCCACTAACCCCTTGTGGACTTTTCGTAACGTCTTGAATTGTTGGGGTAGGAGTTTGTCATGACTTGATCACCTTCTTTGTACTTAACATGTCGTCTCCTTATATCGACCCATTTCTTCATTTTTCTTGCAGTTTTGTTGAGGTAAACTCGAGTGATGTCTGCCTCTTCATGTCATTCGCGAGCGAGCTTATGAGTCGCGGGGCTTTTTCCTCCATAAGTCGAGGCTATGGCATTAGGAGTCATGAGCTGGAATCCCATGATGACTTCAAATGGGCTCTTGCCGGTAGCTTCGCTCCATTGGAGATTATAAGAAAATTGAAAGACATCAAACAACTTCACCCAATCCCGCTGATGAGCGCTCACATAGTCGATGCACGTTCATAACGATCCACCCTTTTTCTTTTAAAAGAGGATCGATACATTAAAATAAGCTTTAGACGGGCGAACATAGCCTGCGTCTAACAAGTCAGTGAGCTGTTTCTGTAGCTCCTCGAGTTAGGTTTTGAACCTTGCTCCAATTCAATTTGATGATCCACCTCTCGTCTAGGTGGGAGCTTCTTTGTAAGCTTCGGAGGTATCACGTCTTTGAATTCCTCGAGGATGGCTTGTATTGTTTGAGGGACTTGGCTTGGAGTGCTTACGGAATCTTCTCCCTCATTGAGCTCCCGAATGGACACTAGGAAGCTTGGGTCCTTCTTGAAACCATTTTTAAATTGCTTGGCCGAAAGCGTTTTCTCCTCGAATTTGCCACGCTCCGTAAGAACCATGCACGTTTTACTCCCGTCCAGGATACTTAGGGAGTTTGTGGATGGAAGTGAGAAGGCATGATGGAGAAGTTGAACTTTCAGCTCCATGAGCAAAGTGTGACGTACACGCCTTGTGTCGTGCCTGCAATGGGCTTGGCTGGTGAATTTACCGCCTTCATAAATGTATCCAACAATGCGCGAACGCAGCGTCCGTTTATTGTTGTGCTCACATACATAGCCCTCTCGTGGCCAGTACCGATTGTGGGCTGTTGAGTGCGCCGAGTCGTTGAAGAGAATTCATGTTGGGTCGAGGTTCTTCCGATGCTGGTGTGGAGTTGCCATTGAGTTGGGCAGCAAGGGCATTGAACGACTTCTTTTCGGGACAGTCGCGTACCCAGTGAGGGCCGTTGCATATGAAGCATGGGCTTCGCGGGTTTGGTGGCTCCTTCTTGTCTTCTGATTTACCTTGCCCGCTCTTGCCGCTCAGAGGCTTTTTCTGCCCCCAATCCTTGCGATTGTTGCCCTTGTCCTTGCGACTCTCTCCCCCACCTTTGCCTTGTTTAGGCCTTAGTCCTTGGATTGGGTGAAGTACTCATTCAGAGACTCCGTTGCGGCAATGGCGTCGTCAAGAATTTGGATGCCCTGCCTATCGAACTCCGTCTTGGCCCAATCTTTGAGGCCATCTTGGAAGTAGAAGAGTGAGTCTTTGTCGGACATGTCGCTTATCTCAAGCATGAAGGTTGTGAACTCGTTGATGTAGTCGCGGACATTGCCTGTTTGCTTGAAGCAACGTAGGCGCGCTCTCTCTTTTTTTTCGGCATTGCTTGGGGCAAATTGCTTTCGGAGTTCTTATTTGAATTCTGCCCATGTGTTGATGGTACAGATGTCTTTGCCCATTTCACCATGCTTCCAATGCCACCATAGTTGTGCAGCGCTTTATAGATATATGGGTGCAGTGCCCACCTTCAATGGCTCATCTCGCACGCCCATGGCATCGAAGCATTAGTCTAGCCCAAATAGAAAATTGTCTGCAATAGTGGCATTGCGTGTACCATCGTAGGTGTCGGGCTTTGGCATGTCAATACGTCTCACATCACTCGTGCTTGTAGAAACTAGGCTAGCGGAGAGTGTGCGCTTGTGCCATGCCCAATCCGAGCGGACTTCCTCCACTTCCTCACGAACAGCACGCAGTTCGTCTTGCACGAAGCTGTAGAGTTTAAGCAACTCTTCGTGGAATGCTCGAAATTCTCCTCGGAGGGTATTGGCTTGCTCTTGGATGAGGGTCTTGGTTACCATTGTGAAGTCGGCATATTCGCCCTCGAGACCGTCCACTCTTTCCTCCAAACTTTCGAGGGTGTCCTGAGCAGCGGACATTGAAGTTTCAAGCATAGCCATGCGAGGCTCCAACGTATCGATAGAAGCGGCCTTGGACTTGCTATAAGTCTTGGCCTGCCCGCGAATGTCATCGCAGCCCCAACTTGGTTCCGGGAGTATCTCCAAACTAAGAGCGCCCTCATGTGTTGTGCTTGAAGTTGGAAGATTGGTCATTGCTCCGAAATGGACTGGATTGCGTGTGTGCAAACCGTAGCTTTGATACCAGTTGTCACGGGATGAGTATTTTGCACAGCAAACTCGTGCGGCACTTACACAACTCTTGCCGAATGTTGCTAAATAAGCCTTTGAGCTTCTCAATAGTTAAGTCAATAGGTTTTCCGAAATGCTAAAGAGAAGAGAGTTAGAGAGCAATTGAGCCAAATGCGGAAATTATATTGCTTGAAAAAAGATTACAAGAGAGCTTACAAAAGTGCTTTGAGTACTTACTCAATGCTTGGATGATGCTTTGGATGCTCAAATGGCAAATGTTCACCCATATATATAGGGAGGCTTGCCTAGTTCTAGAGAATTCTAAGCCTATAGATTCTATACACATATGTCAAATTCTAGAGAAATCTACTGTATGTACAAATGTGCTAGAGTTGCTGGAAATTTATGAAAGTTTCCAAAATCTGGCCAAGATAGCACATCTTGACTCATGTCCTTGGGCCATTTTTTTGTTCTAGTTGGGCGGCCCGTAACATACCGCTCATGATAACAAATTACTCTGTCTGAAGTGATGTTAATCAATTGAATTACGAAATAGTTTGATGTCTACTTTATAAGTTGTCAATAACTTTTTGGTTGCAGATTGAAATTTTCTCATAAGTTTGGGAATTTATTTATTTGTTCTTTCATATTATTCCATAATTTTAAATTAAAACTTTGATTTGAAGATATCAAGACAAATTCCGGCAGGCATTGAATTAAGTTTTTGATTTATAATTTATTTTCTATGTGATATTTTAAAATGTGAAATGATTTGTTTGGATATTTGGGAATACAAATAGTAATGTTGCCCAAAATATATGATTATTTTCCTATCAAAAGTGACTTAGTTTAAGTCATGCAAAAATTATAAAAGGAACAATGAAAGTGAGAGAAACTTTTTATTATTATTATTATTTTTAATAGGAGTGAGAGACCACCTCTTGCGCGTGAGCGATGACCTATAAATTTAGGAAGCCTCTCCACCTCACCTTATTACAAGAGTTATTGTCATGGGATAAATATTTGCACAGTAACATATGTGATATTTAGATAATTTTTAATATAAAAGTTGTTAAGTAAGTTTAATAAATTTTTTAAATTAGTCGAACAAAGATAATTGCCAAAAAAATTAAAGAGAATAAAGAGCTATATGGCGAAAGAGAATTTTATTACTCGAAAGAGAAAATATAAAAAAGCTTTACATGTATGTTTAAGTCATTTGTGCTTATTGTGTGGTGTGTGCAAAATAGTGGGTGCTAGACCTTATTTATAGAGCTTGCCTAGATTTAGAGAATTTCTTGCCACTTGCGTAACTTGCCTAAAATTCTACAAAGTTTTAGACAGACAAGTTATAGAGAGTTGTAGAGATTTTTATAATTGGGTTGGGTTTTGCTTGTAAATTTGGGCTGTTCACTTGCTAAGCACACCAATGTTCGCTAATTGCATGAGGTGGCTCATTACTAAGCACATCCTACCTTTAACAGGTCTTTACTAAGCGGACTCATGTGTGCTAATTTAGCCTCCATTAATAGCAAATTTGAGCGCCTCGTGACATTAGCCCTTGGTTATCCCATAGGAGTAAATAGACTGATGGAGTCGCTAATATACTATATCTAGTTAGTCTTAGAAAACTATCCTGGGTGGGATTACAATTCACAATATCAAAAAAAATAAAATCTCAAAATAAAAAGAAGAGTGGAACTTTTAACACGCTATAAAAGGGTATATCTATTTTTTAATTAAAATAATTATTAAATTATAATTTATTATTATACTTTTATAAATTCTCAAAAATTATGAAATTATCCTTGATTAGCTACTTTCTATCTCTATTATAGCAATAGTCAAAGTATAAACTAGTTTCACTCTCTTTTAAGTTTTCTTTTGTATTCTTTTTTATTAAATCAACTTTATTTTTATCTTACTTTTCACTATAACATTATCAATTTTTACATATTATTATCATTCAAATTTTGTGCTTTTGAGATTAGACAAAAAATTTATAATAAATTCAAAAGAGTGTAAAAAGTTTTATTCTTAGTTTTTACGTGATGGCTATTGTTCATTTTATTTTGTTTTATATTATAATAGGTTGGATCTGTTGTTTTTTGAACCATTTGATTTGTTAAATACAATTTTTAATAAGTAAAAGAGATGAAGGGAAAGAGAACATGGTCAAATAAATAATTGTTCAAATTATATCTTTATAATAAAAATTTTAATTAAAATATAAATATAGTAAAAAATTTAATTAGTTCAAATATCTGAGTCGCATCTAAATTTTTACGAAACTCTTTCTTCAATAATTTTTGCTTTAATACCAAGAGTTCCCTTTTCCTATTAAACCTATCTTTGCTGCGTTTTTTTTTCCCTTTTCCTCTTTCAGTTTTCTAATAGAAGGTTTTAAATAAGACAAGTGGAAAGAAGACGAGCTGCAAATGCAAAACTAGAGCGCCCTTTTGTGAAGTCTCTTTTTTTTTCCTACAATTTTCTTCTCTATCCTTCACACAAAAAAAATAATAGAACTCATATACTCAAGTTGAAAGCAAAGCAGTGAAGCCAAAGGAGATCTATTTCACTAATTACTAGTCTAGTGCTGGATCTGTGGTAGCCGACACTATCCACGTTCATGTTCGCCAAAATGGCTGGATTCTTAACTTATAGTAAGTTGATGCCCTCAAGAGAAAGTTCTGAGCCGCCCATCAATCGGAGGATTCTTAACTCACTGTGGATGGAATTCAATTGCTGAAGAGTTTATCTGCTGCTGTACCATGATTGTTAGTCTTTCGAGGGATATCAAATGTTAAATTGTAGATACACTTCCACTGAATGGGCCGTTGCCAATGGAGATTAATGGTGATAAAGATGTGAATAGAGATGTAAGCTGAGAAGTTGGTGTGTGTGTGTTATGCCCATTTTTGTATTGAAGTCCTGTAATTATAGTTATTGTATAAAAAATATAATTACAATAAAAATTAATATAATATAAAAAATATATAATTTTAAATAATAAATTTAATAAAATTAATAAAAATATAATAATTTTTTATTATATAAATATAAAATTAAACCAACATAACTTATAAGTTTTAATAACTAATATTTATCAAATATTTTAATGTTACGACTAATAATTTTTAAATTATAACTGTTCAACTTTAATTTCAAATGAATCCTTAATAGAGGGAGAAAATAATTATAAGCTCATAGATAAATAAAAATAGAGTGACAAATGTTTGTTTGAGTTGATTATATTTAATTGTAAATGCTCAAATGAGTTAAAAATTTGCTTACGGAGCATCAGATTGGAGAGAAGAGTGTGTTAAGATTTACGGGCTTGAAGAAAGAGAGCGAGAGTAGATGAGTTTTAATTATATGTTGTCTTTAAATGTAATTACATATAAAAAAAAGTTGTTAATAGTACTATTGCAATGTGAATTGAAGGCTCTTGAACCATAGGTTTAAAATAGGCTAGATTGTGCCATACGATCTAAGTATAATTTTGAAGTATTTTTTTAACTTAAGACCTGTTAGGTAAGGGAAATTATCAATATTAGCTCTTTTATTTTGTTCATTTTCGTTTTTAACCTTTCTAATTTTTTTTTATTATTTTTAACCAAATATTTGCTGTATGGACTAAAAACCTATGCTATGTTTATATTAATTTCAAAAATACCAACTATTTTGTCTTTTATGATTATAGTAATTTTTTTTAAGTCCTTGGAGTTTTATAATTTGATGCATTGATTATTCTTCCATCATTTCTACATATACGTCCTATTCTTTCTAAGATTTTTATTATTTCTTTGTAAAAATATATTTTTTGTTCTAAATCATAAAAATCTATAAATTATAATTCTTCATAATTTTCTTGCCCAATATTTATTAAAGCTCTTTTTTCTTGTTCTAAACTTGTTATTTCTTGATTTAAATATACTATGTAAAGATTAACCTTATTTTCCTAACTAAATATCATTTTTTTTATAGTATGGCACATTAATCTAATTCTATTCCAGGCTTCAAATTCTGGATCATTATTATTCATAATGTTTCTGTTTTATACCAATATACCAAAAATTTAATTAACTCATCTATAAATTTTATTATTTTATTTAATATTATTTCATCTTCTTTTGTATTTAAATTAAATCTTTCTCTTTGTTCTTGCATTAATTCTAATTCAATATTTTTTATATTATTTTTACTTTCTTTTATTTCTTTTACGAATTTTATTATTTCATCTTTATCCTCTATTTTTAAAGTATACATTGCATCTACAATATTAGTTATTGGCTCCATTTTAATTTCTCAAATTCTTATTTTTCTTATAATTTTATTGATATTACTGGCTCTAATACCATTTGGCTTGAGGGGTCCGAAGACTATTCTAGTTAATCAAAAAATCTAGTCAATAAAAGTAATTTTCTGGAGATAATGAAAAGCAATATTTTATTATTATTCAAATATTAAGTACATGATTTATACAAGAAATTATAAATATGTTACAACGAGAAGCAATATAAATATTTTATACAAGATACAAGAGGATTTTTACAAATCTTATTGGTGGTAAAATAGTTTAGTTTAATAATAAAAGAAGTCATAGAGATTCATTCCCCATTGATCTTTATCTTCTTGTTCTATCTTGGTTTCTAATATAGAGATTTCTTGATTTATCTGAAACATGTATATTTTTTCTTGCAAATTATCCATTTCAATTTGATTGATTATTTTTCTTTCTAATTCACTTGGTAGTCCTATACCTTTTATTGCCATAAAGGCTTCTTTTGATACTAAATCCTTTTTAAAAAAACATGTATGCTTCATAATGTGTTGTTCCACAATTAAATTGTAATACCACAGTTTTATGATTATATGAAATTTTTGTGTAGTCATTTATACTAATTATTTTAGTTATTTCAAACTCTTATAACAGAGTTTCATGATATTTTTCCATATTATAGCAATATGTCCAAGAGTCCCTACTCTTCCCTTCAAACATTAACATCTTTTATTACCACCAAAAAGATAAGAATTCGGAATTATTACCTCTATTCTTTATTGTATAAAAGGATTTTCCTATACACTGGCGAAGTAACCTTCTGCCTAAATGACTTCGTCCTTAATTCCCTCAACACGCCTGCTCCTTTGGCTAACACGGGATAACTGGACAGTCTTCTCAGGCTTCACTGTGTCCTTTAGTGTTTTGGAATTTCCTTATATCCAACAATAAATATAGGTTTCCTCTTTCTTTCTTAGGGGGCTATTTGGTTTATTTGGATGCTTATGTTTTTCTGGGTTAAGATTGGGAAAAAAGTTTATTTTTGCATTAGAAAGTGTTTTTTAAGATTGTAGAGAGGAGTTTTTTCTGAATGCAAGGGTATCAACTGATGATTCAATTGATTATGCCCCTGATTTATTTCTCTTTATATAGAGTGTACATTATTGATGTTTATCTTTTCCTCTTTACAGGTGTATGGATGAGGGAAAAGATAATGACTTCTTATCTTCCTCCTTTACAGGTGTATGGTAGGAGAAAAGATAAATACAACTAATACTTATCATGGCTGACAACTTTATATGGTGGCCTTTCAAAGTCAAAAGGTTTTTGTTACATTATTACAAAATGACAAATATATAAAGTAAAGATTACATTTTATTTATGCCGACACAAATGACAAGACTTCTTTTTCTTACTTTATTTCCATTAGTCTGCATGCCTGCTATAAAGTGGCTGGGCTTGATGGAAATCTTATTGTTGTTATCTCATGTATGAAGTCTAGAAGTATCTCAGATGATGACTCTCCACCTTCTGCTGTCAGCAAGATGTAATTATTAAATTTTATTCCTCGAGCTCTTCTGGTTCTTATCCAAGCTTTATTGAATTGTGGGGCTGTTGTATATTCTGTTCCCACTTCAAGTTGAAAATTTCTGGTAACATGGCCTACTGTAATCATGTAGAAGGCCTGATATTCTATGTTGTTGGTGTATTCAGGACTTATAGTGTAAAATTTAAGATATATTTGTCTCTTTTTGGCAAACTTAGAGACTTCTTTTATAAGGAGTTCATCAAAACTGGCTAGCTTCTTCAAATTTATGTCAGGGTATATCATGTCAAGAAATCCATACCTTGATATCTTTCCAACAAGGACTGAATCTGCATCCTTTATTGCTATCATTCTATGATAGACATTTTTCCCTAGTGATTTATGGATGGTGTTCTTGTATGAACAAATGGAGTATATCCAGGTGGTTACCTGTTTATAATCTTCTTCTTTTGGATTTAAAGGGAGATTATCATCCTCGGAGACAAAGGGATTTATGTTGACAGTCCTTTTATTATCTTCACCTGTTGCACAGATGGTTATGGTTTTATTTTTCTAGATTATTGGATCACTGATTGGATCTGAATTTATTGGATCGTTGAGTGGATCCTGTTTTATTGGGCCTCTGATAGAATCCTGATTTATTGGATTCCTGGAAGAATCCTGATTTATTGGATCGCTGATAGGATCCTGTGGAACGGATCCACTGCTGCTCCAAAGACTTATTGGATTTATTTAGAGTCTCACCGATCGATTGCTCCAAGAAGAAATCGACTGTCTACTCCATCATTATGTGTTTCAAATATTTCCCTTAGACAATCTATGACGTCTAGGGCTTCAGTAGCATCAGCTTTCAGCCGATTTATTTTAGCATTTATTTTGGAGATTTATTCCTCCATTATTTATAATTCTTCAGCAAATTCTATGTTCTTGGATAAAAAATCTGCAAGATAATTGTCAGATCCTTTGATATAATTGACTTTAAAAGTATATAAAGATAAAAATACTTGCCATCTATGAATTCTTCTATATTGAGGTTCATTTGGTAATTTATTAAATATTAATGATTTAACCTTAGTATTATCAGTTTCTACAATAAATTCTTTGGTAATTAAAAATAATGAGAATTTTTTAATTCTTTTTAATATTGCTAATAATTCTTTTTCATATGTTGTATAATTTTGTTCTGCTGTGTTTAATGTTCCACTTGTGT
Organism: Murraya koenigii; assembly: GCA_025617385.1. Classification (NCBI taxonomy): domain Eukaryota; kingdom Viridiplantae; phylum Streptophyta; class Magnoliopsida; order Sapindales; family Rutaceae; genus Murraya; species Murraya koenigii. Next base: position 25,781,534 of record CM046817.1, read on the forward strand.
ATTTACATATTTCATTTAAATCAGTTTTTAGTATCATTACCTAGTATAAGTCATTGGCATCTGTTTGTAGAATTAAATTATCTGTTGGTTCTGGTAATCTTAGTTTAAGTAAATTTTTACATTCTTATTTTATCTGTTTAACTGCTTGTGTATGTTCTTCTTTCCAACCTTGAAGATTATTTTTCTTTAATAATTTTTGTAAAGGATTTCTCTTTTTAGCTAAATTATCTATAAATCCTTCTACATAGTTTAAACATCCTAGGAATTTTTGTATTTGTTTTTTGTTTTCCAATTTGTCAGGAAACTGTTTTATTTTTTCACTTATATGAGATTGTAATTTTATGCCTGTATTATTGAGTATCATTCCTAAGAATTCTATTTCATTTTGACATATTTTTATTTTTTTCTCACTTAATATTATTCTTTTTTCTTTACATGTTTGTGCAAAATCTTTTAAATGTTCAATATGTTCTCTATATGTTTTTGAACTTATTAAAATATCATCTACATAAACTATTAAATATGTTTTATTTCTTAGTAGATCATCCATATATATTTGTGGTGCATTTTTTAATCCAAATGACATTACTAACCATTCGTAATGGCCTTGAGGTGTACTAAAGGCTGTATATTTTATATTATCTTCTTCCATTTTTATTTGCCAAAATCTTGATTTACAATCAAATTTAGAATAATATGTATTTCCTTTTACTAAATTTATTAATATTTATTTCTTTAGTAAAAAATATCCATCGAATTTAATGTATTTATTTAATTCTTTATAATTTATAACCATTCTAGCTTTTCCTCTAACTTGTTCACTATGTTTCATTACCATAAAGGCTGGATTAGAATGAGGACTAAAACTTTGTCTTATTAAATTTAAATTTAATAATTCTTTTAGTTGTATTTTAAATTCTGTGATATCTTCTTGAGTATATACCATTGGTCTTACTCTTATGATTACTGGTTCTACTAATTCTATTTTTGCTCTTAAATTTTTAGGGTTCCATAAAGCTAAAGGGTTTTCATGATATACTTCTTGTAATTGTTTCTTAATTTCATCTATAGATATCAAATTATTTTGTAATTGTTGTTTATCAAAAAAGATCTTATAAGTATAATCATCACGCTCAGCTGCAACTCTGTATGGTTTAAAGATACGAGGCAGTTTAAGGATATGGCCACATGGTGTCTTAAGGTTTATATTATATAAAGTCTGTTGATAACTTTGGAATTGACTAAGGAAATCATTTCCTAAGAGTAAATCTTGTTTGAAGGTATTAAATTGAATAATATGTTTCAATAGGATAATTTTATTGCCAAGAATAATTGGAACTTGTGATTTATAATATAATAAAGGTGCTTGGGTATTTGTTATTCCTATAAGTTTTATTCCTGATCCTGAGAACTTATTCCATTCTTTTAGTAAAAATGATTTTCCTAATGTAATTTCACTTCCTGTATCTATTATTGCACATGTAGTGATATTAGTTTCAGGGAATGTTAATTCTATGTAAGTACCTAAAGAGAATTTTATAGTATTCATTTATCCATTTTGCCACATTGCTATTTTGGGACAAAATTCTATTGTTTCACTATCCATTTTTATATACATTCCTTCAGAAGTAATATTATAGTTTATGTGTTTTAAGAAACTCATTCCTAATATTATATCGTATATTTCATTTTGAGCAAATCCTGAGTCTATAAAATATGGTATTCTAAATAATAATCTTCCTAAATATGTTGGTACAATTACTTCTTTTGTACAGACTCGTAAGTTTCCATTGAAGTCTTTGTATTTATATTCACTTGTTGTAGTATGTTCTGTTAATCCTTTATTTTTTAGGATATTTATATGATTATGACTTGAACCTGTATCTATTAATATTTTTGGACCTTCTATAAATGTTATTCCATTAAAATATTTTCCAATTATTACTAAGCTTCCATTAGATGTGTTATCAGGTATTAATATTTCTTTATATGCATTATATTTGGGTTGTTTTTCTTTAAGTTTGATTCCTTTAAGAAGTTGTTTATTACCAAATTGAATTGGTATCATTTGATTTTTAATATCTTCTTCTAATTCAGGTTTATCATCTTTTATATCTAGATTATAGGTAGCAGGTAAATAGGGATTTGTAATATTGGTTCTATACTTTGTCTTAAATCTTGAAATTCTTTTCCTATTTCTATATATGGTTTATTACTATATATTTCCCCGTAATTACTATTACAGAAAGAATATAAGGCAGAATAATAAAATGTCATAATTTTATTTCTAGGTTTCATTATATCTTTTTTCTTTAATTCAAAATGTAAACTTAGAGTATCATTTATATTTTTATCTTTTATATGAACACAATATCTAGGGTAACATGTAAATAAGAATTTTTTATAATATAAATTTCCTTCTATAGTTCCTAAATGTGCTAATTCATGGTTTATAAATCTCTGATCATGTAAATTAAGTATTATAGGTGAATTTATTCCTTTTCTAAATAAAGATTTTACTAATATTTGTATTCCAGCTAAATATACATATTGTATTTTATCTCTAATCCTATCACTTTTGATTTTATTTAAAGTGGCTTCTATGCCTCTTGAATTTAATAGACTTAATTTAATATTTCCTCTACTTTGTGTTATATCTATAGCTTTTTCCTGTTCTTAGTATTCATGAATAATTATATTCTTTCTTTTAAAGAATTGTTGTATATTTCTTAAAATTGTATTATCTGAATTTCTTAAATTCAAAGATATTCTTGAAATTTCTTTTAATTTTTTCTGGTTTAATTGTACAATTAATTGATATCCATCTCTATTTTCCTATTGTTCTATTTCATTATCTATTTCTATATCTTCTATGTTTTATATTTCAGAATTTTGATTCATCTGATTCTGAATTTTCTAAAGAACTTGTACTAATAGATTCTGTATCACTATAGCTTTCATAAATTTCAATATTGAAACAATTTATGTTTTCATTATCAGATAATAATTCTAATTCTTGTTTTATTTCTTGGTATTCTATTTCTGCTATTCTGACCTTTTTCTGTTTACATTCAGGGCTTATATGTACTTTTTGTCTACAATTCCAGCATTTACATTCTTTATGGTCTTTTTTAATTTTTTCATTATATTTTCTTTTATAATATCTTCTATAAGGTTTTTTTTTTAATTTCTTATTTTTCCAATATTTTCTGTAATATTTTTTATATCTCTTTTTGTTTTTATATTTACCTTTATATTCTTGTTTACGTTTTCTATGTTTTTTATAATATGGTTTACATTCCCATTGATTTTGTGCATCTACCTAATCACAACAAATCATCATGGCATTTTTTACTTTTTTATATAATTGTCTTTCTATACATATATCTTTTAATTTTCTTATGACAAATTCTACTATAGATCCTAACGTATTTGGTATTAATTTTCCTATTTCTGTTGATCTGTATGCATTCCATTCTTTAATAAAATAAGTATTCCATGGTGATGGTAGTTTATTGATATACATATCATAATAAATTATTTGGTCATCATTACTGTAAAATTGTTTATAATAATATTTCTTAAATTCACATGTATAATTTTTAATGTTACATAAATTGCATATTTGAAGGTTCATTAAATGTTGTCTTGCTAGAAGTTTTTCTTTTTGTATTTCTTGTTGTTTAAGGTCTTCCCAATTTTCTCCTAAAAATTCATCTCTTATATAATTTGTGAATTTATCTAATCTTTCACTAATTCATTTTCTAAATTCTTGTTTAGTTGCTAGTTTTATTAAGGTTTTTGTTTTTTCAGTTATTCTATCCATAGATCAAATTTTTCTTCTGTATTTTGTGCATCCCAATCATTATTTTGTTTATTAAATATAAACATTATCTTCATATCATTTGACCAACTTGTTAATGTTTTACCGGGGTCTTTTCTACGGTCTATATCTAATTTACTTCCCATAGGTTTAATAGGTTCATTTTCAGTTTTATATTCAGGCATGTATTCTCCTATATACATTTTATAATAAGGTTTTTTAGATACTAATGCTTGGTTATGTGCTCTTACCCCTTTATCGGTGACTAATATATTAGGATTTTCGGGTTTTATACTTGGTTCAGTTGGTGGTGCTCCAACATTCATATTTACATCAAATCCTAGTGTTTTTAGGTCTAAATCTTCTAATGATAATTTATCAAATTGTTCTTCTAAATTATCCATTATTCACTACTTGAATTTGATTCTTTAGGTTCATCAATTTTTATTCCTTTTTGTTTTATATCAATTTTTTCTTTTAACTTATTTTTTGATCTTTTTATTGTTTCTTGTAATTGTTTTTGATATTCTTCTTCTCTTCTTAATATTTCTGGCATAGCAGTAGTTCTTATTCTTTCATCAAATGATCCTTTGACTACTTCTCTAAATTGTATTTTGTCTTTATATCTAATTGATTCTTTTAATTCTTTTTGTGCTTCTAAAATTATTGATTTTTTTTCTAACTTAGTTTTTATTTCAAAAACTTCAATCTTTAGGATCTTAATTTCTTTTATTATTGTTTTAATAAGTATTATCATTTGTTTATTTAATTCGTTAATTTCTGCAATATGTTTATCCATTTTGTATTTTTCTGATTTTTCTGGACCTTAGTGATATCTTCATAGGAAGGGTGTTTTAGTGATCTTGATGTGTTTTGGCTAGTTTTGAAAGAAATAGATTTGAAGGGTTATTTTAGAGAATTGCAAAAGTTTTGTGGTTATTATTGTAGATTTCCCGTTAGGTAATGAGATACTAGGCTTTTAATCTATAGTTATAGTTATGTGGGATATAAATTAAATTTATCATTAAAAAACTATAAATTATGTTAAACAATAAATTTTGTATTAATTTTTATATTTGACGATTGTTACAAAATTTTGAAATAAAAAAGAAAAAGAACTAGCGGGTTTCACCACATACACAACAACCAGGATTTGGAATTAGACCCAAACAGGTCCTTAAATATGTAAAATTAATACTGAAAAATGATAATTTATTTCTAAAAAATTTTCACCTTAAAAAGTCGTAAAAATTTTCATTTTAACTTTTTGCTCTCATTAGCTTTTCAACATCAGTGTTCATTTATGAGATTACAAGTATCTATAAAAAATATTCATTATTGAAAGCTAATTTAAATATTTTTTTTTCATACTTATGTTAGTCTTATCTAAATTTGTGTATGATCAGTAAGTATGAACTTATCCATCCTTTATTTTTAATATTCGCTAAAATTTGAAGGGTCTAGTTATGTTAGAATTGTTCTATCATAAAACACTCATTTGTAATTATATGAATAAATTATAACATATTTTTTATTATTTATTATTATTATTATTATTATTATTATTATTATTATTATTATTATTATTATTATTATTATATATAGTAACACCGAAATAACTATGACCAAACTGTAGCTATGATTACATTTTGATAGGGTTGGCAAAAAAACTTGGGCCGGCCCGACCCGTGTATCAAATCTTTAGATATGAGCTCAAAAATCCAAAACCCGCTACGAACGGGCTTGGATAAAGGCTTTTATAAAAAGCTCGGGCTTAAGTACATGCTTTAATTTATAAATTAAAAAAATAATATATATATATATATATATTTAATTTTAAAAATTAAGTCCAATTAAATTATATTAAATTAGATTAAATTATATATAATATTATCTTTTATTTGGTGTAATATTGAATAGGATTACATTAAATTTAATTTAATAAATTAAAAATAATTCTTTAAATAGTTCAATTATTTTTAAATTATACTATTAATTGTTGAATTTAATAAATAATATGAAATAATATTATGATGAATCAATTGATAAATTTTTATGTTTAATATTATTTAATGATTTATATAAATTATTGAATAAAAAATTATTATTGGATTAGTTTATTTTCGATATTAGTATTTGTGGGTTATTGTGTTGTATTGTTAATATTAGGTAATCATGTATAATTTAAGTTTTTTTAGTTTAAAGTATTATTACAAATTTATTTTAAAAAATTAATAAAAGACCAAGCCTGGCCCGAGCGGGTCAAGCCAAGCCCGCTCAATATTAACAGGCTTTTTCAGGGCTTAAGCCTATTTTTGGATACATGGGCTTGGACCTGGGCTTACAAAAGATAAGCCTGACCCAAGTCCATAAATTGCCAACCCTACATTTTGATCGGATAAAAATGGTCAAAAGTCAAAGCTTGCTTAAAAATAATGATAAGATTTTAATGAATATTTGCAACTAATCAGTTATGCAATTGCAAAGTTTTCTTGACTTTTGTATCTAGTAGCTAGTTTTCGATTAAAGGTATTTGGGATTGAGGTGCTAGAGTTTTTAAGCTACAGTTGCTGTAGGAAAAAAGTTGTAATTATAAAATAAAGTTAATAATATATAATAAATATAATTTTTAAATAATAATTTTAACAAAATTATTAAAAATATAATAAATTTTACATCATACAAATGAAAAATCATATTAACATAACTAATATATTTAAAAGTTACAGCAATGTGCTGTAACTTAAAATCTACAACTGTCCAACTTCAATCTCAAACATACCCTAAATGTATTAAACTCACGTTTTAACCATTAGAAACATTTCTATCATAAAAAATTAACTTATTTGCAGGATATTGAAATGTTCTTGATCTTATGTTTATTTCAACACGTAATTTATATACGAACTTAAGCTAAAATTTGTATATTTACTCTTAAGGATTTATATTTGTACGAATTATTTTTGCACTTAAAATTTGTTTTGATTGAGTGCGATACACTTGTGGGGGAAATTCACCAACTTTATAAAAAGATTTATTTACATCTTAATTCAATTATAAGTATTTAAGTTATAAAAAAGGCTTATAAAAAAAAAGTCATAAAAAAGACTATTAATCCTCAAGTTCAATTAATTAAAAAAACTAAATAAAGATTTATATTGTAGAATCATATAAAATTATTGTGTTTGTTTTTTCTTATCTTTATTTATATTATTTTTAATTGACTTAAGTTGCATCATGCATGGCAATTCTTTCACATATTTGCTAAAAATTGAAAAATAAAAATCGGCTGCGAAGAGTTTTCTAGTCTATATTTCACGTTTATTTAGAAGGAATTCGAGGACAATTTTTCTAAGTCTTTGAATGTTTCCAAGCCTTCCATTTAATTAATTTATTATTATTATTATTTTTCCTATCATTATCAGTTTGCTTTATCGTGATCTTTCACGTGCTCCCGCGGTCGTGCTTTGACTGTTCTCACCCCACCCGCCCCATCCTATAACAATAAAGAAAATTTTCGGTCTAACAAAACCGTCATCGTTTTGGATGGTTAGTTAATGCTTCGTACATTCATTATTAAATTGTTCCGTTTTAATTAGTTAGGATTTGACTCACTTACTTGAAGATGATGCTACTCACCACTTAGGTTAGCCTTGTCTTTTTAAAATAATTTTACTTAAAATAATCTTTAAATACATGCCATATAAAAAGGATGATACTTATAATATTAAAATTAAACTATATGATACAAGAAAGAGATAATAATTTAACATTAATTGATGTAGACTTAATACATGTCTGTATATAATAATAGTCAAAAGATTTCCCCTTCGAGTATTTATTTTTCTTCCATGAATGATACATTTTATTCTCATTATTTATATACACTTAAGATCCCTTTTTTTTTTTGTGAAAATCACATCCTCTATTTATTGGAGCATAAATAAGAAAATCTTCATATCATGAATACATTGGTGTTGCTTGAAAATATTAGTTGATTGTATTTTAGATTTTATTCTAAAAAATAACATGCTTAAAAAAAATTTGACATTAAAATGATAATTAGAATTGTACTCGTTGAAATATTTGTAATTATATAGCAATTTTCATCTATTATGTAGAAAAGAAATAATAAAAGATTAATATTATATATTCCAGATAACTATCTCAAATAATGTGGCATTCATTAATTAGTTAGTAAAATAATATAATTAATTAATTTTAATTTTACCAATCAATTGATAAATGTCACATCATTTGAAATAATTATTTGAGATAAAAAATTTAGAATATGTAACATTATTAATAATAAAAATTTCATCTATCAATACAGTGTCTTTCGAAATTATTCATTTATGTAAATTCAGAAATATGATTCCAAACTTTGTAAATGTCAACTAAATAAGTTTTTATTTAATAAATTAAAGCCATGGTTATTTATTTTGGTCAAGATTTTGTAAATCTGCTTAGATGTTTTGTTTGATATTTCTGTTGGAGAATAAAAACAACAATCCGGAAATAAAGGACACGGACATAAAAGAAAAAAAAAACCAAACAAATAAAAATTACAATTTTTTTGGGAAATTTCAAGTATAATTTTATAAAGGAATAAAATTAGAATTTAAGAAATAATATAAATTTGGTAAAACACGTAATAAATGAAGGATATGCGACGCGTTAACGCTGATTCGTCAAGATAAGTTTTCCAGTTGTTTGCAATAAAAAAAAAAAAATCTAATAATCTCGTAATTATAGGGGGGAGAAAAATCACGAAAAAATAATATAAAACGATAACAAATCTACGCTGCTGAAAAGGTAATAAAATAAATCCATAAATACAACGTTGGTTGCCGTTTCTGTCTAACTCTAGAATCAAATCAATAAATAAATTATCAGTTTTTCAGTGAGAGAGCCTTTTTGTGTGTACAGGAAAATTGCTAGGTGCTAACAAACAAACGAAAAACACTAAACAAAACCAAAACTAAAACTAAAAACTGAATAAATTAGTAAACAATTCATACGACAAAAGGCAAAGCAAGAAGAAGAAGAAGAAGAAGCTAGAAATTGAATTGAATTGAATTGAATTGAATTTACCGCTAGCAATTTCTCGAGCTTCTGATTTTACCGGCTGAAGAGTGCCAGAAAATTTACAGGTGCCGGTTACCGCTATTTCTCCTTCTTCAGTTTCTATATGTAATAGTTGTAGCAATGTTTTCGCATAAAAGTAAGACTGATTCGAGAAATTCAGTTCATGGAAATTGAAGAAATTCAATTGAATTGAATAAAATTTTACTTTAATTTGTTTTGTTTTTGTCCCTTATAGAGATCTGGTAGCCTTTTTTTTTTTTTTTAAATTATGTACTAGATTTAAGTGGTGGAATTTGTTGGTTGTTGCATGTACTTAGTTACCTGTCTTTTATTGATTGAAGAATTTTGCAGTAAAGATTTGGTGCAGTGCCAGTTACTGCTTGAAGTTGTTGAATAATTTGTGGCTTCTAAGCCTGGTAATTTTACTTCAATTTTCTTTTGTTAATTTTCATTTATTTATTTATATTTTCGGTGCTGTTATTAGTTGCAAATAATTAATCTTCAAGGGTCTAATTTGATTAAATAAGTGACTGTCAGATCAAATACTGCACATTTTGAGTTCCAAAAGTCAGAAAACATGTTGTAGTGGTCATTTCAGCTCCAATATTTTATTAATCTGGTTCAAAATAGATGTAGGTGTGAATTAGTTATGGTCACTGTAGCTTCATTGTGTGATTTATGAATTATGTACTCTTAAAAATGAGATGTATATATGTTTTCCAAGTTCTATAGGTTGATTTGCTATTTGTATGAGTTTTTTGGGGTGCTGATTGTTGCTAGGACTGAATATTGACATCTGGAGAGGCTGAGAGACTGGCAAATGAGTCTGTCATAATGAGAAGGCTCGGGTGGGACCATTGCCGATGGGCACCCCCGACAACAAACTGTCCGACTTGCTAGATGTAGTGAGATCTTGGATCCCTCGTAGGAGTGAGCCGGCGAATGTGTCGAGGGACTTTTGGATGCCCGATCGGAGCTGTAGGGTATGCTACGAGTGTGACTCCCAATTCACTGTATTCAATCGCAGGCATCATTGTCGACTTTGTGGACTAGTCTTTTGTGCCAAGTGTACTACAAACTCAGTTCCTGCATCATTTGATGAGTCAAGGACTGGTCGTGAAGATTCAGAGAGGATTAGGGTTTGTAATTATTGCTTCAGGCAATGGGAACAGGGCATAGGAGCAGTTGATAATGGGACCACTCAAGCACCCAGTCCTGGTCTCAGTCCGTCACCATCTGCTACAAGTTTGGCTAGCACCAAATCCAGCTGTACTTGTAACAGTAGCAGTGGCACAGTTGGTTCAACTCCCTACTCAACTGGACCTTATCAGCACGTGCCGTACACTTCCTGTGTCAGCCCACGACAGTCTGAGCAAACGGATCCTCTTATTGTTGAGCAAGAGAACGTAAAATCTGGGAGTAGCACAAATTCCAGTGCTGCCATAGTGGTTAATTCTGCTTCTAACCAATTTGGCTTCAGCATGAATAGGTACCTATTTTCTTGCATGATTTCCTTTTTTGAGTAGCAAACCCAGCAATCATTGTCATCCATCAAACCTTTAACCTTAATAGTTCCATGCATTTTGATGAATGTTACTCAATATAAGTGTAGACAAGAAGAGACCGTGGGTGGCATTAGCATTTGTTTGTTGAGAAACGATGAAGTGCCAGAATTAGTCATTGCTTCTTTAATTGATGTTAATCATACTTTGCCTATCTGCTATTGGGTTTTTACTTAAGTTGATGCTCCTTTAATTTTTTTTTTGTTTTTTTTTATCCTTTGTTGCTAGGAGTGATGATGAGAATGATCACTATCGTGTTTATACCTCAGATATAGACACGAGACAATACTCTCTGCCTAATGACTATTATGGTGATGTAAATATAGATGGAATTGATCACACTTACGGACCACAAGAAGTGGATCATGTTCGAGAGAACATCAACAGGAGAAGTTTAAGTTGTCAGTTTTCTGAGAATTTTGATACTCAGGGTGTGAAAAAGTTCAAAGAACATGGGGATAAAATATATGAGCGTGATAATGTTGATGAGTGTGAAGCTCCTCTGTATGACGAGGAGGCTACTGAATATGAACCTGTGGATTTTGAGAATGAAGGCCTACTGTGGATCCCTCCAGAGCCAGAGGATGAAGAGGATGAGAGAGAAGCTATTCTATTTGATGACGATGATGATGAAGGTGAAACAGGAGAGTGGGGATATTTACGCTCTTCAAACAGCTTTGGTAGTGGGGAATACCGCAATAGAGATAAATCAGGTGAAGAGCACAGGAAAGCCTTGAAGAATGTGGTAGAAGGGCATTTTAGAGCTTTGGTTGCGCAACTTTTGCAAGCTGAAAATCTTCCAGTGGGTGATGAAAATGACAGAGAGAGTTGGTTAGAAATAATCACATCTATGTCGTGGGAAGCTGCCACACTTCTGAAACCAGATATGAGCAAGGGTGGAGGAATGGATCCAGGAGGATATGTGAAAGTTAAATGCTTAGCTTGTGGGCGACGCAGTGAGAGGTAATGCTGTTATGTTTATTTTAGAACTTGCCAATGAATTTATCCTTGAATGCGACAATATTCTCATTTTAGTTGGCTCCTTGTATGGGCCAGTTGCACACTGGTTCATATTTCGAGAGTGCAAGAGTAACCATGTATTGTGGTTGGCCTTTTCGGCTAGCCAGTAATTGATTGTGTACTTGATTTTTTGAAGTTTTGGTTCAATTTTCAGCCATGAACTATTAGCTCACTAGTTTGTGTATGTTATCAATTGTTGTGACCTTAGATCTGCATATCTTGTTGCTGGAACTTTGTTGTGGCAAAGACAGCAGGTCTGCTTTGTTTAATGAATTTTCAGATCTTCTTGAAGGATTAGTGTGGTTATATGCGTTTGCTTGCCTCTGAGAAGATTATTCAAATGCTTATAGCATCATTTTGTCCCTCCCCTTATTTTGTCTACACAAGAAGTTCCATATCTACAATGTAGTCAAGTATAGAATGCTGCCCCAGTGAAGTCTCATTTGTTATATTGTGGGGTGGGAGGTGGAAACGCCTGGAGATGAAGTGGATATTCTTGTCTTTAATAGAAATATTAGATATAACCTAGATGAATTAGAATGCTGCCCCAATGAGCATGTAATCTTTAGAAGGCCCTGTTAAGTTTGCATGTTGTTCCTGTTATTCACCAATTTTCTTAATACTGATGAGATTCTGATGTTATTTTGTCTAGCATGGTGGTTAAAGGAGTAGTGTGCAAGAAAAACGTGGCTCACCGACGAATGACATCAAAAATAGATAAACCACGTTTTCTAATTCTTGGAGGAGCTTTGGAGTATCAGCGTGTTGCTAACCACTTGTCAAGTGTTGATACACTGTTGCAGCAGGTTGAATTGTTTACCTTTTCCTTTAGACTCTATGAAATTATACCCTTGAATCTTTTGTTTTGCAACAAGGGACAATCATTCATGCTTTCCCACCTATTACAGTGGTCATGGTTATTTTTTGTTTTGATGGGAGTTTTCTCTTCTTTTCAGGAAATGGACCATTTGAAGATGGCAGTTGCAAAGATTAATGCTCATCACCCAAATGTGCTTCTGGTAGAGAAGTCAGTTTCCCGATATGCGCAAGAGTATCTTCTTGCAAAAGACATATCACTTGTTTTGAATATTAAGAGACCGCTTCTAGAACGTATAGCCCGCTGCACTGGTGCACAAATAGTTCCGTCAATTGATCATCTCACATCACAGAAACTGGGATATTGTGATACGTTCCATGTGGAGAAATTTCTTGAAGAGCACGGCAGTGCAGGACAAGGTGGGAAGAAATTGTCAAAGACGCTAATGTTCTTTGAGGGTTGTCCTAAGCCTTTGGGTTTCACTGTAAGTAGTTCTCTATAATTTACAAATGCCATATAAAAGCAAAGTGGTGTACATTCATTCTCTATTTTCTGGAGAATTTGCTAGTCTTGATCATCAACTGTATTAAATGGTGCATTATTGTTTCAACCTTGTCCATGGAGTCTGGGACTTACTTTTGTTTGTATTTTCAATTAGGTTATTTTCACCAAAAATAATTACTGGGTGTACATAAAATATAATGTAGGAGAGACTAGGGAGCTGTTTGCAATCAGTTTAGTTATTGAATTGCTTGGTAACATATGCAATTTGGGTTCTCCAGTGATTGCTGGTGAATCTATGGTATGGCAATATACCTGCAGATTACCTTAACTGCTCCGTTGAAATTATTTTTGGGGCTGTCATTTGCACGATAAAAGTTGTGAGAAGAATTTAGATTGACTTATTGCTGAACTTTTGTCTCAGATTTTGCTGAAGGGCGCCAATGGGGATAACTTGAAGAAGGTGAAACATGTGGTTCAGTATGGAGTTTTTGCAGCTTATCATCTGGCTCTAGAGACATCTTTTCTGGCTGATGAAGGTGCTTCGCTTCCAGAACTCCCTCTGAAATCACCAATAACTGTTGCATTACCTGATAAACCATCAAGTATTGATAGGTCCATTTCTACCATACCTGGTTTTATGACCCCTGCCACTGGGAAGCCTTCCTCTCCCCAACTTAACAAAGGCCTTATCTCCAATAGTCTCTCAACAACCAATGTTAAATCTTTGCCCTCATTTGAAGGGGACAATTCAACTTCCCAGCTTGAAGGTCCTCGTTCTCAGAATATGGACGTGCAACCTTCCCTAAGCTCTACTGAGGCTACTGCTTCCTCCATTTATTTGTGTCCAACAATGCAGGGTATATCAAATTTTTACCAGAAAGATTCCTTCCCAAAACATGCCCCTGAGAAGGAAATTAAAGTGGGTCCTAAAGAATCTCTTGACTCTTTGATGGATGATAATGCTGTTTCTAATAGTTTTGGTACCTCAGAGCCATCAAGACGAGTTGGTGGCTGGAATCTTGTGGATGGTAATGCATTGGCTTCTAATCACCAAGCTACTCCAGAGTTGGTGTCCTCAAAACAAGATAGTAATAATAGCAATGAGGAGAGGGGATCTTCAAAGGAAGAGTTTCCTCCCTCACCTTCAGATCATCAGAGCATTTTGGTTTCCTTATCAACTCGCTGTGTGTGGAAGGGCACTGTATGTGAACGGGCTCATCTGTTTCGAATCAAATACTATGGTAGCTTTGATAAACCATTGGGGCGCTTTCTATGTGATCATTTGTTTGATCAGGTATCTCTTAGTTTTGTTATTGTCCCTTCTACTAATCATTTTTTTTCCTGGAAAGATATTTATTCCCTTTGAAGTTTTACTATTGTTGGCTGAGATTAAGTTTGTCTCTCTTAACAGAGTTATCGCTGTTGTTCTTGTGACATGCCCTCAGAAGCACATGTCCATTGTTATACTCATCGGCAGGGCAGTCTTACAATATCTGTCAAAAAACACCCAGAGATCCTCTTACCAGGGGAACGGGAAGGCAAAATTTGGATGTGGCACAGATGCCTCCGTTGTCCTAGGACCAATGGATTTCCTCCAGCTACTAGGAGAGTTGTAATGTCTGATGCTGCCTGGGGTCTATCTTTTGGAAAATTTTTGGAGCTGAGCTTTTCTAATCATGCTGCTGCAAGCAGAGTTGCAAATTGCGGTCATTCCCTTCACAGGGATTGTCTCCGTTTTTATGGGTATTTTTTCTTATCTTGAAGACTGTTTTATGGTACATATGAAGTGTCGATATCTTAAACAATACTATTATAATATCAGTGAACAAGCCGTAATGGATGGTTGGTCCGTATCTGTTAATTTCATGATTACCTGTCACCGGATAAAGTTAAAACAGTGCACAGACTGTCATTGTGCATATGGTAATGTGTATTTGCATTTGGCATTTGTATGAATTGTCAAAAATTTGAGTTCTGTGAATTTCATGGAATTGCATTTTACATGCCTGTTGGCTGCTTGCATCATGTGGGAACATGATCTGCTAGTTTACCTGGAAAATGTTTAGTTGAAGTGACTTGAAACAAACAAGTTAATTTGCTTCTAGTTTCCTGATATTTCATTTATTAATTATGATTACGGTTATATATGCAACACATGGTTTATGACGATGAGCATAGTTTAACCCAGCTAAGTTTGGGCTTTTATCATTAGTTTAACTTACAGCTCTGCGAAGCACCAATCTAGTTAAGAATCAGCAGAAACAATTATATTCTCAATTGTTCTCTAACACTCTTGTCTTCACTTGTGTAGTTTTGGACAAATGGTTGCTTGTTTCCGCTATGCTTCAATTGACGTTAATTCTGTTTATCTTCCTCCTCCGAAAATTGAGTTCAACTATGATACTCAGGGGTGGATAAAAGAAGAAGCAAATGAGGTGCAATAATTGCAAATACTTGATTAAATTGTGTCAGTGATTCCGAAATTGTGAATTCTTATGGTATAAATTATCTTGCATAATAGGTGCGTAGAAGGGCGGAACTCCTTTTTGAGGAACTGCACAAGATTCTTAAAGATTTTTCGAACAAAATAGCTGTAGGGTCAGAGGATAGGGGTACGAAAATAGCTGAAGCAAGAGTTCATATCTCAGAATTGGAAGGGATGCTACAAATGGATGAAGTAGAATTTGAGGTAGCTATTTTGATGCTACAAAACCTAAGCAGCAGTCTGTTGCTTTATGTGCATCTTTCATGAAGCAACACTCTGACGTCTGATCTTTCTATTTATATACAAGTAGACTATTAGCTTAGTGCTTGTACAAAGTTATCTTTCTTCTAACAAAATTTTGTTCTTTGCATTATCTCATTTTTGATTAACTTTTTGGGCCTGCTTAGGAGTCTTTACAAAAAGCGTTATGTAAGGAAGTAAAGCTTGGCATCCCTGCAATTGATATTCTCGAGATCAATAGGTTGCGGAGGCAGATACTCTTCCATTTCTATGTTTGGGATCAACGCCTGATACACGCAGCCAGTTTAGTTAACATCTGTCTGCTGGGAGGAACAAGTGCTTTTATTCCAAAACTTAAGGAGAAGCCTCTCAGTCCTGTGGAAAAGCCTGTTGATGTAAATGCAACTTCCAAGCCAAGAAAAGGCTTTAGTAGTTGTGACTTGCTTCCGCAGGAGGTGAAGCCTGCCATGCGTTGCAACGAAGGAATTTCTGGTGACATTAGCAAGCTGCACAGAGTTCAGAAAGAAAGCGGTGTGGATCAAGACCCAAGTTATAAGGAGGCTGATCGGTTTTTGTCTTCAGGTGAAAGTGTCAGTTATAAATCCGAACCTCAGGAATCTGGGAAACTTGTACGAAGGGCCCTCTCAGATGGAGAGTTTCCTATAATGGCCGATTTATCTGATACCCTTGATGCGGCATGGACTGGTGAAAATCATCCAGCAAATGTCATTAGTAAAGAGAGTGGTTATTCTCTTCCGGATCCAACCTTGGTTGATTCTTCAACCAAGTTAAATTTAGTCCCAGCAAGTACCGCTGAACAAGGTGGGCTTGAGGTGGTGCGCTCTCTTAATTCTGCATCATCTACCAAGGGGACTGAAAATATGGCAAATTCCAGGGGCTGGGTTGGGATGCCCTTTTCAAATTTCTATAGTTCATTTAACAAGAATTCTTCATTGAATGCCCAAAAGCTTTCTGTTTCAGAGCTCAATCCAACCTATGCCATGTATTTCTGGGAGTTGGAATGGCAAAGTGGTGCCAGCCTGCTTCTACCCGTTGGTGTTAATGATACCATTGTGCCTGTTTATGATGATGAACCTACTAGTGTTATAGCGTATACACTTGTCTCATCAGATTATCATGTCCAGATTTCTGAGTTTGAGAGAGCAAAAGATGCAGCAGATTCTGCAGCTGCTTCAGCGATTTTTGATTCAGTGAATCTACTTTCTGTCAGCTCTTTTGATGATACTACCTCTGATAGGGATAGAGGTCTTGGTTCAACCGATGAGGGTGTCTTATCTACGTCTGGGTCCCGGGGATCCCAGGTTCTGGACCCACTGTCGTACACCAAGGACTTGCATGCCCGAATTTCTTTTACAGATGATGGCCTTCTCGGGAAAGTAAAGTATACAGTGACCTGTTACTTTGCAAAGCGCTTTGATGCCTTGAGGAGGATGTGTTGCCATTCTGAGTTAGATTTCATACGGTCTCTAAGTCGCTGCAAGAAGTGGGGTGCCCAGGGTGGAAAGAGTAATGTATTCTTTGCAAAAACCTTAGATGATCGATTTATTGTCAAACAAGTAACAAAGACGGAGCTGGAGTCATTCATCAAGTTTGGGCCAGCATATTTCAAGTATTTATCTGAATCTATTAGTACAGGAAGCCCAACATGCCTGGCAAAGATCCTGGGTATTTATCAGGTACTTTTTTCATTTTGCCATCACATCATCAAAAAAGTTTTACTGAGAACAAGAATGATTTGATCGATTAAATCATTGGAGGCAAATTTTGATATTGTAGGATTAAAAATCTAAGCTATTGTTGTCTTTTCACATAGAACACCATCTTTTAAGTTATATTTTTTTCTACTGCATTTGGTATAAGCTTGTGCCGGAGCTGATTCCAAACAACCCAGGCCATTTGTTGGCGTGTTGACATAACTCTCACTTATGTTATTTGCATTTTGGTTTGCTTTGGTTGGTTTTGTATTGAAGGTTGCATCAAAGCACGTTAAAGGAGGGAAGGAATCAAAAATGGATCTCTTAGTAATGGAGAATCTTCTTTTTAGGCGCAACATTACACGGCTCTATGACCTTAAAGGATCATCTCGCTCACGATATAATGCAGATACAAGCGGGAGTAATAAAGTTCTGCTAGACCAGAATCTGATTGAAGCAATGCCGACTTCTCCAATTTTTGTGGGAAGCCGGGCGAAAAGGCTACTGGAGAGAGCTGTCTGGAATGATACTGCATTTCTTGCTGTAAGTTGGAATTGACCACTCGTCTTGATAAAACTTTGGGGATATTTTTAGTGAGATCAGGCATGGGAACTTAGTATTTCAAATCATTTTTAATGATGTTTTGGCCCTGAGAGGCTGAATTGATTTTCATAGTCGTCCTGCCTCTATTTTATGCACATATGGCCAAATCTCCACACTTTTTAGTGGAGTGCATGTTTTATTGCTTTAATATCTGATATACTAGATATGTTGTAACAGTCAATTGATGTCATGGACTATTCTTTGCTTGTTGGCATCGATGAGGAAAAGCACGAGCTGGTGCTTGGGATCATTGATTTTGTGAGGCAATATACATGGGACAAACACCTTGAAACATGGGTGAAAATCTCGGGCATCCTTGGTGGACACAAGAACACATCTCCAACTGTGATCTCTCCCCAGCAGTACAAGAAACGGTTCAGGAAAGCTATGACAGCTTATTTTCTCATGGTGCCAGAGCAGTGGGTCCCAGTCAGATCTCTGTGAAGAGAGCACGCAGGATGGTGCCTCCCTTGATTGATACTGTAAAACTCTAATGTCCATTCTGCTTGTAAATGTGCAAATGTAAGTTTAATAGCAATCGGTTCCTTTTTCATTTTGTACATGTCATTTCTCATTTTCTTTTGGTACTTGCATATTCTAATTTTCTTTCTATTTGTATGGATATTATCAGGAAAACTGCTCGTTCATTTCCAAATTGGTCACTAGGGGTGGATGCTCGCTGGAGTAACTTTACAATATTTTTTGTATGTCAGCACACACACACACTTTTGCACGCAGTGGTCAGTGCTATATTTTTTCACACCTGTTAATAATATCTGAATTATAATGTTGTTGTATATCATTTTCAATTCAAAGTTCTTTAGTGTTATGCGCATAGTATTCAGATTTTAACATTACTAAATACATCCATGGTAGGTTCTTGTTTCTTGGAGCTTTTCGAGGAGCGTAATGAAAGCCCAGAATTATAGAATAGAATTCCCACATATTAATGTCTATTATAGCAGACGAGTGGTGGTGATCCAAAGCTGTTAAATGACAGCCCAGACAGCCCAGAATTATAGAATAGAATTGTTCGGGGTAAGTCAATACCCACATAATAATGTCTATTATAGCAAACGAGTGGTGGAGATCCAAAGCTGTTAAAGGATAATGGTGTAGCACGGTGCAGGATGTGGTTACGAAAATGAATTTAAATGACATAACGACTTCTTTATTTGTCGTATTTATTTTTCCCCCTGTTTACAAGCTGCGGGATATACTAGCTTGATCGAGCACTAGATTCACTGTCACTGTCACTGTCACATGTTTCCTTTACGATCAGAAAACACAATCTCCCTCAATTTGTTCTTCTTTTCGAAACCATTTGTCCACTTGTTATGTGAAAATCAAAAGCAGATCCAGGTAAAATTCTAAATAAACCTAGGAGCATATCAGATGTAGGTAAGCTTCAGTGCATGAATGATATTGTGAAATCAAATATCCTGAGTCAACTTTTATATATAAATATAATTATATTGCTATCATTTGCATTTTGCTATTTTACAAAATGTTAATTCGAGAAATAAACAAGTTGCTTTTGTTTTACTGGCTTACTGTTTTACTCAACATGACTTAAAAACTCATTCATTTTTAAGCAATCAGCTGTGAATATTTTCTCTACTACCCTATCAATTTATCTACCAAATGTATTCATACCCACAAAGACACCAAATACCCCGAGGGAAAAAATTGATGTAGACAATGTTACCAAATACAAAAAAAAAAAAAAAGAAAAAAAAGAAAAGAAAAGATCATCTTCATAAATACCCTAGAGGAGACTGTCAAGCTGTGCTTGCAGATCTGGTATTGACACCATATTGATGATGGTTTGTTCTTCGGGTGTATACTCAGCCTTTAGCAGAGATTGAACTTGAATATGGGCTTCCACAATATTTGTCCTGCAAAAATATATAAACCACGTCAGTTTATGGAGACAGATCTTTTCATGTTGATTCCACCATCAAATACATGCAACTCATAATCTCAACTGATGAAATGTTTTGAATCATCAAAATGGCCTTCTTAACAGATATATCATCAAAAGCAACAGATTCTACTTCAAGAAGAATTTGAATTTGGCCTCCCTGATGATGAGGGTAACTGAAACTATAATCAGATATTCTTATTATTTTATCAGAAAATTTACCACTGAGAGAACCACAACTTGATTGGGCTTGAGAATTAGAAGTGTTTGGTTCAACAACAAGGGGGTTGTACACACATGATTTTTGTACAATTACACAGTAACATGATCAAAACTTAGCATTCCAGCACAATAATGCAAGCTTGTTTGACATTTATTCTGAGTGGCAGAAAAATATGTATTATTTAATGAAACACTTACTTTATTGGTTTGAAAAGTATTGTCCGTGTTGAAGGGTTCTGCAGATAAAGTTTCATCTTTGCCATCACCAGTGGCAGCTCTTGCTGAATAGCAGCAGTCACCTGGTTCAGAATGTAAAAACAGGAAACTAATTTGAGTTAAATTATTGTGATTAGGACTGGACATGGAATTTTAGGTTTGACTCCAAATAGCACACCCATGAATCAAGCATGCACATGTAATCGGTCATCCTTTGCTTGGAAGAATAAATAAAAATAAAAATAAAAGGAAACAAAAAGAAACAAGGATGAGATTCCTCATTTGCTTGATGCAGATAAAAATTCTTCTACAACAGAGGTGGTCAACAGGAGTTATAAACACACTGATACGAGGATCCATAAGATAGACCTCATAATATTTATGCTGCTTCTGAAAGGAAAAGGCATCTGATCCTCAGATGCAGAAGCAAGAACCTAAGGTCTCTAAATCTCAGGACAAATATGCTGTTTCACTCCACACTATACTGATTATTAAACAATTTCCTCCAGCCTCAAGTTTAAGATGGAACTTTTGGCCACCTAGGCCTTCTAGTTAGTTAGATGGTCATAAGTACGATCAATGGCTTGACATTGAGAATTTTCCAGATTGGAAATTTCGCCACATCTTGCTTCAAGGAAGATCCCGTTTGCATGGCCTTCTTCTTTTTCATTTTTATTTTTAATAATTATTTATCTTACTACATGCCCTACCCCACTCCTTCCCATGCACAAACTGAAACTAAAAGTAATCTCCCTCCCAAATGGGTATGAGGGGAATTCAATCTTTAGATCACTGGCTTTATTGCCATAGACATAACCAACTAGGCCATATCCTTGTGGGCTCCTCATTGCATTGCTTGTGAAGGTCTTCTTTTTGCTAATGGTCATCTTGGTATTGGCTTTCTTTTTCAATTCATCTAAAAATCAAAAGTTAATTACAAATTGTATAGTGTGTTGCTTTGTCTTAGTTAAAAAAATAATTTTAAAAAACCCCACCCTAGGACTCTTTGAAATAGTCCAAACAAGCAATTAATTACACGGCATACCTTTTGAACAAGTTCAGCTACCTTATCTGGAGTAGCAAAAGCTTGATCCTTTAGTGGTTTTGCCACAAGTGAGTCTACTTTCTGATTCTGGTTTCCTGAGGACAAAGCAACTTTTACAGCAGTCACCTAAAGATGGAACATAATTAGAAAATGTCAAAATCCACAATCAGGATAAATTTCCACAAGCTTAAAACCTATGTTATAATCTTAATAGTGAATCCAAAAGTATGGCAATTAACTTTATCCAATACTGAGACTCTAATATCGTTGCCACTTTATCCAGCTTTGAGATTCTAATGAACATTAAATGATTTTTTATACTAGGTCTATATACCCAGAAAAATTATTTTATGACTACAAAAGCAATCAAAACTGACATTTGAAAGGTGAAGAAAGAAAAGAGTGCTGCGATATGATTAGAATTGAGTCTTTTTGCATCCCTTCTTTAAATAAAGAAAAACGGGAATAAACATTTATCCTGTCAGTATAAACTTGTAACTTTTGCCAAGTGTCTTCATATTTAGATCCAGGGATCTGATCAATCATATAGATTTGCACTGGCATATTTTCCACACAGATTCTCAAATAGTAAGTTATGTAAAAGTACAATTTAGAGGAAAAAGACAAACCTTGGTAACAAATGAAAGCATGGGATCCACAACTAGCTTAGTAACAGCCATGATGAACTCCTCACAAGTAGCTTTTAGGCTTTTCTCCAATTCCTAGAATTATGCAACAGAAATAGTGGACTTAAAAAGGTACCACCAGGTTTCACTGATCAATTTCTGGAAATATATGAACATAATTTAAAACTTTCTCCTATCTTTTCGGGCACAATATTTGTCATACATGCCTGAACATGTGATAAAACAATTCTTATGTCTCTTGGTCAATGCAAGGCATGCTGAATTTAAACTGGAAAATATATCCCTTTTATCTGCATCCCAGAAATAGTATCCTTGCTAATTTCTCTATTATCTTATTATTTTCTTTAAAAAAATGAACTCACGTGTACTTCGATGTTGGTATTCTGTTGGTAATCATAATGCAAGAAGGCATGATAGAACAGAAATGAGGAGAGTATGGTGATCCTCTAATGCGAATAACTTCAGAAAAAAATAGATTATTAACTAATTATACATCACTCTGGAGTTAAATTTTTTTGCTTATTTGTCCATAAATGTCTCAGCAAACTGTACAATCTTTTGCTCCCAAAACATGGACACAAGTGATTCACCTTCTTGGCATCTATTTGACTTTCCAAAACACGAGGAGATAAGGTCCTTGCCAACGAAGTTGATCTCGACCAGTCAAAAAGTGAAGCTTGACCTCTAAGTATCCTTCTGAGGTGCTCCTGGCCATGGTTAGGTATGAATAAGACTATAGTTCAAATTAAAAGACACAAACACATAAAAAATTTCAAATTTCAGAGTAAGGAAGGTCAAACATGTATTAACAGAAAAAACATGGCAGGTCCATCTGCAGTAAAATTAACTGAACAACAAATGATCCACAAAATGACTTCTTTTTTCGATTTCCTCTTTTTTAGATTGCTGTAAGGGTATATACAAATGATGTGTACACAAGCATGTAATATATTTTTAAAACCCAAAATGCCAAAAAACTACAGTGCATTTAACGCAGGCTGTGCTCCAGCCAAAGGACAAAAGACCATGTCATGCACCCAAATAAGAAAGGAGTTAAGCTTTAGAAATACTAACCAGCAAATGTGAGAAATCAAGTTCCTTATACGTGACAGAAAATTCTATATCAAATGGAGCAATCTGGAAGACCAAAAATGAGTGTTAGGAAATTATATTGGCAGACTAAATAAGCTAACCCTGAAGAAATGGAAGGGAGAGATTCAGCGAAATAACCTGTTCCCTTAAGATTAAAAGATGCTTGATGAGAAAGAGCTGTCCATCCATTGGTGTCGATCTCTTTGCAATGAGCTTGCTAGCTTTCTACAGCAAATGAATGTTACATTTTTTTTTTTTCAGATGATTAGCACAGATTAGAAATCCAAGCATTCAAATCATAGCATATTACACGTGTATGCATGCAACATGACAAAGCAAGTAGGGCTGCCATGGCAACTAGGTGCTAGCTTATCCATCAAATATGGCAACATGACATTTTTTACAAACAAAAAATAAATAAATAAACACCCCAAAATAAATTATCCTTCAAAAAGCCATAGTATCATGATATCATACAAACATGGTAAAATTTTCGACTGAATTACAATTACTGCTCCCAACAGTATTGAAAATTTCTTTAGCTTACTTGGATCGACTCTGAACAAACTTCCACTGCTTCCTGATAGAAAGAGAAAATAAATAAATAAATAAATATAATAACAAATAAACAAAAAATAATTTTAAGAAAATCATTCAACAAACAAAAACAATAAAACAAAAACAAATTTCAGCAAAAGTAATTGTCATGAGACTCAAAGCACCTGCGCCAAACCAGTGAAAACTGCTTGTTCTAAACACTGATACAGCTTCGAAAGACAGGATACAGTTTTCTCTAGAGGCGCATACCAAGTTTTGTATACATCTGGGTTTTCATTGGCCTGGAAGTTAAGAAAATGTGATTAGCCAGCAAAAATCATAGATTCAAGCAAAAATATCATCTTGCCACTCAGGCCATCACCAACAATTACAAGGAAAAAGCCATTCTACAGTTACATCAAATAAAACAATAAATAGCCATTTAGACATAAAACGACAAGGATATAGGTACAAAATATGTCTGATACTTATGGCTGGATTAACAATCAAGAGGCATATTTAACTAAGAATGGATGATAAGCAAATATTCACTCACTATGAGATATGTTAACATCTCAGAAATACTTCAGACATAATATAAAAGAAATGCAGAGAGCATTGAAGCAACCCAAAAAGTATCCTAATAACAGGCAAACAAAGGCTACCCAACAAATACCAGTCAAACAACATAAAATTTACAACAGACTAACATAAGAATGAATATAGAAAATGTAAAGCACTATACAGAAGTAGTCTCCAATTTTGTCCCAGCAGATTGCTCCAACTTTGAAGGGTAGTTTAAGTCTTCATCTGAAGGAATATAATTTGCTATCTGCAAAAAATAATAGACGCTTCAAAAATAATACTAATGTAACTTTAAGAATCAGAAGCTTCCACTTCATAACAATCTGCTAAAAATGCAAATACAGAAGGCAAGGATGCTGATTGAAATAAATTATTTATTAAGCAATAAACAAACCTCATCACGAATATGTGTTCGAGCACGAAAAGTCAATCGCTCATGAACGTCTGCTAAAATTCTTTCTAATGTAGGACGCAACCCAGCTAATGACTCACTTCGTCTACTGAGTTGTTCTCCCAAGACTTCAACTTTCAGTATATCAACAAGTTCACAAAGAAGGTCAACATTTGTTTCATGAATAAGTTTTGGACGCAATATATCATACAGGAACATAGACCTGAAATATAAGTTAGCACCATCATGTGAGCAGGACGTACATGTATCGCATACCAAGCCAAATGAAAACCACTTCACAACTTCCAGCAATAAATACAGGATATGTATAGATCAAAGATAAACTCACAAGTGTTTACACGGATATAGATTTTTCATTTTAATTAGGTCAATGCGCTCCACATTTTTCTTGAAAATGGAACACCATGACAAATAAGATGCGTTCTCAGAGAAACAAGAATCAATGAAGATTAAAGAAAATAATAAAACAGGAAAGAATGGCTAAAATACATAATTTCTAAGCAAGGGAAATTGAATCTCTCAGAAAGACATCCATTGAAAACATCAACTGGCCCAACCATATAAAATCATTCTAGACTATGGACAATTATTTTGCATCAGCTACATGCAATAAAAATAAAATAAAAATCAGAATAGGTGCAAAAAATGGAAACATGAAGAGCTATGGGACATCAGACTCAAACAACTTACAAGGGATCTATCAATGGAGCCAAACTTGAAATGTCCTCTGAAGAAGATGGAAAAAAGTGATCAAATAACTGATGCTCAAGTTGACAGACCTGCAATTTGGGGCAATGTCAAATAGTGTTGGATGCAGGATGCAGGATGTAATTCATCCTTTTGCCTTTACTCCAATTAAAATCAGAAATTACAATGGGCTTATTCTGTCACAGGAAATAAGAAATTACAAATAAGCTTATCCTATTACAGACATTCATTCAACAGTGACAACTAAATTGGAATGTATCTGAAAAAAGTGCCATAACCCACCCCAATTAAGTACTCAATATTAACCAAAGAAATAGAAAACATAAATATGGAAATCATGAGTGATATGACCGTCTCAATAATCATCACTACCTTAAATTGTTAGGAAAGTCTTAACTGTATTTACTTTCTAGGTTAGTTAACATAATCAGACAAAATGCCACCCAGAACTGCAGCAGTGGATACAAAGGTAGTTTTGCTATTTTCACCAGCACTCTAAAAATACATGGGAGATGCCATGCACTTTACCAATTAAAGAAAAAAGAAGACATGGCAAACTAATCTTTCTATGAAGGCTCATTTCCTATTTTCAACAAATAGCACACCTCTCAAAACAAGGGATTACTTGATTGGATCAATTGTTTGCAATCAAGTCCACAAACATTCCCACCAAAACCTCCAAAGTTAAAATAAACTGATGAAGAAAATAACTCATTGCAAATACATAAGCTGTTAAGATGAGTTGATGAAGCAAATAACTCATTACAAATATATAAACACATAAATTTAACATAGATAATTTATGACTAACTTTGACATATTTCATCGGTAAACTTGAAAGTCCACAGGTAGGGGGTTGTTTTTCATTTTTGTACAAAGAAAGCAGCAGAATATTCACAGGGCTTTTTATAGTTTTTGGTTTCCCTTTAGGCTTTTTCTTTTTGGCTGATTTGTTCCTGACACTCTTTGTAGCACTTTTTCCACAAGTGTTTCCAGTTTCTTGTCACAAAACTAGAAGGACCAGGTTTGAAAACCACCAACATGTACTCAATGTAATCAATGTTACCTGCATTAGATATGCACATCCTGATCTCGTCAATGATGGCAAAGCTTCTTTCTTGGAAAATTCAGATATCCGCTGTTGCACTATGCCTTTAACCTGTGAAACATAAAGTATAGAGCAGGTAGTTAAAGCTTAATGACCAGCAAGTACTAAAAGAATGCACTTTATAAACACATTTAACCATCAACTAACCAAAGAAAGCCGCTGTTCACAGTACAGTTTGTGGCATTCGTCAAGGATCTGAACATACTCTTTCTTTGATGATCTGCTTTCAATTTCTTCCAACACTGGCTTAAGCTGAAATAACATAAAATGGTTAGTAACCACTGCTTATGCCTGAAGGGAAATCTAATTGTAGTATATTATTTCCATTGATATTCTGTCAATAACTTACAGAAATTCATAAAATTTTCATACTCCCACTCTACTTACTGCTGTAAAGGTAATCTATATTCATATACAAATGCACAAGAAAGTTTCCAAACCAAAAGAGAAGACACAAAGGAAATCGTTACCTCACTAGCAGCTGCCTTGAATCGGACATAAATTACTGATGCCTCTACACCCTCAGAAACAGATGTTTTGCTACCACCACTGCTCCGAATTGCTGCTTGGACCTGATAAAAAATGAGATACAACACTGAGCCTAGATAAATGCAACTAGAAACAATCTATTAACTTCTATGAGGGCACTTCACCTGAGAAGAAGCACTTTTCAGAACAGAAAGTACATGAGTGCGAATCATGCCCAAAGCTCGAGACTGTGAACATTAAAATATTTCCAATCATTTCTCACTTAGTCAAATCTCATATCATAGATTATCTTCACTATATCCTCTTCACACCACAAATTAAAAAAAAAAAACAAACAAAACCAAATAATCATCATCACTAATAAGGGAAACAAAAGTTAAAAGAGATAAATGATTTCTTGTTTTCGCTCATCTATTGACTTCTGAAACAATCATGCACCTGAAGTTGTCGAAATTTAAGCAAGTAAACACTTGATTCTGCATATTGGGGGTTGCCTTCAACATACCTAACATGGAGAAAATTACAACAAAATTCATACTTTTTTCTCAGTATTGCTTATGAACTTGTATGGCTTGAACAGAGTAGTGTTGGAGATGCACACTTTTATATGATGAGTCAATAAGAAATCATTCACTTACAATATGCATTCATCAAGCCGTTTGAGCAGGTGGAAGAAGTTCCCATTTCCAACATTCATGTTTGGAGAATAAAAATTGGCAGCAATCTGTAGACAGAATTATCATTAGACAATTCAAAACTTCACTGCTACAGGTACAATATTGCTTTCATAAATTGGAAGCTAACCAATCTCTAGGCAAGACAGATTCAAACCTTACATTCTCCAATTCGTCAAAATACTTAAGCTTACTCTGAATTGCTTCTGCAAACTCAATCAGTCTTTGCTTTTCTATTACCTGAAATGAATAAAAAATTGAGACAACCAAATCAAAATTTGTTTTTTTTACACTGACATTACTATTTGAAGCATAGAACTCGTTCTAGAAAAAAGGACAAAAAAAAAAACACACACACACCAAACGGTCGCATGCATCATGAAGAGTTTTAGTCTTTGTTGCCACAGCATGATGTTGAAGCTGCAATTCATTAAACAAGTCAAGGGTCTCATCTACCTGCAGAAAAAGATCCTCTGTTATCTACTATCTAATATAACATAAAATCAAATTTAGAAAATTAAAGAATGCACAACAGAAATGATAAACTAGGTAAAATGCAAAAAGAGGTCAACATAACATAAACATACTTGACGAAGTATATCATCACATGTTTGAATGCGCCCCATTAAAGTATTGACGTAATGCCGATACTTCTCCTCTGTCTAAGAAAATTGTACAATGACACAATAAGTAAATATCCTCAAATACTACAGCCACCAAACACATCACAGCAAGCAACAAATACTAACCTCAGACTTCATGGCTAATTCAAGATCTGTAAACCACTTGTAAAACTGCACAATTCAAAGCGCTAGATTAACAATTTATCTATTTCACCAAACCTTAACATCTCATTTGCAACAATTTGCATAAATTTCATTACCAGATAAATAGATCATCACCTGATTTGTATTGACCAGAACTGCTTCAATGGCGTCAGATTCTCCAAAAGAGTGATCCTTTGTGGCCACGGACAAGCCATTCTCTTGGCCAGGGACATGCTCTTGTGCCTACCATAATACAAACAACAGTAATTTTCACATAAAATTATATTAACGAGAAGCTAAACGACAGAAATGATCAAAACGGCATACCAAATTGACAGGAAACGGACGCTCAGCTACAGCGTGAAACAGCGAGCCTATAGCCGCTTGTTGTTGTTCTGACAACGGAGCGTTCTGAAGAACAAAAAGAAAAAAGAGAGAATAAGTTAATCTCGAATTATGCTTGCATTGCAGTAGATCTGATACCAAATTAATTGAATCTCAAAATTGAGAAGATTAAATGAAGTAAAAGTAAACCAGATCCAGAGGCAATAAAGAAAAAGCAGACCTGTTCCCAAGTAGAAGCGAAGTTGTAGCCTCTGGATACAGCTCCAGATTTCGGGAGACTTTGAGGTGGTGCAGATTTGTTCGCCATTTTTTATTTGGCCTAATTTCGTTTGTTTGAGCTTTTGATTTTCACAGGAAGCTCTGTTCCTGGGCTGAGCATTCGTTCCTGACACTCTAAATGAAACGACAGTTGATAACTGCCGTTCGAAGCAGCACACAGCACACTCTTCCAGATATATAAAACGGTGCGTTTTGGTGGGGCAACGATCGCCGATCGGTGAATCGGTAAATCAAATCACCTTTTAATTTTCTTGAGTCTTCTTCCAGGTAAATTTTATTTGCATAATTAGATTATTTTGTGGATCTCTTTATTTAAATATTCCTCCACGGCATTATAAAATTACATAGATACGCCTCAAAACAATCGTTACATTAATACGCCCAAATGACGTGATAAAGACAACCACTTAAACACCCTCATTGAGGGGTATTTTGGTACTTTAACTTATCCCTTTTGAGGATATTGGACACAATTTGCTCTTGTTTCCTTGAATTGAAAATAAAAATTGAAGTTCTTCTTATCCTCCCGACACATAAAGAAAATATGGACAATATCATTTTAGAAACAAAATTTGTTACCATGACATACTCGATATTCCTAACCAAGAAAAAGAAAAAATCTCATATATACAAATGCAAGTTACCAATTATTTAAGAAACACGTGTTTTGAAAGATTTTAATATGAAGCCTATATTCTGAAAGAAAATTCACTGTGAAAAACAGTCAAAGCCAAATGGACTAATGAAGACCTGAAGAATGTCACAAAAGCTCTTCAGAATCAGAATTGGGGCACAAGTAAATGTTGTTTACAGAAATGTTACCCAGTTGTGAGATTTCATGCACTTGCAGGTCCACTAATACATACAAGATTACACGAGGAACAAAAAGACTTTCCAAAAGTTTTGAAATACAATGAGCTCAAGTAGTCCAAAAGAATCAGTCCTTGACATCAGCTACACCTTCGGCAGAAATCTGAAATCGAGCTTCTGCTTCAGCCAGACATGGAGAACTTATTATTTTACAAATGCGCTCTTCGCCTCTTCCCTTCCGAAGTGCAAGCCTGTATATAAGTGTCAAGCTAGTCATTTTCGAAAAAAATGAATATCTCATAGCAACGGGAAGCTGCGATATATATATATATATATATAATATCAGACCTCGTTGTAGAAGCATGAGCCATAATGTTGCCTCCAATAGGCTTAATTTGGGGTCCAGCAAAGATTGCAGAACCATCCACTTGTGCAACTACTTGATTTGTGATCACAACAGCCACACCAAACTGTAACCAAAGATTATACATATGAAATTTTGCTGAATAAAGATTTATATACCGGAGGTGCAATTACGTTATAAACTATAGAACTACGAAAAGAAATATGGAGCAACTAGAAAGTTATTTCTTCCTTTCGAGAATTCTCAGGCCTATGGTTCATACAACCTAAACCTTTAAATTATCAATTAGTGCACCAGAGAGAATATGGTAACAAGGATAAGAGCCTACCTCATCCGCCAACTTTTGAAGGCTCCTGAGGAATTTTGCAAGATGCATTTGTCGGGCTGATAATTCTCCTCTTCCAGAGAAATCTGTTCTATACAAAGCAGTAGCACTATCCACTATCATAAGAGCAAACCTACAGAAGCAAATCCCATTCAAGAATTAATTTTATTCCACATAAGTCTTTATGGACCCAACACAAACAAAGAAGCTGCTTGCATGTACATGTACTCAAAACCTGTAAACTAGTCACTACACAGCAAATGAAAATAATAATGTACAGTATCAACACATATAAAAATCATTAATGTAGGATGTACATATAAATGTACTTGAAAGTCGAAGCTAAGTTTCAATCTATTGTTAAGATAGATTGCAACTCAAGACAACCAAAGGCCCAAAACAGTAGAAAATTTAATAAATTTTAAACTAGAAGGCACAGGAATGGAAATCCTTTTTTTTTAACGTTTCATTTCAGCCAGCAGTAACAAAAATGTTACAGTAAAGCAAACAATTATACCTTGTTTCCACCATCATTGACGCTGCTTCCAGCAAAAGTCGTGACTGATGATCAGTATTATATGCTCTAGCATAGGCCACATTCTCCAGGACATCAGCACCATTTAGTCCATACCTGCAGCATTGAAAAATGTTCAATATTGATGCCACACACTGCAGAGCAACATATTTAGCTCAAGGAAACCACATAACACCTGTCTGCTATTTGTAACAGTCTCTGTGGCCTGAATGTGCCCTCGGCATCAATGTACATTGCTTTTCCCTCGCCACCTCCTTGATCTAACGGAAGCTGAAATATAAAGGTAC
Source organism: Murraya koenigii (assembly GCA_025617385.1). Taxonomy (NCBI): domain Eukaryota; kingdom Viridiplantae; phylum Streptophyta; class Magnoliopsida; order Sapindales; family Rutaceae; genus Murraya; species Murraya koenigii. The sequence goes on from CM046817.1 coordinate 25,812,762, forward strand.
ATTAGAAGTGCTTCTTAAACAAGAAACTATCGCACTCTCTCATATAAATGATAAATCAGTATACACTAAATCATAGGTCTGCCAAGCTATGAGGAGATCTTAGCTACCAGAGATTAAAATCCCACTCATTGCATATGAAATTCATCTGTAGCAAGAAAGCCAAAGCAGTGCAGAGCACGTTACTGCAAAGATTATTCCAGTTACTTCTCTAAACATGGTGACTTCTAACATAATTTTGTGTCGTTATCAGAGCCTATAAATGTATTTAACAAGGCAATATTTATGCTGTCCTAAAGCCAAACCAGTAAAATGAAAAGAAAATCACTTACTTGGCATGTAACACATAAAGTGTGACACAACTGAGTCTTTCCAGATCGAAACTCACCATATATCTCAGTAATAGATCCAGTCTCGATTCCTCCTGCCAGTAAATAAGCACATGAGACTCCAAGATAGACAATATGCTGATTAGTACAATATTGTTTCTCACTTCTTAAATGGTCAAATGAATACTCAAGTTAAAAGAGGAATTAGTGTTAAATTGAAATATTTAAACACTCAGTGGTGACATACCTTCCAAAATTTTGTCAAGCTCTCTCGAGCCAGATGTTATCTGAATTATCTCAAGTCTCTGGGCATGTAGTTGGCTGGCACTGGTGAAACCAAGGGGCACAAGTTTGGAAGCTGCCATGAAAAAAAATACCAAGCTCTTTAAAAAAACCATTGACAAGAATGAGCTGAAAATAAAAAAGGTCAGTGTGGTAAAGACAAAGACAAGCCTGCTTCGATGATCTTATCAACTTTTGTTTCGCTGATTCCTTTAATCTGCAGAAGTTCTTTCCTGGGAGAGTAAGCAACAGATTCAACTGTGCAAAGACCCGCATCTTTCAGCTTCTTTACGTCGAGAGCAGCAATGCCCGATGCCTTGTGTTGAGCATTAGAGAGAACCAAAAATGTTATTAAGCACACAAATACATGTGAAAACAAACCAGCCAAATTGACTGATTCAGAATACTGATAAAGAGAATAAAAAAATAAGGCTTCAATTTCACAATATAGATAACAATTTACAAGAAAACCACAAAATTCAATAGAAAGAAATAACAGCTTTCATCATATTCAAAGAAACTAAAGTAAACCAACCAAAAAGGCAGATAAAGAAGCCATCTTTTCAGCAAAATAAAAAGAGCCCATTTCAATTACATAATCAAGAACAATATTTTCAAGTGATTACAAGAAGGGGGAAAAAAATTTTTTCCATCACCAAGAAAGAAAAAACAAATAACCCGTTTCAAGAAAACAGATAAAGAACGCATTTTTGACAAAATTTGGAAAACCCCATTTGGGTATTAACCCTAAATTATTCCCCATTAAGGAAAAATTGAAGAAAAAACCGAGAAGATTACCTGAAGCTGTTCAACAGGGAAAGGGCCATGCTGCATCTCTTCAAGTTCCTCTTCTTGTTGTTGTTGCTGCTGCTTCTGTATCATTTTCTGATTCCTCTGTTGTTCCATTGGGTCTAAAGTTGAGAGATCTTTGTTGAAAGCTTGAACTTGAACCCTAAAGAGTGGAGGGTCAAAGAGGAGCGAGATGGAGGGAAACGAATGTGACGCTGATAATTTCAAAAGGAGTAGAGCGGAGCGCCAACTTAATAAAGCAAAATTGCTTACACAACAAGTTTACAAGCTTTGCCAACCTTATTGGGCTTCCGGCCCATGTTACATTGTAGTTTTGTACTACGGAAGCCAATAGTTTTCTGATAAACACCACCCTCCTTAATTGTAGAAACGTAAGAAATCAGGGATCTAATTGTTATTATCCTCTTGAAGCTTCGTCTAAATTCAAGTAGGATTAAAGTGAGAATATTGAGGATTAGAAATCTTAAGATTGTAAGTGTAAAGTAGAAGTAGGAGTAGATTATTTATTTATATCAGAATAGAAGTGTAGAATCATAATTAAAATCTTATTTATGTGTTTATTTTATTTGTCATGAGTTAATTGTTTTAAATTATAATTTTACCCTTATTTAAAGAATCATAGTATTAATTACAAAGTGAATAAACTATTTATTTTATTATTAATTTTAATTACATAAATTATATTAATAATAATTATTATTATTCTTAATTATGTAAATCATATTTTTTATTAATTTTAATTTTAATTAAGTAAATTAAAAATTATTGATAAGAGTAACACAAAGGAAACATTATTATTAACAATATAGTAAAAAATTAATACTTGCTTATAATAAACTATTTATTATTATTAATTATTACTGTTAAATAACGAAAATACTATTATTTTTAAATAAATATAATAATATTATATGTTCAAATAAAGATGGTATATAGTAATATTATTATTTTTTATGAATATAATAACATATTATTAAGTAAGTTTAACTTAGAAACAATGTAAATTATTGTTTTTAAATAAATACAATAATATTATATTTAAACAAGTTTAATATTATTATTTTTAATAAACATAATATTGTTAAATAATATAATAATTTATTAAATTAACATTAATTTTTTTAATAAATATAATTTTAAAATATTTAATAAGGGGTGAAACAGGAATAAGTTCCACTTCCACCTCCCCGTATCAGTCTTCTCTTTAAAAATAGGTAAAACGCATGGAATGAAACTTTCACTTCTACCCTTAAATAAACAAGTAAACACGAAAGTTATATAATTATAGGTTCCTCACTCCCGCTTCAATAAGTAAATACACCCTTAAGGATATATAATCATCAATGTTCGATTGCAACACTTTATTACTTTGTGATTATCTTATGGTATATATAATTTTTTATTCTATCATCATAAAATAACTTCTAAAATAATCATGTAGATTTTAACTTTTTTTTTATATTATGATATTATTTAGAGATTATTTTATTAAATTGTTTACTTCATCTTTATTTCACAGATTTTATATTTGGAAAATATTAAAAAATAAATGTTATGTAATCGAAAATATAAAGCTATAAGTTTCGATCTTTATGAAAATTTATTATATTTTGTAATAGCTATACTAAAAATTAATATTATATTTAGTATTTTCTAAGTATTAATAAATATTATTTTCTAAATATATAGTTGAAATTAATTATAAAAAAATTAATATAATACATTGTCGCACCAAACTTTGAATAATATTATTATATTCCAGTACTAATACAATACAATAAAATATAAAATATTTGTATTAAAATAATATAATACAACATAATATAATATAGTGTGTTAAACCCATCAACTATGAACTATGTCGCATTAAATAAACTTAGGGTGGGGTGATTGGGTTTGTGTAATTAATACAACATTGTTCATATTATTGTTTAAAATTACTCTAATTAAAGTAATAAAAAGTGAATAAAAATATATAATATTAAATAAAATTAAAAACTCAAATAATATTAACAAAGTAATATTTAACTTAATACATAAAAAGCTCACACTGACTAATGACATACCATTGCATATCCCTCAGGATTATGTTTCTTATGGGCAATCAAATTGCATACTTTCCACCGAATATTTCAATAACTGACAACCGTATTTGCTTCTAAGCATCATCCACCACACTGGCATTAATGCAACAACGGCTGATAACTCCCAACATTAATTATTGTTAGATTTCAAATTAGATCCAACAAGTTGAGTATTAGAAGTTTGATTGAAATTTCTGTCCCATAAGCTAACAAAAAATTTAATGAGTGCTGCAAAAAAAGTGGATGAAAAGACTTTAAATAAAATAAATATATCAATATAAAAGAAGAATAAAATATCAAATTAGTCACAATCTTCGTAATCGACTTTTAAGAAATATTTTTTAGTACTTAACTCAAACAGTGTACAAATACTTTTATGAGGTTTTAATAGCCATGATGAAATTCTCGAAAGAAATGATTACTCCTCCTTTATTTAATAATGATTTAAGTTGTATAACTAATCACAAGCTACGGAAAATATTTAAGATAAATTATCTTTTGTCAATGATAAATAGTAATATAATTAATGTATTTATCATATTAATAATATTTACTTTTATAGGGTACTATTGATACAATAGATGGACTGCATGTATTTCGATAGATAAACAAGTGCCATATAGAGGTTGTGGAAGAGGGGAATGTTTTCAAAATGTCATGGCAATATATTTGTGACTTTGACATGATATTTAGATACGTTGTTGTTGGATGGGAAGGAACAGCACATGATTCGAGAGTTTTGACAAAAATGATTCAAGACATAATTTTCCAATGCCACCACCACGTAATCTTTTCTTTTTTATATAATTGTTAGACAATTTTTTCTAATAATTAACTCATGGTAATTATTGAACACAAAAAAATACTATTTAGTTGATGCGGCATATACACATACTAGAGGATTTATGGTGCCATATTGACAAGTACGTTATTAGTTAAATGATTTTCGTAACAGTGGTCGAGCTAGAGGGAAAGAGGAGATTTTTAACCATAGTTATGCAAAATTAAGGAATGTTATTGAGCGTACTTTTGAAGTTCTAAAAGCTCGTTTTCCAATTTTAAAGCGAATGCCACCGTATCTATTTGATACTCAAACAAATATTGTTATCGCATGCATTGTGATACACAATTTTTTTCAAAGAATATATATTACTGATGCATTATTTTTAGAGTATGACGATGAAGAAGTTGAGTTAGAAAATAATAGTGTAAATTTGAATCAACCAATAAATGCAAGCAACTTCTTTGGACTATTAGATCAAGTCTTCCTGCAACAGTTACGAGATCAACTAGCAAATTAACTTTCTCAATGATGTAATTGATTTTCTTATCTTTTAAAAATTTTAATTATTATAATAAGATTAATCAAATTTTTCATTTAGAGTAATGTAACAATATTTTTATTTAAAGAACGATTACTACCTAATTCTATATATGTTTGATTTTAATTATAGTGTGTATGTATTTAACTCTTAAAATTTATAACAAGTGTAAATAATTCTTACAAGGGTATAAATGTCAAATAATCATATTTAAGATGTTTGTGATTTATAAAAATAAACATAATGGCACTTATATTAAGATATTGAGAAAAAAAAATATATCATTCAGATATATATAATTCAGACTTCAATTATATTTAAATTCATTCAAATTTCAGATAAAAAAACAAAAAAATCTTAAAAAGTGTTGCAATAATGCAATTATAATTAAGATAAGTCTACCTCTCCACTCCCGGGCCATAATTGATTCTCGAGTCAGGATCAAAATCGATCGGCATACGTGGCGCGTGAGGGAAATATACTACCAACACATAAGTTTCGACATAAATATTCATCTGTTCTCCATATTTTATATCAATTATCTATTTTATTTTTATATTTTTAATAATATTTTAAGACACTTTATTATTAAATATATTATATTTTTTTTCTTATTTTTTTCTCAATTTTTTTAAAAATATTCTTGTAATAGTCTTGGGGACAGTGATAAAAAATGTTAATTTATTAAATTAATTATAAAAATAAATAAAAATTAATATAAAAATTTCTTGTTATTATTTTATTTTTAACATTAATTCAATATGATTGAAGTTATTTACACTTTAAATATTATTTTAATCACTCTATTATTTCGTATACTGTACTCCAGTCTCTCTCTCTCTCTCTCAGCTCATGGGATAGGACCACTACCAATATATAATGTACAGGTTGTGCACTTATAATTAACTTTTTGGCCAATGGGCCACTGTTTCAATCAGATTTATCGACGACCAATTAACGAAGAGCTCGACTTTCATAATTAATGCATAATAATAACCCGCACTAATTTGTACCCACACCTGTACAAATAACTTGGCTGCTTTATTTCGTGTCATGCTGTTTCGATCTCCCTTCCCCACCCCCCTCTCTTTCTCATGTCATCTCCATCCACCGACACAAATTCTCCTTTTGCAATACGACGCTGTACCACTAAAAAACTTTTGTGGGTAATAATTTGTCAAATTTTGTCTTCGTAAATTTGATGTGAAAAGTTGTTTTTGGCGTAATCAAAAAGTTTTTCTCTTATTTAATAGATTTAATTTAATTAGCGAACTTTTACCCCTCGTATTAGTGGAATCTATTTAGATTGAAGCAAGGAAATATTGTTAATAATTAAGTGGTAAGAATGTTCAATTAACAGTGCATCAAGTTAACATCCACAATAATGGCAATAGAAGAAGCTCGGGCTGAATTTCCTGAACATTAATTTAGTTAATAAAACCTCCACCAGGAAATTTAATGCTAAATATGGACCACGTACATTCGAAGGAAACTTTACATCGGTTCTCTAAACATCCAAATTGATAATGCATACAAAGCACACATACACATACCTCGCATACCATATATAATATATGATTATATAATTTAATAATTTGTTTAGACTTTAACAAAATACATAATCATGAATCAAATAGAATAAATATACAACAATTCAATTTCTTAGCTTCTTTTTAGTTATTTATTCAAATTACAATAAGAAGCCAGCAATACATTTTTTATGTTACAATTATATTTCTTCTTTGGAACCTAAGAAAAATCCAGCGTTCTCTTGGTGTGTACTTATTTATTCGCTGTATTTTATCATATACAGTACAACGAGAGAGGATATATACACCGTGAGTAGCCAGCCAAGACTTTCCCTTAACCTTATCAATCACTAGAGGCCAGCAACGAAAATTACTCCAGTTGAAGGCAACCACGATGTCCCAGCAATGAAATTAGCCACGGTGAATTTGACAGCTTCGGCAGGTCCCATGACATGATATCCGGACCACTTGACTCGATTTGAAGTTGCAGCTCCAGGCCCTACATTTGCATACTCCGCAAAATAAAGTGTCTTCACATAATCCCCAGCTCCAGGCCACTCAACCCATCCCCTTGATGAAATCGAATCATCAATGTTCGATTGCATCACAACTGCTCTTGAATATTGCTTCCAGGGCCTTCCCAGATAAGAATTATAGTTATGTTTCACTTGAGAAAAATCCGAGCCTACTGCGATTTTACAGTTCTGTAAACTGAAGCCCGTGTTTTGGCCAGGGTCTGTTCTCGCATTTGCCATAATGACATTGTAGCCTCCACTCGGGCGGCGAAGGACCACGTAACAGTTCTGGAAAACGGCGGCTGCGTTTCCGAATATGAAGTCGACGGTGCCGTAGATGTCGGTGTCTCTGTAGAACTGACGCAGGGCAAGCGCGTACAGAGTGTCTTGGTAGCCTGCAATGCTGCACCTGTAAAAGACTGAATGATCTGAGGCTACGCTTAGAGCTAATGCTTGCTCTCCTTGGGGTCCTGCAGTGTTGTGAAATCCGATATCGCGTGCGATAAATCCATCACCTGTGATTGCTGCGTGCCGAAGAAAATGAAATTCTTTATTAGTATTCTGTTTGGATTGTTTATATATAAAACATATATGAATACAATTGTTTGAATGTTTTTATTTTTAAAACAAAAAAAGAAGAAGAAGAAGAAAACAAAAACAAAAAAAATGCTAATAATTTGTGACATTCAACATGAAACTTGAGAAAGTTCAAGAACTGAATTTTATGATTGTTGAGTTACATATCAAACTCACAAAATAATCCATTTCTTTCATTTTCGCCCATTTTTGGAATCTCATAGTCAATATAAGAAAATGATAGGCATAAATGACACGGTAGCTGCACATGACTCGCGAGATATCATGTAGTTCAACTAAAGAATAGTTCTGGATCCTTTTCTTACCTTTCAATTTTTCCAACTACTCCTCCCATAATTAAAAAACCTTATTCTAAAATCTAAATATTATTATTCCCCAAAAAATATATATATTCTAAACGTTATTAATTATAGTTATTTAACTATAAATACACATACTTAAAAGTAGCAAGAGGAAAAGAAATTAATTAATTATGAAAAATCTCCAGTACTGTGTATACATTTTTATTTATTGGATTCTTATCATGTCGCTGTACTTACTATTACATAATTAGTTGAGAAAATTCATATGGCCAAAAATCTAATTAATGGATGATAGAATTGCATATAATGAAAGTACCCAAGATTTTCTCCCTAATTATATTTCATAAAAGAAAATAGCATGTAGATTATCAACGATCTAATTGACGTCTCAACTACTTTTTAATGGAAAAATTGCATGCAATATTTGGATGTTATTAGCATGTTAAAATCTTGAGAAAAATAACTTGAGAGTTTAGATAATAATGGCCAAAGATATAAGAGCAAGTGATACTAACTGAAAGTGGCAGAGCCAGGCATGGAAGAGCCTCCACCAACACTATCATCACCAGTAATAATTGTGGTGTATTTGCCATCTCCTATCAAAGTAATACCGTCTTTGTTAGTTCGAATTTTCTCCTTATAAACACCTGCCTTCACATAAATCACAAAACGATTTCCAGAAGCAGCACTGATAGCTTCCGAAACAGTTCCATAATTGCCAGTTCCATCTTTAGCTACAATCACATTTGCATTTATGCTCTTGGCCTGCAGCAGTTTCCTACTTTTCGCCGATACCCAGATGGGAAAATCACCTTGTTCTTCCTCAAGAAGCCGATTATTTGTGCTGTTTTTTGGATATTTACCGCTAGCAATCTTGTTGACAAGGGCTAAAGGATTACTGCTCAGTTGAGACAAATAATCCATTTTCTGAGATATTTTATTCACAACCTCATTGCTCTCTGGGAGGCCGAGGTTATTCACAGAGTCTTTACAAGTTTGCTGGAAAGTCAACGAAGCACTGAGCCATGTTTGGATGTCATGCTTATTCTTTGTTGGAGAATTTTGTAGGGCTAATAGTGACTTCTCTAGCTGTTTGAGTGATATACTCATCAGCTCTCCACAGTGATCTACATTAAAAAGGAAAAAAAATGAAGATAGTAATAGTTAAAATTGACAAACACACATATATATGAGAGAAAGTGTTAGTGCTACCTTTGACAGCACGTACACCTTGGGAATCCTGGGCAAGTAACTGGGAGCTGAATTTAGAAAAATATGAAGTATGCAGCTTGGTTTCATCAATGCTTTTGTTAACAAGAGCTGACACAAGATGGATGTGTTGTTGATGTTTTGTAATCTCAAACCCCACCAAAGTTTGGACACAAAGGATTGGGAATCTAGTGAAGCTGCACTCTTTCTGAATTTGGTTTTGGTAATTGTTACTATCCATGGCACCCCATGACATGGAGGCACCCAACAGCCAAAGCAATATTATTGTAAACCCCTGAGAAGAATCCATATGATAAGATTTTGATCGATCTCCAGTGGTATCAATTCTTTAAAAAATCCCACAGCTAATTTGGAGAAACGGGCATCGGTATTTATAGTGGAGAGAAGGTCTTTCGGGAGTGAAATATTTTTGTGCTAATTAAAGCACATTTTAGTGTTAGTTTGGAGGTCTATTCCTCAGAGTGATGACAAATAAGTGGCGCTAACACCTCTAAGTTTTTTAAAAAATGACACTAATAATCTCTTTCAACCATAATACCTTTTATTATCTCAAAAAGTTGACTCTAATATTTTATAATAAATATAAATATAATATTAAAAAAATCTAATAATATATACGTTTTAAAGTAATTTCAATATTTTAAAATATTATAATATTTTACAATTTATTAGAATATTTTATTATATTAACGTAAATTTATAATAAGTAGAATCATAATATTAAAATAGATGTATTAAAAAATTAAATTATTTTGAATATTATGTAAAATAATAATTTTAACAGTATTAGTATGTGAATTTTTTAATTGTAAAATTTATTTAATGAAAATATTTATTTAAAATCTCTACAGTAAATAAAAATATATTATTAAAGTAAATATAATAATTTACATATTTAAATTTATTAAAATATTTTAAAATTTTAATATGTCAGCTAGTTTACTGTATAGATTATATTATTTATATAATATTTATATTTGATAAAAATTTTAAAGTCAATTTTTTTGGATAATAGAGGTAAATGGAATTGTGGTAAAAAAATAGTCTTGGTGTCTCTTTTTAAAAACTTGAGGGTGTTGGTGACCATTTCTCCAACTATTAGAGGTATTTATGATCTTTTTCTTTTTTTTTTTAAAGAATAATGCGTTGTTTATTTTTATATTTGAAGTCTTAAAATGTTTTGATATTTTAGCTTGTTTATTTTTTGTATTTGAAGTCTTATTATAAAACATTTTCATCTGAATAGAAAATATAAAATATCTGAATGAAAAATTAAATTTTTTCTCACAAATAAACTTATTAAATGTATTTATTTATTACGTATATATTAGATTTTATATTAAAATTTTTCTTGATCTTAAATTTTACTTAGTATTAAATACTTAACATACATTTAATTTGAATTTTAAATAAATTCTTTTATTATTAGATAATAACTTTTTATGTATAAATATTTTATTAAATTATAAAAAAATAATATTATCAAAATTATTTTTCATAAATTATATATCAAATGCTTACCTTATAAACATTTATAATATGTAAAAGCTATTGTACTATAAAACGTTTTAAATATATGTTTATTTAAACTTTTAGTATATATAACACTTTCAAAGTTATAAGTGTAAAAATATTAGAATTAAGATGTTTTAAATTTATAAAAATAAACAACTTATCACTTATATTCAAATAACAAAAAATAAAAAACAAATATATTATTTAGATATATGCGTTCAGACTAAATTTCAATAATATTTAGATTTATTCAGATTTCAGATAAAAAAAATAAACACTATCTAAGAAGTAGATATTTTATATTATGAGCGCTATCTAACTAAATTGGTAAAAAAAAAAATTGTACTGAGAGAAAAGGTCTCAATAAATCAAATGGATTAATTAGTCGAGGATTAACAAATTAAAGAAGGTAAGATTGGCCATAAAAACAGGTATCCGTGTTGTCCCCATAAAAAAAGTTGTGGATTTTGAAGAATGAAAAGAAAAGCCACAGCTACATAAAAATGGAAAATTAAGAAAGTACATTAATCAAATAATATGATTAGAGTTTTAAAAGTCAAACGATTTGATCATTGTGGATGAGCTCGCTCAACCACTATCAACTTGGATTGACACGATCGAAGAAAATTTGTTAAAGGATGTGGTCATCAAAAAGAAACCTCCATCAGATGCCTGCAAAACCACCTGAAAGAGACAAAGGGACGATCGCTTGACTACTTCTTCTGTCCGTACGCTTTTCTATTGTTAAAACAAGTCAATCCAGTTCTGTGATGCATGCTGTGTATCGTACATACAAGTAGACATGCCACGTTGTATCAGAGTACGTACCTGGCATAATCTTTTTTTCTTGTTTATTATTTTATGATTTCAAAAGTGTAATCTGAAAATTTTGTGGTGGGCACAAAATACTCGATGCAACGTATAACCATTTTTTAAAGTATTTTAAATTTTTTTTTAAAATAAAACTGGCAGTTGCTCATGAAAATGTCTCCTCTTCTTTCGGTCAAAACTTCTCTAAATGCAATTCGGTAATTTATATATTATATACAATAATATATGAAAAGAAAATTGTTAAGTTACAATTAACCGAAAGAATCGAAAGTAGTTTCATATGACCTTTTAATTATTTCATAGGCAACAATTGAGTAATAAAAAAAAATTAATTTTGAGCTAATGTAAGTTATATTATATATAACTTAATAAGAAGCAAAATAAATTGTATTAGAAAAGGAAAGTGGAATTGGCGATGATGAACAAGAATTACTTGTTTTTCTCTTGTTGTGGAAGATATTGGAATCATTTCTTTTCTTTCATTTTGTTTTTTTTCCCCTTTTCCTTGTTTCTTACAATTAATGTTTTTTTTCTTTTCTTTTTCAGGTTAAATACTCTTAGAATTCCATAAAACCCAAATGTTAATATGATAATTGATATATAGAACCAAATATTATCCGTATATAGATATATTAATAAATATAGTTTCTTTCTTTTTGTAATTAAGCAAAAACTTAAAATCTATAGAATTCTTGTCAATACATGGCATGTAACGGTTGAGTCATAATTATTCATTAAGTAATACATACTATAAATATAAGTACCCCCTACGGTTGAGAGGGATAATTGTGACTTGTAAGACGCTCTTATGTGAACATTAACACGTACGTGACCCACACTATTGACTTTCATTTATTTCATTAACTTTTAATATTATTATTATTTAATTAATTTCATGCATGCAACATCAATTTATCCTTGCTTGAAATACTTCTGGTGCATTTTCTAAATCTAAACGAACGAAAAGACAGTCCAATAAGTAAAAGAGCTACTCTAATTAATATACAACTCTGAAAACAACTTTGATGAGCAATTCTGTACTTCATCAGATTTTAAAATTGTTTAATTTCAAAGCAACTATTTACATATATATGGTTAAATTAATGCGCGCATAACCTTTTTATTATTAAAACCTATTAATTCCTATTCAGGATCAATTTATTGCAAACGTTTGCATTTGGTAAGATTCAAAATCACGAAAACGCTACAAATTAATACACAAAAAACTACAAAATCTACAATAATCCCCATGACTTTTTTTTTTTTTTTAGAAATTGACATTTTAACAACTGTGAACGTTTGCATTCTGAGAAGTTTTCTGCATAACTAGTTTGTATGCCTTGCATTAGTTTATGCTTCAGCCCTAACCCACTCTAATTTTGCCGACTTAATTATTGCTTAATGCAAGTTTTCTTCGTCCACTCCAGATATGTAACATATGCACCAAATTTAAAGTAATATAATGGAGTCCAAGCCACATGGCTACTTGTAGTAAAAGCTATCAATATAAAGGGAGAGCAACTAAAAAGTCTTCAAGCAGGAAAGTACTTTCATTTCTTTCTTAAGAGGATTGGATAACTCAAGAGGCATTAGTCCCTATGAAAGGAATCACGTGATCATAAGGCTTTTTGGAATGAAAAGTTGCGCTCATAGGGTCGCAATTGATCCAATAGGTCTACATAAATGATAATGCTCTTAATATTTCTTTTAATATCTTGCACTATTTCATTTCTTTAGAATCATTACAACCAATGAAGGCTTCCCTATCCTAATATCTCTTCAGCTGAAATAGATTTGCGATAGGATCATAGTGCTTTAGCTGACGATGGCGACCTCCATGACATTATAATTAAGGGAGGCTATCAGCTTTTTATTATCGAAATAAATAGATCCCACTTACCTTTAATTATTTTCAATAATATCTCAGATATTATTATTTTATAATATTATCTTCATATTTTAAATAAATTTTTATTTATATTTATTATAAATATAATAGATTGTATAAATTAAAATTAAAATAAAAAATAAATACTAAAAATAAGAAATATAAATTTTGATATGAATAAAAAAATTAATAATAAATTTTTTTGTACTTTTTATCATTTTTAATAATAAATGTATATTTTATATCACAATATTAAAGATCAAGCAAATGATCTGACCTATTTATCTTTCTTTTTCTTTAAATTTATTTGTTAGGAAAGTTATTGAATGTTATGAAATTATTAAGGGGTAAACAATATATTTTGATTTTAAAAGGGAAAACCGGTAATATTGAAAGTACTTACTTTGTGCATGACTTCTTATTTATATCCGGAATTTATATTAATGATTGGAATTTTGAATTCTTTAGTTTGAGAACAACTAGACAATATATAAACATCCACATTTCTAGCAAAAGCACAATACACTTATTATATGTTGAAACGTGATATTTACAACGAATATAAGTTATACCAGATATTATAAACTTACAATAAATTAACTGAAAAAAAAAGAATATAGGAGATTTATGAGCATATTATTTTACGCGTGTAATAATATTATTGATCTCGTATGGTAACCAGAGGCAAACTAGAATTTTGATTAGACAGGGGCTCAAATCTGAACATCAAACCAAAGAAGAACAGCAAAATAACGATACCTGAAGGGGCCGCACAGTAAAATTTACATAAAATGAGTTAAATTACAGTATAAGCCGTATTGCATATATATATATTGGTGCCAGGCCTCCCCTCGAGCCTCAACATATATATAGTTCCTTATCTACTGTAACAAAACCTCTAACGCTGTTTACCAATCTATTTCTAGGAAAGGTACCTAGTTGCCTTTTTGGCGTTAGTTCAAAAAGGATCACTAGTATTTTGAGGCGATTTGTAGGGATAGCAATTGAACGGAATTTATGAGAAATTTTAGAATATATATGAAAAGTATCACGTTAATTATATAATAATTAAATAATATTATGTTATGTATATATTTATTTTAAAAAATTATTATATAATTATAATTTTATTAAATTTAATTATATATGTAATATATATATTAATTAGTTATATTATATCAACCGTACCTAAAGATTTTAAAATTGCTATTATTGATGCAGTTTTTCCCGCGTGCCTCAACAATGCCTCGAACCTTTAAACAGTGCCTCCAAACAGCTCGAGCGGGATCTGCTCGAACCTTACGCTCGCGGCTCAAGCAATGTCTCGATCCTTCGCTCGCGATAAGCTCGATCTCGAGCAGGATTGCCTCCTTTGTCCTGTTCCGCTGTCTTCTTCAGAACGGAGATCTCCCGGTCTTGTACTCACAGAAAACAGGGTCAGGGGTCGCCGGGCGTGTTCCGGCATCCGACGCTCAAGTCAGTAATCGGGTTGTTCTTTTTGGTATCTCCCTTAGTGAAGGTGACCGGAAAGATGAAAGGGGTATTATTTCGCCCCCCTTTTTGGATAGATAAGGTTTTTTCAGAAAATCAAAGTGAGAGAAGTCAGAATAGGAAGAACCTGTGAATGGATTTTTCCAACCCTTTGTGAATCAGAAATGCCAACCCTTGTAACGTTCCCCTTCGTTTTCTTTTATACTCCATTTTTCCCGCTCTTTCCATTTCCAGGCTGTCCACTCCCACGTTAGTGGTATCTGGGTCCTTCTGACAGCCGGGATTAGCAGAAATTCTCTAGGGATGAGCGGCTGTCCCCTTAACCCGATTCACGTGGCCAGATCACCATGTCGGGCGTGTGCGCTAGAAATGATGATACCTTGGAGACATGTGCCGACCACCGGCAACAGTATCACCACCATACCATGTGGGACCCTGGTCAGACATTAAAAGGTGTGCCGGGATTCTGAGAAAACGAGTCGGGTTGCCTTGGTTCGGGTCTTGCCCAGCTGTGCTCGTGGATCTCTGCGAGCAGGAAAAATGTGCTCGGTTCCTGACCTTGACCAGATTTGACCTGAGGGACGACCTCGAGCAGGCGAATGAGTGCTTAGCTCTCGACCTTGACCAACTTTGACCTGAGGGACGACCACGAGCAGGCGAAGGAAGTGCTCGGGGCTCGAGCAGCTCTGAATCCCTCGACCTTGACCAACTTTGATCTGAGGGACGACCACGAGCAGGCGAAGGAAGTGCTCGGGGCTCGAGCAGCTCTGAATCCCTCGACCTTGACCGAGCTTTGACCGGAAGAGGTCGTTCGGGCTAAGTCGTCCTCGGGGTGTTTTATCCGAGCTGGAAGGGTTTCGAGGGGCCTGTCCGATATACCCAAACAGCTATCTTAACATATAAGATTATAAATCCATTAATCAGGTTGTATTTTGACTAATACAATACCGCAATCCAAACCCATAAGCCAAATCCTGACAAATGCGGGTATGCCGTATCATCTAAAAAGTGTACAAGATTTTCTATGTTGGCGGTCGAATCAACAAGTTTGTGCATATATATGGAACCCACAGTAACTGTATGTGCATTTGGGGCTGAAGTAGAAGCACAAAATACAGTGTCAGAGTGTGGGGTGGTTAAGAACGTGTGACATCGTATAAATAAAGAAGGAAACCAGTATCCGACAAGACAATAGAGTTTACACGTCCAAATGGGCTGGCGTGCATTCCAGCTAATTTATGTTGATCATCTATTGTTTGGAACTTTGTGGATGCCTCTTGGCAGTCCAAATATCACATCACTTTGGATTTATTTTAATTGTAGTACGGCCCCTTTTGCCTCCGTTGTTGATCCATTGAGTATTTCTCACAATTTGATTTTTATTTTTATTTTTTGAATGGACTATCATCAGATTTAAAAATGAAAACAGTTTGGGTAAGACGCTCCTCAAAGTTTTGTGTTAGTTTCTGTGCAAATACTAATAAAAATAATTGAAAATTGATCTAATTTTTATATGTTTCTTCCTTATAAAAGATAGGAAGTGGGTAAAGTTTAAATTGATTTTCTAACCTAATTCTCTCTGGATCGAACATGAATTGTTAGTCAAGAAAAGCTATTTAAAAATTCTTTGGAAGAACTCTTGACATAAAGTATTTAGTTTGTGGAAAGGGATAATGAATCACTTAGATTCTTAATACTTCTCACTTTTTAGTACTTAGTCCCTATTTTTTCAATTAGTCACTACGTCCATATGTCATCATTCTAACATTTGAATTTTACTGTTTAACAATAAATGTGACTTTGTAATATAGAGAACACTTCCTTAATTTGGATTTACTTTTTGATAAATACAACACAATAGATTGTCAATAAGGGTATCATGGTATAGAGGTCTGTTTATTCCACATGGATGAGCTTCTCTCAATTGTCTAGTAATATAGAATAATAGGCTAAGGAGCTAGGAATTAGGGAAATAATATATATGAATTCATTCTCACTTTTCAGGTTTGGGAATCTCAAATTTTACGAGTTCAAAATAGTGAACTATTTTCATAATGTTGTCAAATAGTTTAGAACGTTGTAACAGTATGTTCATGCTATTGTCAATTCATCCCACATTTTTATCCTAGATTTCAAGTTTGAATTGACAAAAAATTGCTCTCTCTCTCTCTGTGTATATATATGCACAAAAATGTTCTAATACAGGATCCTGAATTTATTAAAATTTAAAAAAATTATTAAGCTGGTCGATTAAATAGTATACTGAAATTATACTATTAAATATAGGATCCTAAAATGGATCATAACTAATATACATAAATGTTCATATATATGCATTTAAAAAAAAAAAGAAATAAGGCATACAAAGATAAATTACTCTCAACGTAAGTTTATAGATTACTGACTCAAAAGTAGTTGAGTGATTCAATAATAGAGAGGGTTACTCCAAACTATATCGAGAATCTACTCCCAACAACACACAAGATTAATATATATCCATTCTTTTTCTTATGTTTTTTTTCCATTACAAAATAAATAAATAAAACTTTTACTTGTTGAGTCAATTGACAATCCCTTTTTTTAGACCATAATATGAAAATTCATGTGATTTTTCTTTTCCACACTAAGAAAAAGTGGCCATCGATAACAATGTTAGTAAAAGTTGAGTACTTATTTGCTTATGAGTGATGTTACGCTTACCTTGTTGAGATATGAAAATTTATGAGATTTTTCCTTTTTCATACTAAGAAAAAGTGGCCATAGATAACAATGTTAGAAAAATTGGATACTTATTTTCTTATGAATGATGCTATATTTCTTTTGTTGGGATACTTAGTTTGTATATTAACTTTGTGTAACTAATAAAAATTTACTACTTGAATTAAAAATAAGAAGACTTAATAATTATCTATTACTTGAATTAATTAGATAGTAACAAATCATTTTTATCATATCAGTTGAGATAAAAAGTTTGTATCACAATCAAGGCCTCATTTATGACTCAGATTAAAACTCAATTAGCACTTTATTTAATAATTTTCTTCATTTTAATAGTAACTTTTAAAAGTAGATAAGAAATTTTTTTTATATATACAATTTATAAGTAACTACACATTTCAAAAAGACAAATATGTCTTTTTTTACAAATTATAATATATGAACAATTAAATATTATATTACCACCATAATTAAATTACGCTAATAACAATCATGTCACTGTAATCATGACATTGCATAATTATATAAAGAGATATGTCCAACATGATCTTCATTTTAACGATATTAAAAATGATCATAATTCAGTCATTGAGGAGGAAATAGAAAGAGCTAATAACACCTAAGAAGGGTATTAAAATACTAATGGTTCTTGATCACAAGAATGAAAAATTTGAGGAATATTATTATAAAAAGTTTAATGTGAATGTAATGCATATTATTTTATATTTTATTTAGATTATGTATTAGTATGAATTTTTATCATATTTTATATAGCAAATTATGATATTAATTAGATTTTATTTAATTTTATGTAATTTTATATGTTTTAAAAAGAAAAAAAGCATGTCACCACAATTTATTAAACATACTCTAGAAAATAAAAGATAATTTAAATTAATGTCTATTTTTATCATTATATAATAAAATAACACTTTTATAATAAAATTTACTAAACGCAAATGCTCTAATTTTCAAACTCACAGCAACTACAACAACACAGTTTATTAAATATTAAATTACTTATTTCATTTGTAGAATATAAGTGGCTTATTCATCAGTCACTACAATTCCAAATTAATCCTAAATAAGTATAGAATTATTATTTTCTTATTATAGATAAGTAAATAAAATCAAGGGAAATTATGAGGTTTGAGTACTACTGTGCTCATACATCATACCAAATGATTTTAAGGTAGAAGAAGTGTGAAGAAATTAGTTTTGTTTTAAATAGACTTAGATCCTGTTTAATATTGAGGTGATATATATTTTAAGTTGCAGCTGTTGCAGTAGAGAAAAAAAATGTAATTATGAAAAAAATTAATAGTGTATAATAAATATATTTTTTAAATAATAATTTTAATAAAAATATTAATAATATTATAGACTTTTCATTATATCAATAATAGATTAAATTAATATCATCTACGAACTATAATAATTAATATTTATTAAATATTTTAATATTATAATTTTTAAGTTAAAATAAATCCTTAATAGACGTGTATGTATGATTGAAGTATTGGTGGAGCAGCGGCGGCGGCGGTGGTGTTTATGCATGTGTATTTTGTTTGTAGTCATGACATGAAAATTGAAATGCCATGCCACGTTATTGTTTTTGTGCGAGACAATTGCACGTATATGTAATAGAGAAAGTGAACGAACATGCCCTCCAAAAAACATTATCTGGGCCTTATGGTGATTAACATTTATCAATTTCTTTATTTAGAAATGTTGTATATACGTTTCATAATTAATCAGTTGTTTGCTTGCATGGGCCAACCAAAAATTAACAAGTCGATCCAAGTCAATCAAAGTGTATACTAGAAATCTCTTTTCCTTATAGCATCGTCAATACATCACATTTTTTACATATTGAGGGATGGCAATAGGGGCAGGGACCTACTCAATTATTTATTTTATTAAAAATTTTACTTTAATTTTCAGTTTTATTTTTTAATAAATTTAGAGTAGTGGAGATGAGAAAATTTTCATATAAGGAATAATTTCATCATTTACATCTTATTTTCTATATTATAAATATATTTAAATTATTAAAAAATCTAAAAGTTTAAAATAATATTTTAAAATAATATCAAAATTAAAAAATATTTGAAGAAAACAACATCTTAAGAGAGGAAAAAATAATATTTTAGAATTACATAAGAATTATGTTATAAGGTTTTCTTTTAATTATAGTTTATTTATATTTAATAAAAGTAAAATAAAAATTTATTAATTAATTAATATTTTAATTGATAAAATCTTACTTTATTAAGAATTTAAGAATTATTCTCTTCTTATTTTCGTTTCATTCTTAAAAAAATATTCAAAATTTACGTTATTTAAGATGAAGCCCGTAAAATCCTAAACTCCTCAAAGTTGTTACCATCCTTAAACACAACTATGTTACAAGTTACAAACAATGGTATCGGGTTTTGGATCCAGCAAATAAAGTATCATTTTGATTACCGAAGGCCTATATAGCTAGTGCTTGCTAACGAGGACCGCATCAATAGAAAATAAGACACCCTCTAACTTAACCTTTTCCCATAAAATTCAACGGCCAAGTCATTTCTTGCCTAATTCAGCATGACAATGTTGAATATAGACTTGAAATTGATATTCATATTGATAATGTGTCGAATGAAAAAGGGATTGCATGTGACTGTGAACTAAGACTGGCCAATAGTTTTAACAGACATTTTAGGATTTGAATTGATGATATTGATTTGTTTAGAATCTTCATAAAAGTATTCGATACTCAGCATCAGCTTTCTGTGCCATTTTATCATCTTCAATATGGACAAACTCCAAGGAGCAACTTGCCTCGCTTTTTTTTATATATATTAATTTAATAGACACTGACTCTTTCAATCCCAAGGAGTTGATACTTCGTTTCGTATTTGATGTGAAAATGTTAGTAGACAAATAACACTGTTAAAATTAAAATTAGGGATGGTAAAAAAGTCCGACTTGAATTTTGGTTTGATTGATCTGGTCTGATTTTTTGAGCTTTAGCTAACTTAAGATTAAACTCGAGCTCGAGCTTTAATTTTTAGGCCGATGAAATTTGAGTTCGAGCTCAGGCCTATGTGATCCAGTTGACCAGACCCGATCATTTACTTAAATTAAAAAAATTACATCGACACGCATGTATTGACACATCATAGATTGAATGAGTATTTTTATTTGTATAAGACATGAGTGTTGATTTTTTTTTTTTTTATGTTGAGTTGTGGAATTGTGTATTTTTATTTGTACAAGATATAAAATTTTTTTTTTTTAATGTTGGGTTGTAGAATTGTGTAGTTTTATTTGTATACGATGAATTTTATTTTTTTTCAAATGATACAAGTGTAAATTAAATTTTGAATATAAGTTGTGGGTATGCTGTGTTTGGAAATAAATCAAACAATTAAAATAATTAAATACATATATAAGACACTAGGTGAATAAATCAAATAATTAAAATAAAATAAAGTTCGAGATCTTGACTTAACTCGGTCCGACCCGATCCTGGCCGAATCGAATCCGATCGAGCCAGGTCAAAATAAAAATTAATCGGGTTTTTTGTTTGAGTGGTCGGGTCGGGCTCGGGCCTTGTCAGGCCCGAGCCCAATCCGATAAATTGCCATCCTTAATGAAAATGCGACACTTTTTAAGCCGGAGACGAAATAAAATATTAAAAACTTATAAAATACCTTAGCGGTTAAAAAAAATAAAACTCCCTGTATCTTAAATGAAATTTTACATATGCATGGTTTTTAATTTTGTTGAAAATCTGAACGAAATTATTTGATCGAATTTTAAATTAAAAGTTCGATAAAATACAAATTTATCTTTGATTAATAAATTTAGAAACATTTATGTCCTCTCTTCTCAAACAGAGCACAGCGCAATTGAAAATAATATTTTTTTTTTCTGATTGTTTAAATCAAGTGTTTAATATTGCCAAACGATGTAACCGGCCATTTTTCTATCTTGTTTGTCAACGACTATATAGAATGTCTCAAATTCATTAATATTGAACCGCCGATATCGATGCTTGCATCATTTCATTAGATTATATCAGAGCAAACTGATCTGGTGTTGGAGTTTTAATCTATGTAGCATACGATGGCTAAATAACTGCTGCAAAAGTTAAAGTTTTGTGATGTAGGGTGCGTTTGGGTTTCCATCATTTTGGATAGAAATTGGAACTGCCCATTGTGATTAAATAGCCACACAAAGCATGTAATGGTTGGATAACAAACCATGATGAGAGGTAACTGCTGTGTTGCCAGAAACCAAGTAGGCAGGCCAAGGTGCAACCAAGAGTCAAGAGCCGGGCCAAGGTGTTTCATGCTAGAGAGGTAGCCAGGAGCCTAGGAGGCAGGCCAAGGTTCAACCAAGAGCCAAGGTGCAGCCAGAAGCCGGGAAGGAGCAAAGGGATAGTTAAAGGGGCAGGTGGTTCAGGTTTTGTGAAATACTCAGAGAGAACTAGGTAAATAGTTTTCAAGGATATAATTTGAAGAAATTGTAAGCTAGGTAACCTCTGAAAATCCTTGGTGATGAATAAACTCAGCAAAAGTAGGGTTGGCAAAAAAGTTCAGGCCAATTCAGGCCTACTAGTTTTAAGTCTTATTTACTATGAATGGGTTTAGACATAACCTAAAAATTTAAAAATCCACAGCAAACGAGCTTGAATATGGATTCACTAGAAAAACCCAGGCTTTATATTTTATATTTTTTATATCTTATATTTTGTGTTTTTTATTATTAGTCTATTAATTTAAGTAGTTTTTTATTTTTTCTTATTTTAAACTTTATTAAAAATTTGTTTAAGTCCAGACTCGGCCTCGCCAGAAGGCCCGACCCATCTACGTTTGGATAAACTTTTGGAGGGCTTAGGCTTGCTGTCAATAACTTGGGTATGGGCCTAAGCCTGGGTTTTTTCCCAGGCCCTTAAATTGCCAACCCTAAGCAAGAGTATGTTTGTCCCTGGATGTAGGTGTAACGGAGTTTAATCATGTAAATCTCTTGTGTTATTCTTTTTACTCTCTTTTAATTTTTATTGTTTGTTGTTGTGTGACACTGTTCTTAATGTTTATTTATTTGTTCTGCAGCCGAGTTGATCTAGGTTTGGGATACCCAAACTGTGAAAAAGAACAAGCGTGCTGCTTAAGGAACTATTCTAGCTAATTAATTTGGCTTCAATTCTAACACTAATAATTTTTAATAACTCATTTATCCATTTTGTGTTAAAAAAAAAAATCCTACTGTTAAAGGGTAAACAAAATTTCCTTTTATATATGAAGGGCCAGTTTGAGATTACGGTAGTTGCTAAAATAAATTATTTCTATTGTGCAGATGAAATAAGTTGCTGGATTGTATTATTGCAGTTGTTATGAGTTTGAAAAGTAAAGTACATTTATTTGATAAATTTTATTATGAAATTATTATTTTATTATATAATGACCTAAATAGACATAAGTTTAAATTACTTTTTATTTTTATATACGTTTAATAAATTGTTTAGAAATATATATATTTTTAAATATGTAAAATTATATAAAGTAAAAAAATCTATCAAACAAAATTTAATGAACCATTTTTACAAAAAATATGATAAAAATTCAAACTTTAGATAATTAAAATAAAAAAAATTATTTTAATTATATTTACATTAAATTGATATAGATAATATATAATAGTTATGATGGTAATTTGATTATGGCAGTAATATGATATCTGATAGTTTATATATTATGGTTTATAGAAAAGTAAGATATAATTGTCTTTTGGTTAAATCATTAAGATTATAGTTGAAACTTAAAAAAGGAGTAGTAACTTATTTAATAAGTTATAAAAAGTAACATTCCACCTGCTTTTAGAAGTATTATCAAAATGACAAAAAATTTAAAATAAATTGTTTTTACAAAATATACCTAACACTATTTTTATCAAAAATTATAAAATAAGTAGCTTGTTGAAATTTGTGAGAGTTTAATTGATTCATCAATTATGAGTTAATGCAGTCTTTTTTCTTTTGAAATATGAATTAAAAATGAATTTTCTCTGCCTCTATTAACTCAAAAAAATTGATTCTAATATTTTATAGTAAATAGAAGTATAATATTAAAATAAATGTAATAATATATACATTTTAAAATAATTTTAATATTTAAAAAATATTTAATCTTTGCAATCTTATATTATATTAAACTAAATTTTATAATGAATAGAAACATAATATTAAAATAAATATATAAAAATTTAAATTATTTTTAATATTATATAAAATAATTTTAGTATCATTAATACATGAGATATATTTTATTAATTCTAAAATCTATTTAACCCAAATATTTATTTAAATTTTGTATAATAAATACAAATATATTATTAAAAAATATAATAATTTACATTTTCAAAATTATTTTATATATTAAAAGATATTATAATATTATTAGTTTACCAGGCAAATTAAACTATTTACATTATATTTATATTTACTAAAAAATTAAAATCAATTTTTTAGTTATTATTTATAGTTAAAATAGAGTTTTGATGTCCTTTATTAAAGATTTGGGGTGCACATGATAATTTTTTCAAATTTTGGGAGTATAAATATCATTTTTCCATTTGAGAATAGGAAAGATTCTCAGCATAAACCAGTTAATTTCATCGAGTATCTGGACTGTTATTTGTTATTATGCCAATTGTGCAGCAATAAATTAAACCGGTAATTCCTCCAATTTTTTGGCAACGCAAGTGAGCAAGGAGGTTCTGAGGCACAGAAGAATTAAGGGCAATTCTCCATCGGCGGAAAAATATGACTCTACACATTTAACTAATGTCTGTGTAAATGGTCTTAATTGAGATTATTTAGTAAAATCATTTTTTTTTATTAAAATTTAGTTTAGTAAAAGAATATTAGGCATTCGAGTCATATAGGATAAACTTTAAATTGTAAATTTAAGTAATGATCTATTAAGTGAATGAGTGAGCATTTTGGCTGGTTCAATTGAACCAACCAACCCTTGTACAAAATACACACACAAATTGAATTCCATTGTTTTTGAAATACAAAGGCAATTTGCGAGAAATGGAGTCTTTAAAGAATTTGTCAAAACAAGCCAAAGTGAACAGGAGCACCTGTTTTGTTGATCCAATTATCTCCTTGTAAAAAAGGGCGCACAGTGTATTTCATGGCCTCTTTCTTAACAATGATTTTGTATCCAGGCCATTTGACCCTGCCTTTCGTACTGGCTCCAGGTCCTTTGTTGTTAAATTCTGCATAATACAATGTTTTGAGTCCATAATTTCCTTTCAATGCTAACCATCCCTCAGGATGAATCAAATCCTCGAGTGTCGAGTCCATAATGATTGTTCTTGAGTATTCCTTTGAGGGCCTGCCAAGAAAAGTCCTGAAACTGTTCTTGACAGGTTCAAGTGACTCGTCGGGTGCAATTTTACAATTCTGTAGCACAGTTCCTGTGGTTTGAAATTTGTCAATCCTTCTTTGTGCTGTAACAGTGTTTTCTTGGCCGTCCAGGGGCTTTCTAACCATAATCTGGCAATTCTGAAAGATAGCTGCCGCGTCACCAAATATGAAATCGATTGTGCCTGTAATTAAGCAACTCCTATAGAATTGGCGGTGAGTTTGTGCCCACACTGCGTTTTGGTAGCCTTCAAAGCGGCAGTTGTAAAATGTTGCACGGTCGGATTGGACTCTAGCAGCCACTGCCTCACCCTTTTCTGGACCCGCAATGTTTCTGAATCCCATTGATTTAGCAAATAACCCTTCTCCTATAGCCACTGCAAAAGCAATCAATAGTTAAGCAATTTCGTAAAATAGATCCTAGTGCTACTGGTTATGACGGAGAAGAACTACAGATTTTAAGAGACCAGAATAACTAAAACATAAGATTTACATTGAATATGATCTAAAGTTCAATTAGGACCCTCAACGTAAAAGAAACCCATTCTCTAACGTTTATGGACTTGAATGGCCTAGACTCCGGTCTCAACACAGTTCCGCCCCTGCTTAGTGCCAAAATGTTAGATGTAACTAACGTACCAAAAGTTGCAGTATCATATATATTGACTCCATCTGCAACACTTTTGCGCCCCACAATGATGGACTTTTGTGATCCTTCCCCAATGATGGTAAGATTCACCATATGCTTTGATACAGTCACACTCTCTTCGTAAATTCCTGCGGCAACATAGACGACAAACCTGCAGTGGATTCAAAATGGACGAAACATCATGAAAAGGAATTGTTTAACATTGTTAGAAGCTCAATTGAATATCATAATTAATCATACCGTCCTTCATATTTTTGGGGCACGGCTGACAGTGCTCCAGAAATTGTTGTAAAGTTTCCGGAGCCATCTTTTGCCACTATCAAGTGTGGTTCTATCTTGTTGTTTTCTTCATCCTGCAACATTTTTCTTTCCTGATGGCTCATCCAGGATGGTAGTACTCCATCCTTTGAATCCAAAAGGCCGCGATGATCCGTTCCTTCGGGTGTCAAATTCATGACTGATGACAAGTAATTTGAAAATTGGCTTATCATAGCTAGAGAATTGCTAGTGAGTTGCTGGGTTTCGTTCAGGGTTTTGTCCATGTGAGATTTCATTTTTCCTTCAGGAAATCCATCAATGCATGCTTGTTGATAAGACATGACTGCACTTAACCAATTGTTCAATTCACCAGCCCGTTCTACAAGCATCCCAATATCACGCTTTGTGCCATCAACTTGAGAAACACATCGGTTCAATTCCTCCTTGGCATCATCTATGACTTTCTTACAAACTTTAAATGCAGCTTCTGTTTCCGGGGTATTGAAATCGTAGGATTGTGCTTTCTTAATGGCCTTGTCAAGCTCGGCAACAGTTGCTGCTATTGAAGCCTTGAGAAATTCTTTGGGTTCATCAATTGAAGGGTCCTTTTTTGCTGCAGCCGACAAAGTATCATTGCACGAATACTTGTACGTGGTACTCTCACAAATAGTTGAAATCATTTTTTGTGCACGCGAAATCCCTTTCGGGGCTCCAGATGACGGTGATGTTTTAGAAGATTCCTCATCATTATCTTGAGAAATAACTCCAAAAACTCCAGCAGCAATCAAAATGATGAGAACAAAGGCTGAAATGGCAGAAATTGTTACCCGCTTTCGAAATTTTCGTTGTCTTTCAGCCTTCCTACGTTCTGATAAATGATCAAAATCTTGAAATACCATTATTGTGACACGGGCAGAGATCTCTCCGCCTTAACATCCAAAGCAAAGGCGGAGAGACACGAGAAAAAAAAAAGGGACCAAGAACAAGAGAAACGGACAGGAGAATTTTCAGGTGCTGTGTTTAAAAGTTAGTTAAGGGAACTTGTCCGAAATGGGTGATACAAAATCTCTACTCTATAACCGATTTTCCCTCCTTACCTTGCCTTTAAATTTTACAAAATCACTCTTAAATCCGCACAACTAAATATAAACAAGTACCATTTAGTATCAAATTTATTCAGGATTGGCTATTAATTAGAGAGGATACTACGTGGAATTAACATAATTTGAGCGATTCTATATATGGCGTGCTTTTGTTCATTTTAGACTAGGTATGTATTATTTTGTTCTCACAATAATACTATACATCTTAAATTTTTTATTTTAAATAATTATCCTAAATAATGTGTCATTCATCAATGAGTTTATAAAATTAAAGTGAATTAATTATATTATTTTATCAACCAATTGATGAATGCCATATCATTTAAGATGATTATTTAGAATAAAAATTTTAAGATAAAAATTTTAGGATGTATAACATTACTCTTTATTCTCGTGAAAGTTGACTATAAAGTAATATTTTTTTTTTAAGGATTTGATTACCCTTCACAAATTCAAAGAAACGGCACATAATTTCAGTGACTAGTGCCTTGATCAAAGTTACCTCCAACTTACTACTCATGCAGAAATGTGAAAGCACATTCTGAATCTGAGTTCTCTGTTGGGACCCTGTAGCGTAGTGGGGCTTCGCACTTGACAAGCCATGTTTATCGTCACTTACGGGGACTTGGTTTTTGCAGTGTCGACCGGGTGGCCCTGTCAAATACGGAAGGTTATTTTCCAAAATGACTTGATTTGCCGTGATTAAAAATTTTTGTATCCTCTTGAATATAATTCATTTTTGTTGAGTGCTCGAATTTATTCCACACTGATAAAAAAATTATTAACATATTGACTTAGTATATAGGATGGTCACTTTACTTAATATTTTGAGCTGAATACTTCAATGTGTAGCAATACATTTAATCTTAGGATGAGACTATATGCACTCTAAAATTTACTTTAAATACTCTTAATTTTATAACATATTTAATTATATAAATATCCTTAAATTAAATTGCAAAAAAAATACATCACCCCAACTTTTTAAATAATAGGAGAGAAAACAAAAACATATTAAGAGATAATTTTACTCGTCTTCACTCATCTCATTTCACAACACCATACTCTATTCTTTATCCACTGTAATCTCCAACAAATTCTCAATTTTTTTTTTTCTAGTCACAATTTCCTTCATGCAAATATGCTGCAGCACGCATCGAACTAGTCTACCAACTTCATTTTCAAAACTCAATATTACAATTTTGCTATGCATCAAGAACTCATTGTCTGGGAATTTCTTTAGTTTTTTTTCATCTTGAATGGTGATTGT
This sequence comes from Murraya koenigii, assembly GCA_025617385.1. Lineage (NCBI taxonomy): Eukaryota > Viridiplantae > Streptophyta > Magnoliopsida > Sapindales > Rutaceae > Murraya > Murraya koenigii. The sequence goes on from CM046817.1 coordinate 25,840,905, forward strand.
TATGAGCCAAAGCCCTTTTTTTTTTTGGGAATTTTAGGGTTTTTGTGACGAGCTCTTTCTAAATCACAGATTAGATATGCTTTCCTCCAGATTTCCCGATCCTTTTTTTTCCGCAAAGCCATATGGGCATGATAGGAAAACATGAGAGAAAAGAAAATGGGTTCATAATTGAAATTTCATCAATGTTGAAACATGGTTATGTTTGGAATTATAAAGAGTACTCAAAGTAAAATTTTGATTTTTGATTTAAAAAAAAAGGTTAAAAAGTAATTGAGTGTTCATAGTATTAATTAAAGTGTATATAGCACACACTAACTTTATTAAATTTGTGTATATATATAACAGTATAAGAAGAATCAATTAAGAGTAGATATATATATGAGAAAGTTTTTGACGCGAATCAATTAAGGTTAGATGTATACATTTAAGTTTGGGACATGCTTGTGATGAGAATCTATCAAATATATTGACAGCAACAAATAAAGATTTTTTTTTCCAATATAAAGACTTTCAAATGCTACTTCATAACCAAGTCAAATTAATTAATGAGTCATTCTATAATGCCGTGATTGAAATTACGACATTAAACCGTGATTCAACATAAATTATAACTGTTGGTCTATCTAACTCATTCTAGACAGAAGCAGCCAAAATAGTCTGTTATATTGTTAATCGGTCTTTACCAATAGCTATTGAATTAAAAACACCAATAGAGATATAGACCAGAAAGCTAGCTGATTACTCTCATTTACATGCATTTGGATATCATGTATACATGATGTATAATACCCAAGAAAGAAAAAAGTTGGATCCAAAACCTAGAAGGTGTATATTCTTGGGATATATTGATGGAGTAAATGTATATCTTCTTGGGATATGTTAATCGGTCTTTATCAACAGCTATTGAATTAAAGACACCAATACAGATGTACCGGAAAGCTTTACTCTCATCTACATGCATTTAAATATCCTGTATACGTGATGTACAATATCCAAGAAAGAACAAAGTTCGATCTAAAATTTAGAAGGTGTATCTTCTTGAGATATGTTGATGGAGTAAAGGGGTATCATTTGTGGGATCCCACTGCCCATAAAATTATCATCAGTAGAGATGTTATCTTTGTAGAAGATCAAATGCAAAGAAAAGATAGAGATGATAGCACTGAAAAGAAAAAGTTAAAGACTATGCCAGTATATGTGGAAAATAATCCGAAAGTTGAAGTAGTATTAGAGCACGAGGAACAAGAGCCAATCAAGTCTGAAGCTCCAAAAGTTTGTCGGTCAACTCGAGAGGGACAACCACTAACTTGACACTCAGAGTATGTTACAGAAATCAATGTTACATATTGTCTTTTAACAGAGGACGAAGAGTCATTAACTTTCCATGAAGTTTTAAACAGCTTAGATGCTGCCTTGTGGATGACAACAATGCAGGAATAAATTGAAGCTCTACACAAGACCAAAACTTAGGAACTTGTGTCATTACCACATGGAAGAAAAGTCATTAGAAAAAAATGGGTCAACAAGATCAAACGTGATGGCAATGACCAAGTGGAGCATTATCGTGCAAGATTGGTGGTAAAATAATATGCTCATAAAGAATGTATTAATTTCAATGAGATATTTTATCCAGTAGTTTGCTCATGATAGTCAGAGTAGTCTTGACGATGTGTACTACATTTGACCTACAACTAGAACAATTAGATGTGAAAATTGCATTTCTTCATATAGAACTTGAAGAAGAAATTTATATGCTTCACCCAGAAGGTTTTGCAGAAATAGGCAAGGAAAACTTTATTTGCAGGTTAAACAAATCTCTATACGATCTCAAACAAACGCCGAGGTGTTGGTATAAGAGATTTGATTTCTTCATCATGAGTCTTGGATATAACAGACTCAGTTCAGAAAATTGTGCATACTACAAGAGGTTTAGAGATAATGATTTCATCATTTTACTATTATATGTAGATTATATGTTGGTAGTAGGTCCCAACAAAGATCGAGTCCAGGAATTAAAGGCACAATTGATTAGGGAGTTTGAAATGAAGGACTTGGGACCAACAAACAAGATTATAGGGATGCAAATTCACCGAAACAGAAATAATAGGAAGATATGGCTTTCTCATAAGAATTACTTAAAGAAAATCTTGCGGCGCTTCAACATATAAAATTGTAAGTCAATTTCTACCCCACTTCCTATTAATTTCAAGTTATCCTCATGTATGTGTCATAGCAATGAAATAAAGAGGACGAAGATGTCTTGAGTATCGTATGCTTCTGCAGTGGGAAGTTTAATGTTTGTTATGATTTGTACAAGACCAAACATTGTACAAGCAGCGAGGCAGTTAGTCGTTACATAGTGAATCCTGGTGAAGAGCATTGAAAAACAGTAAAAATAATTTTGAGATATATCAGAGGGACCTCAAATGTTGCATTATGTTAAAGAGGATCAGAATTTACTATTAGTGCTTATGTGAATTTAGATTATGTAGGAGCTCTTGATAAAAAAAAATCCGCTACAGGTTATGTGTTTACACTTGCAGGAGCAGTTGTAAGCCGGGTTTTAAAACTGCAAACCGTTGTAGCTTTATCTACAATAAAAGTAGAATACATAGCAACTACATAAGCTTGTGAGGAAATTATTTGGATACAAAGGTTACTGGAGGATCAGCTCGGGCACAAACAAGAGAAAATTCTTATGTTTTGTGACAGTCAAAGTACTTTGCACATTGCAAAAAATCCAGCCTTTCATTATAGGACAAAACAATAGAGGTTCAATATCACTTCGTTCAAGAAGTAGTGAAAGATGGAAGTGTAGATTTACAGAAATCCATACCAAGGAGAGCCTACCAGATATTATAACCAAGCTAATCATTACCTGACAAGTTTATATGGAGTAGATCCTCTTGTGACTTATCAGAGACGTAAGTAACATGTCAATGGCGAAGCAGAAAGGATGGTGTGGAGATTGATTGATTCTTAATTAAATCTCCAAGTAAGAGAATGTCAACAAAATACATGCATGCATAATCTAGAAGCATGCAATGTAGAAGTAGTAATTTTTGAATGAAGAAAGAAGAAGAGACGATCTAGAAGCCATATTTCAAAGTTTGAATTTGGAATTCAAACTTTAAATTTGAAAAATAATAAAATAAAATATATATTATTATTATTATTTTAATATAATGAGAAGAGGAAATGAAGACTATAAATAGAACTTTATTTCCCTCTTCAAGCATCCCATCTTCAGCATTTCATTTGAGATAGAGAGCTCGTGTGAGAATTTAAAGAGTTTAATACTCTTGTGGAATTAGTGAATGAAAGATTGGGTGTTTTGGAATTTTAGAAAGTGAATCAAAATATTACAATACTTGTAATTCTCATATCACTGGTAGAATATGTTTCTTCTGTCTTCGGTCGTGAACATAGATTAAAAGTCAAACTATGTAATTTTTTAGTGTCCTAATTTATGTTTATTTTTTATTTTCTTCTAATTTTATTTTAACTGTAACCTTATTTTATTGGTAAAATACCTAACAATTTTAATTGATGGCTACTGTAAGTACAAGCAATATGCAATTATCTTTTTGAAAACGAGTAGAAAAGGACACCGTATGGCCTCAAGCTTCAAGAGTCGATGCCACCAGTGAATATCAAGGACAACTTATCCATCACTCCCCAATGAAATTAATTGTTAAAAGACAAATCGTTTTATTCTTCAGAAAAAACCAAAAAGACTTGACTCGGCTAGTTGATCATCGGCTGTTCTGGAAAAAGACAAAAAGACCTGACTTGAGGTATATTTGGGATTGAGGTTGGGCAGCTGTAGCTTTTAAGCTGCAGCACTAAAGTGTTTGGTAAACACTAGCTGATGTAGCTTTTAAGCTATATTAGCTATGTTAATATGATTTTTCACTTATATGATGTAAAATTTATTATGTTTTTAATAATTTTGTTAAAATTATTATTTAAAAATTATATTTATTATATAATATTAACTTTTATTTTATAATTACAGCTTTTTTTTCTACAACAGCTGTAGCTTAAAAGCTACAGCACCTCAATCCCAAACATATCATTGATTAGCTGATCATCAGCTGTTCTCCATTCTGATATTTCTGTGATCAGAATCTTCTGCTTAATTATATAGCCAAGATGAATATCTTACCGACAAAAAAACTCATTAAATAAACGACAGATTAAAAAGAAATTAAACCTCAAATTAAAGCTAAGATAACCAGACTAAGTCAGACTCATAAAATTCTTTCAGTTATCTTAGTGTGTGGAACTGTTTTTTTCTTTTTATTATAATGAATTCACAGTAATTAGAGTCGGTGTTTATATTCGTAACATTATCCTAACTACACTATCTTTAAGCATTTTCTTAAATATTGTACTTGAACTCGATGTAGCGTATGATATAATTCGGCAAATTTGACCCTTTAAATGATATTTGAAAAAGAAAAAAAAAAAAGCAAAAAACAAAAAACACCGCTCATTTTCACATGGTTTGCTGCTTTTATGTTCCTTGTTTGCACACAAAATGATACTAACAAGCAAAACCTAACAGGCTAACACAAGATCCTATTCCATAAGCCTTTCATTGACACATCAAATCATTTCCTTACATCAACCAAATTTCATAAATATCTGCTTTAAAATCCAAACATAAGCCTCTCATTGACTGATCAAATCATTTCCTTAAGTCAACCAAATTTCGTAAATATCTACTTTAAAAACCAAATTGATACAAACAAAGAGTTCTAATTACATTCGAACTTAATAATAACAAAAAAGAATTCTCATAAAAGATGGTGATTATGAGCAATGTTAAGTGTCTCATTATTCAAATCTTAATTTCAGTTTTAATTAATATAATAATTATTAATTAAATAATAATTAAGTAATTTTATAAGTTACAAAATTTATGATATGTTGACACATAATATTAAAATTCAAGTTGAGACTCAAATATTGAGATCTCTGACATTATTGAGCGACTAAATACCATCGTTGTAAGGAATTGAAGTTGAATCTAGCCACTCCTCACCACTAATTAACTGCGATACAGTAAAATCGTATGCATCATAATCATCCATGACATGATACCCGGGCCAATTGACCCGAGTATCGGTCCCGGAACCCGGACCATAATTATTGAACTCTCCGTAATACAATGTGTCCAAGCCTTGATCACCCGACCACTCAGTCCACCCAGCTGGTTCAATAAAGGCATCAATGTAGGACCCAAGAAAAACTGTGGTTGAGTAGTTCCTCCAGGGCCTGCCTAGGTAACTTTTAACACTTGCAGAACTTGCATACAAATCTTCAGTAGCCAAAATTGAACAATTCTGGATTGAAATTCCAGTGTTTTCATTTGGGTCGTCTTTTGATTGTGCTGTGATGACTGTGAATTGCCCCGGCATTGGCAATCTAGACACAATGTTACATGCTTGAAAAACCACTGCAGCGTTACCAAATATGTAGTCTATGGTTCCGTATATGTCACACTCTCGATAAAATTGACGAAATGAGTGTACATATAACGTATCTTGGTAACCAGAGAAGCTGCATCTGAAAAATGCTGTAAAATCTGCATTCACTCTTAAAGCAACCGCTTGGTGCTTCTCTGGCCCTGCCTTGTTTTCAATTGTTAGGTCCCGTGCCAGAAACCCGTCCCCGGACACAGCTACAATTAACAAATTTACAGTAAGATATTTTAAAAATTAGTGACAATGACACTTTCAACACTAGTAGAATTTCTTTCATTTTATCTCTAAAGTTCAAATACTAATGGAAAAAAAAAAGCATGATGTTTTAAAAAGTGTTCTGAAAATTACCTAGTGTTGCAGATCTGAAAGGGGTCCAGCCATCGCCAAAACTTCTGCTTCCGGTGATGATAGTTGAATCTTTACCGTCTCCAACCAGAACAATATTGGTCTTATAGCTTGGAATTTCCAAATTCTCCTCATAAACCCCTTGTTTAATATTGATGATTATTCTATCTTGGCTGCGATTGGGAGCAAAATTTATCGCGTCACTGATGGTAGTGAAATCTCCTGTTCCATCAGCAGCCACAGTCAGCACTTGACTCGGGTCATACTCATTATCGTCATCGGAGCTCTGCAGAATCCGGCGATCTTTTCTAGACAACCATTCCGGAAATCCCAATAGGCGGCGGCGGAGTCCGTTGCCTTTCTTCGTAGCTGCCTTTGGAAGTGCTGACAGGGAGTTGCTCACATGCCTGTAAGTACTTGTTATAGAGCTCACTAGAAGTTGCTTCAAAGAACCTGAAGCAGAGTCCAGGCTCTCCAAACAAGTATTCTTATTTGTTAGAGCTGCACTGAGATATGCTCTTGCATCGGATATGGTCTTAGCCTCATGAGCCGTACGGATTTTTGGAATAGATTTCTGTAAAGCGGATAATGTTATTTGGTGAAGTTCTTGGCAATCTTGGATTGTGCCCCTCTGTTTTTCGACAATATTAGAGCTGCCTGCACTGGACAATAGATTCGTGACCTTCCCAGCTTCGGATATGGCGATTTGGAGAGTTTGAAGCAAGAAGTTGATGATGTTTGGACTAATGTTGATTGATACAGAGAGCTTCAATGAGTGAAAACAAGCATCTGGGTATGGAGTGCTTTTGCAAAAATTGCTTATTGAAGATATGTGTGTGTGTAGAGAAGTTGTCGTAGGAGTGCTTCGAGTTGTTGTGATGGAGATGAAGATTGTGAAGAGGAGCACGGTGAGTTTCAGAAAGGAGGAAGCAGCCATGAGAGCCGATATGAAGAAGGCAGGGTAAATTGATTCACTATATTTAAAATGTTAAAGATAGGAGAGTGGCTAATCGCTGATTGTTCTTAAATAATGTGTGGGGGCAACAAAGTTGCATGGAGTTTGTGGGGCTTATTGTATTGAATTGCATGGATTTTAGTGACGGTGATCCTTGAAAATTGAGAAATGATTATTGACTGTGTCTCTAAATACGTGCTTTCATTTTCTATTTGGGATAAAAGCAATTCATAGATGCATAATATTGTATATTCTTTTTCTTTCACGGGATACGGGAGAGAGAGAGATTCCATATCCATGTTTGCCCTTGCCAGTCTTTTTGGATGTACTTGAGAATGGGGCTGTATGTGTAGAAATTTTAGAATGTATTCGAGGATCATGTCAGTTAAATAATATTATCTCATGTATTAGATACTAGGAAAATTTTTATTTATGATTTTTTTTTTGCTGCTTTTATAATTTTTTATTTAACTATTTAAACAATAAAATTATTTTAAGGAAGCTGGTCAAATCTTTATTTTAAAATCACATTATCAAAACTTTCATCAAAATAATAAATTTTAATCATTGGATAGTTAATTCAAATACTTATAAAATTACTTGTTAAAATACTATTTAATAATCAATGACGCTGTTATTGACAATTTATATGCTCAAGTGTTAAACACTTATAATTTGTCTTTTTTTTTTTTTAGCACAATTGACTTTTTTTCTTACGTATTTACTGAAGAATAATAATAAATAAGTTTTACTTGGTGGCTAGTCACCTTTATCTTGAACGTGAAAAGGGTAGATGTTAAGGGTAATAAGCTAGATCTCAATTGTGTCATCAGAAAAACCTTTTTCTTTTTTCTTTTTTCAAGAATGATTATTGTGATGATTACATTGACAATATTTAACGTTTATTGAAACTTTATTTTGAACCTTTATTGACTTAGCACGGTCACATGAATCAAACAACGAGAGAGAACAGTCGACAGGAAAGATATTTCATTAGTAACTAAAAACAAATAAATTAATAGCAGATACATGGCTTGTGCTTATCGTGCGCCGTGGCCGATGGGGGTTTTGTCAATAATGTAAATTTTATGTGTCTACAAAATTTTGGCTGAGTAAAAAGAGTTAAAAGAGTATTTTTATCCAACAACTCGCCCAAAAGTTAAGTAATTAAGGAATCTTTGAGATTGAAGTATTGTAATTTAAAAGTTATAGCTGTTGTGAAAAAAAAATTATAATTATAAAATAAAAATTAATAATATATAATAAATATAATTTTTAAATAATAATTTTAATAAAATTATTAAAAATATAATAAATTTTACATCATACAAGTGAAAAATTATATTAACATAGTTAATATAGCTTAAAAACTACAGCAGTTAGTGTTTACCAAACACTTTAGTACTGCAGCTTAAAAACTACAGTTGCCTAACCTCAATTCCAAATGTACCCTAAAACTTGATTTGATTTTTCATAAAAATATTATATTATTTAATTCTTTTTAATTATAAAAATAATTAATTGAACTGAGCTTTTTTCTTTATAAAATATAAGTGACGACTGCATGTACATATCAAACTCTCATTTGGACTGTGGTGTGAACTCCACAATTATCTTAACAAAAACTTGACACGATGACAATCGCGTACGATAAGACGTGTGACTGCACACACTAAATCATGCATGTACTTTTAATTTTATTAAGCGACTTTATACCATGCTCGCAATAAACTTTTCAGCAAATTGACTCGATTTCGACATTTGTTGAATCTTGAGTTCTGCACTTAACTGGAATCTGATACGGCACGGCAACATGAATAATCATGCAAAATACTATATTTTTTTAGATCCTGTGAATCCCAAAAACTTAAATCTACAGATTACAACTAAATCAAAATTGTTAAATTTAACATATTTCTTTACAAGCTTTAGAATTAATTATAGTTTAATTAGTAAAATAAACGATTTTCCAAGATTTGATCACCTAAATTTATATTCCATAATAGAAAAATCATCAGTCCAACTTAATTAAAACGAGTCTTTGCTAATCTCTAACTCACTTCTTGTTGAAGTGAATTATTTGTGGGAATGCTAAAGACAGAGTATAAAGATTGTATACATATGTGTATAAAAGTCAAAAGAATAGTGCCATATGCAATCATAAAAATAGTTTTAACATTTAAGAATAATAATAACCATAATATTTTAGGATGAGAGTGAGATTCAATCATAAATCATTATTTGGTACGCATTATTAGTAGAGTTTTTTGATATGGTTATCTTACATTTGCTGTAAAATACGATTAGACCGGTTAAAATGAGTGATTAAAAGTGAAGTTAAGTCGATCTGTTATCCTCTTTTATATAGGTTGTACTTTTCATTTTAAAAAGAAATTAAAACAATAAAAGGAGTAAGATTATGTAATCTAATTATCCCCACATTCAATATACAACCAATTCGATCTTCTTCGAAGGTGCACGTTTTTTATTTCTTCAACTTAATTTCTTGTGTTTAAAAGCCAAAATTCTCCAAGAATGCCAATTTAAAACCAACATCATGATTCATGAGAGCTGGTGATGCTAATAAATAATATATATATTTTTTATTATTGATAATGCTAATAAATAATATTTAATTAAATTCCAACACATTTCTTCACATGTTTTAGAATTAACTGTAACTCAATTAATAAACTAAAGGATTTTCCAAGATTTGAAAACATACATTCAAATTCCATATTGAAAAATCTTCAATCCCAAATCAGAGAACGAGTTTTTTCTAATCTTGAATTACTTAAAAGATCACATGAATGATCTCCCACTTGCTTTTGAAGTAAATTATTGCTTGAATGTCATTGACAGATTATAAAGGTTGATGTGGAAATACACACAAGTTGTCATATCTATGTATGAAAGTCATAAAACCACATAAAAACAATATATTAAAAAAAGGGATAATTTATTGTATTATACAATCACCCACGAGGTGAAGCCGTGTACGTGAATCTAGAATACCAAGTAAGAAAGTGACACCTACAAAAAAAAAAAAAAAAACAGGTAAGAAAGTGACATGATGTGCCAACGAAACCTTAAAATCAATACATGAATCATAAATACAAATTCATTAAGGCCAAATTCACGTCCAAATAAAAATTTCGTCGTCGATCACGCCTATAATGAATATGATCATCTATCTCATTTCAATGTGTTTTGGAAAATATTTTTTGCGACGTGTAGAATTGTTCTTTGAGAAAATAGTTGTAAATCATTTTTTTCCTCCAAGTAACTTTATTATTATTATTGTCAATTTGCAGGTTGCAACTAGTGGAAAACTGTCACTTTTCCTTCCATTTTTTTAATAACGTAAAATCAAATAAAACCAAGAGAGTAATTATTTTTAAAATCTCTAACAAGCAACTTGACCCTTGTCTTGTGAAAATTCAGGAGACAAGCCGTTTTGTGCTGCATCTTTTGTCCTAGCAACTGCCAAATTCTCACATGTTCAGATTCTTTCTATATTTATTTACACACTTGCTTTATCCACAAAGATCCATCTTCTCTACCCGACCATGCATGATTATTCTTTTAATTTAAATAGCAAAAAGGACCAAAACTATTGTGATTATAAGCAAAACAAACAACTCTTTAATCAACAATTCAAGAGTGTAAAATTTTTGGTCACCTGAACACTGTTAGTCCTGACAGTATTAGTGTTATATAAAGATGAAATGGTGATGGCGGCTAGCAGAATCATTAAAGTGTGTAAAGCGGTCCAGATTCTATAAATTCTGAATATAAGAATTATTGTACACGTATACGTACATATTTACTATTCATTTATGGGTAGATTACTATATTATATATGTATGAATTAAAATTCTCACCTTATCCTAATTTTTTGAATTATTGAAATATCTTTTGTCACATATCTTTATGATACTTTATTATAATATAATCATCACTCTCATATTTTTATTTATGAACTATCAATTACTCACTTGAATTTTACTCGAAAAAGTTCATATCATGAGAAAATTTGAGCGATACATGGTGTATGGTGCATACCCACAAACCATAAATTTTAAATTAAAATACGAAGAAAATATTACTTATTTTTGAAATATCAAACATCTAATATTTTTGAAAAATATTACTTAGGCATAAGTAATGAAGCTCGAACAATTATCTGCCCATAAATCCGAAGTTTACGATTACGATCTATAAGGCCTGATTTATCGGCCGGAGGTGTTTCGAATTCACGAGTGCATGCCCCAGCTGCAACGTTTGAGTTCAACATCGCCATGTAAATGCCTCTAAAATCTTTGATTTTCAAGCACTCGTTGGCATATTCTATGTCATTCAAGGAACGTCCGTACTGCATTAAACATGCAGAGCACCGACTCTTCATCAGTGCGCTTTGCGTATCGTTTTTGGCTAGCGAAGCTAATATGGTTGAAGTTTGTAGTACGAATGAACGCGACAAGTCGATTGAGATTTGAGTGAGGCCTTCAAAATCTGCTTTGGGAGTTCTGGGATCTGATTTTTGAACTTTGATGCAAAATTCAGCATCCATGGTTATTTTGCAGAGATCTTCGATGTCGTTTTCTGATACGTTCACATTTTGAAGGAGAAATTGCTGGAATTGTGAACAAAAGGATAATAAAGGAGGCACAGAATTGCAAACCGGCCATTTTTTTGAAGGAGCTACTTGTTTATTGATGATATCTGAGTGTGTTTTATAAGGAAGCAAATAAAAGAGTGTTTTATGTTGTTTGAAAAATGAGTTATTTATTGCTATTAGCTAATTTGAGTTAGAATTCCCCTGTATAGATTGGATTTCCAATTTAATCACTATTATCTTTTAGGTGAAGTGGAGTGAAGTTACTCTCTTTTGCACGCACTCATTCGTGTTTGAAAATGTTCCTTTTTTTTTTCTTTCAGTATTATGCTAAGTTGGTCGGGCTACCCTGGGTCGTACTCAATCAGCTTTGATTGGGCTTAGCCCATGACAAAATTGAGAAAAATACGGAAATTTAACTCAAGGGCAAATGTTATCATGCACCCATCTTGTATTGATAATATTGTGTACACCCCTGTGAGATTATAACTCTACATCAGGCCCCAATGCCGGCGGTTAATTTTTTTTTTTAATTTTTTCCTTTTTTGAACTCATTTAATTGGAGGTGACGAGACATTCATCCATTGAAACTGGTTAAATAATCAAAAGTTTCTCCCATGGCATAAACACATCACACACATGAATCATGATGCATGTATTTGACACTGATGCATAGATAATTATAGTACGAACAAATTTCTGGAGAAACAAAGCCTACCTAGCGCCTTTTTTTTTTTTTTCTTTTAAATCAGACGAATGGAGTAAAGTTCATCGTTTCGTTCTGCGAGAAGAGGCGTCGCTGCTGCACACATGCTAACCGGTATTGCATTGTTAGCATTCTTCTCTTCATGCTAGATCCAGTGGCTGTATACAATAATGTACAGTTATGCCTGTCAATTTGTCAGGAAAGCTCGTGCCTATGGTGTGTCTTGGATCCGTAGCCATACGCCTTTACCTTGTAATTTCACTTTTTGGTGGTGGTTACTGGTTAGTGGTTCCACCGAATAAGTGAGGGTCATTCATTATATATTTATATTGCATTATTTTTGGATATCACTGTGCCGTGTCAAATACTCAAAGCCAATAAGGTAAAACAATTAAATTGAAGAGACAAGCATGTCTTACTGTTTTAAAATTGAACTTCATTTTACTTTGTGCAACTTGTAACAAGTAGAAGCCAAGACAATAAGTAGTAAAATCAATAATCACTTCATCAATGAAAATCTGTAGTCAATGGACTCAACACAACTTCCCCTCTCCCTAAGACATACATTAATCTTTACATACACAAATCAATAATTTCCTCTCAAAATGAATTTAATTCGGTGTTCAAAAGAGCCCTCAAATTTCCTACCGAACATGAGAGGGAATTGTAAATATATATATATATATATTTATATATATGTATTCATTAATTTCACAGTGAAAACTTATATATAGAAAGTATTATAAAATTTTTCTGCTTACAGCTGTAAACCTGCCGTGTATTTAACCCCAGTTGATGGCAACCACAGATTTCCGTCAAGAAATTGGGCCACAGTAAAATTATTGACCTGATTTGTACTGTTCAAGATATGATAGCCCGGCCATGTAACCCTGCTAGGTAGCCCAGCCCCAGGCCCATAATTCATGTACTCACCATAATACAATGTGTCTAAAGCAAAATCATTGTTCCATTCCAGCCAGCCTTTTGGTCTGACAACATTGCTCATGTATGACTGCATGAAAACGGTTCTTGAATACAGCTTCCATGGCCTCCCAAGGTATGTTTCTGTTGAATTTACAAAAGGTAGCAAGTCTGAGTCAGCTGTGATGTTGCAGAATTGTATGGAGAAGCCCGTTGGCTCATTTGGGTCCTTGCGTCCGTGTGCGGTGATGGTGTTCTTTTGATTTTCTAGGCCTTTTTTAGCTAGGATCTGGCAGTTTTGGAACACCACAGTTGCATCACCAAAGATGAAATCTACCGTGCCACTGATTTGGCATTCACGGAAAAACTGGCGCATAGTGTGTGTGTAGAGAGAGTCTTGGTAGCCCTTTATTGCACATCGGAAGTACACTGAGAGATCGGAGTCAGATCGAAGTGCCACTGCTTGGTGTTTCTCTGGGCCTGCTGTGTTCTCAAATGTAATGTCTCTTGCAATGAAACCTCTTCCGCTAACAGCTGCAGGTTCGTAACCAAAAAAATTAATTATAACAGTTCAAGATGCAACAATGTGAACATATTTCATAGCCTGGACCATGTGAAATAATTGAAATCTCTGTTCCTCCTGTTGTCGAAAGCAATAAAAGAGCCTCTCTATTTTCAGCATATTTATGAGCCAAAGCATGCAGTCAAGTCAAGTTGGCCCTGCAGTGTTAACTTGTCTACATCTTTGGTTTTTTACACCAATAAGAATTTGGTCATACACTCAGCTAGTTATAGAATGCATAAGAAGTAATATAATTACTTAATGCATGTATGACATACGTATTTAAATTTTACACAACTACTAATTACTTATTGGTTGTACAAAATAAATGCACCCATGCCATAATATCATTTACTTGTTCTAGAATTGATATGAAACTTGAATTGTACATTGATCTGTCAGGGAAGTTGGGTGGAAGGTTGCATTAAACCCAAGTACAAGCCTTGCGAAACAAAAATCTCGAGGCCCAAAATTAAAGTCATAACATTACCGAGGCCATAACTAAAATCTATAAGTATTATTATCTATACTAGAACAGAGCTATCAAATGAGTTATGGTACCACATGAAATGTGGTCCCTAGGAAAACATTTTTAGCACATCATGCCTAATGCCTTAATATTGAAGAATATTTCCTCTTTTATGTTGAACAATATAAATCTTTCTTTACACTCTACTCGCCGGTCGCTTGCTCCAGTCCTTGTTACCTATCATGTGCAAAAAATTAAAGCCAGCATCCTTTTCTCAGAAGAAAAAAAAAAAAAATCTATATCTCTCCTAAAGTTTTGAAGATCATCGGTAAACTATCTTAAATTTTACAATTGACTAAGTTTTGACCTACACCGAAGCATCTATGTAACTTTGTTTACGACATATTTTAAAAGAGATTTGAATAATTTAGATTTGCTAAAAAAAAAAAGCCACAAAAAAAAGAAAGAAAGAAAGATGCTCAATTTGCAGATATACTCACCAAAAGTGGCTGACCTGAAAGTGGTCCAGCCATCGATAAAGCTCCGATTACCAGATATGATTGTAGCATCAATGCCATCTCCCACCATCATAAGGTTCCATTTCTTTTTTTTAATTTCAACATTCTCTTTGTACACACCCCTTTTGATATAAATCACGAATCTTTTCATACTATAATCCTCTGCTGCCAACACGGCATCCATTATCTTAGTAAAGTTCCCTGTACCATCTGCTGCTACAACAATATCAGCTTGCAACCCATTTACCAGCAACAATTTCCGGTCTTCGTGCTTAAACCAATAAGGAAATTGGCCAGTTGATTTCCCCCCTCCGCCGAGACCTTTGCCATCGTTGTAGCTGCTGCTACCTGCATTGGACCTTCGGCTAGGGGAAGGATGCACCATTGTTAGAAGTTCTTGAACCAGTGAAGAAATTTGGTTAAGGCTACCTGATACCACACCTTTGACAATGCTATTGGTGCCATCAAAGCCATCGATGCATGTCTCCTGATTAATCAGTGCAGCACTTAACCAAGTTCTCAAGTCTGAACTTAGATCTCCACTGCTGTTATGCTTTCCTGTAGTGTTCAAAAAGAATGTGTATAAACTAGTCAATTGGCAATTAAAACAGAGGTCCCCTGTTTCTCAACGTGAACAAAACAAAATGCAATTATATCTTATGCATTATATGAGAATTACGATCTGGGGTTTTTACCAAGGGCTTACCATTGGGATTTTGGGAAGCAGAGAGAGACCAGCTGAGCTCGTCAGCAGAGAAATCAAGGAGATCAAGACAGTCTGATATAGCATTGGTGAGACGGAAATCACCGAACAAATTAGCAAATTTAGAAATAACAGGAACCACCTGTTGAATGGCATCAACAGTGATCTTCAAAGAGCTCATGAAAGAGGATGCTGGCACTTTCAAGCACTCGGATTGCAAATATTCCGAGCCAGCATTACTGCCGCTGCTCAAAGAAACCGAACTGACCAAGAAAATAAAAATGAATAGTTTGCAAAAACTCAGCATCTTAAAAGAGAAAAGAAAAGAGGCTGTGAAGGTAAAGATACTGATTCAGTGAGGGGGCGTGTGTTTAAGGGCAATAGTAGTGATTCAGTGAAAGGGGGGGAGGGAGGGTGTTGTATATTTAAGGGGAAGAGTTGAGCGGAAGGAGTTAGCTCGGCCGGTAAAGGAATTTAAGATGGGGTGATCACATCAATTCAATTTCATCATCAGCGTCAGTAAAGTTTTCTCATACGGGTCCATTTTGCTACGTGTCGGCGGTAATCAATGTGTTTGAAGAATTCTATCATGCCACTTGTTCAAATCCAGATGTAAATAAATGATTTAATCTACTATGAATCAACAGGGATTCGAAGACTGCTTTTTTACTTGTGGGGACCCCACGTCATGTTTTTTGGTCTGGTTTTGAGCATGGGGTCGTGTAAGAACGAAGGGGCCGCGCATGTGTGTTGCTTTTGCTGTTTATGTTTTTTAAGGCCAAGTGTGGTAACTTTAATTTTGGTGAAATTTTAACATATTCTAATTTCTTTCTCCTAGATTTCAGCACATTGTTTGTGAATGTGATGAAAACTTGCACTTTGTTTGTGACTCTGATGAAAACTTGCACTATCTTGGTGTGCCTTCTGCGAGTGTAAAGTTTTTTGGCCTGAGTAATCATTGGCATTTGCCGCAAACGTTATGTATTGATGTTGGGAAGATAAAGATGTGTTAATAGGACTCGACAAATGTGGAGGTAGAAATTGGAGAAAAATAAATTCTCAAAATTGAATGCTATTCGTACTTGATCAACTACTAATTCTTTCAAAAAGGATCTTTATTCTATATATCCATGAAACACTTATTTAGATAGAGTCGACTGTTGAGAAACTACTGCATTAGGTTTAGAATTCTTATTAAGCCGAACAACAACAAATTAAAATTAAGACATAAGTTTATAAACAAAACAATATGACGAAAAGGGGACCCTCTTCTCACTTTTTGCAGCACAATTTTGTATTTGTACCTAATCAATATATTAATATTTAAATTAAAAAAACTTTTTAATTACTCTAGCTATGAGCTAAATCCCTAAAGAAGACAATTCTGTGAAGCAAATTGTTTTACTATATCTACCCACGGGCTGAGTTCTTTTTTTTTTTACACATTTTCTATTTTAAAATTATTTTAAGATAAAACATAAATTATAACCATACAAATAAAGTGATAAATAAAAAAAAAATATATGTTATAACTTTGATTGTATTGCTATGAAGGAGTATTCTACATTCGAGCAACTCCAAAATAACCGAATCCCTTTTTCTATTATATGTTATTGTAGACTATTGTGATGATAGAAATTAGTCCAAGCACATCGGTAGAATTTGACATAAATACTCACTCCTACACCTATAAACTAATATTCTAAATTTTTTGTTTAAGTGCTGATATGTCATTTATTTATTGGAGAATATATTTTTCATAACTTAAAAAAACCATATAATCCAATAGGTAAATATCACTCTACTCATAAAGAAAAATATTGGTATATTTTTTATAAGGTGTCATTTGACTAATCTAGACGAGTCATTAAAGACATAATGTATGTATTTTTAACTTAATTTAGATGAATGTGATTGAACTTAATTAATTTAGTCAATTACATTTGTTTTATTATTCAACAAAGAATTTATGATATTTTTGGCTTAATACAATAAGTCAATTTTGTTGAATTTTCACTAAATGTTAAAAGCCAAAATTGATGTGGTAGTGGTACCTATATGAGATATGAATGACGGTGCATGTCTCATGTTGTTAATTTCCTTTTACTCCTGGAAAATGTGACAATGTAACGACATTTTCACATCGATATATGATTTTTTGGAGAAGTATCGTGACAAAAATTTTCTACCTACCATGTGAGTGGGATTTGATCCCAAAATTTTTAGAAAATTTCAATTTTTTTAATTAACTGAACTAACCGGCATCCACATTAATACCACATCAATATATACAAATATTTATATTATTTAGCATTAAAAATCATTCAAATATTCACAAAACAAGATATAATTTATATTTCAGAACATTCAAATCTATTGAAAAAAAAAAAAACAGGCATATGCTCTATTTCACTATTCAATCATGCAATTACAAAAAAATCCCAAAAAGGAAGGAATAAAAAATAAAAAGCATCCTTGATCAGCCGCTGTAAATAGATACTGATTCCGATCATGCTGCTGAGGAAGGATGTAAGTTGTATATAGGAAATATATGGATGCATCAGTCGATCTTTTTCAAAAGCATTTAAAGCTAAAGACATATTGGCTTCAATGTGGGGGAACCGAAACCGTGTTTTACAGCTTGCTGTTGCTCTATCAGACTATCACTCTTTCTTCATTAAGAAATTAAAAATTCAAAGAACGCGGTCTTAATTTTGCTCCATAGTAATGTATATCTAATCTATATCCAGGTCCATGCATCATCACGTTATTGTTATGTTCTGTATTAGTAAGATGTATAATTTTGACTCGAATCCACTACTAGTTAAATTATCAAGTTAGCATGATTTGACATTACATGTGAATTATTCATATATGATGATCTAGCTAGCACGAATATGATACTTGAATTCGTGTTAGGTTATGGGGCTTTTTTTTTTTTTGCCCTTTTAAGTGAAGGAGTGAAAGGAGAAAATTCGACAGATTGAATACGTGTATAATTGTAATTAGACCGTCCTCACGTACACAAAGTTATGAAGTTACTAATTAGGATTGATCATTTGCACATTTTCACTACCTTTTATTGACAATGCATGGCAGTTTCTTACTTTCTTTGGTGTCATTTTCATTTATTGGCACAACAATTATGAAAGGATTACAGGACCTCACTATACCACATTATTTGTGCACAGTTATACGTCTAATTAGTGTAAAGGCATATTCCATATTTCATGTGCATGGGCTGTCGTCATTCATCTTTTTGATTCCATATAATTAATCTTCAATCATTCTACTTTAATTTCATGAGGTAACTAAAGCACTGTCGCAAAATCTTGTAGTGGGACAATGTGTCATCTCCTTACTTTGTTTTGTCAAAAAAAAAAAAAAAGTTGTTAAAATTTGCTTGCACTTAACTTTCATGCTGAGTTGTCATCGACTCTTTTAGGCAGCTAGCTAGCTCAATCTATGGAGAAGTAAGTTTTTATGTTCCTCTTCTGCTTTGAGTTTTTTTGAGATTTTAAAGTTTTTGTGTTATAAAAATATCTATAAAAATGTATGGTTAAAATCTAATTATTTGTACATTATTATTCGTTAAAGATTCTGTTGTGAATTTTTACCTAATTACCTGAACTTTTAGGTCAATTACTTTTTTAACACTATATTGGTACCAAGTTAAATTTGGGTTGTCCATGCATGATTCATATTAAATCTAACAATCCGTATATCTGAACGATAAGGTGTTTCCTTTGTTTTTTTTTCAATCTTCCATCTATCTCATTTTATCTTGTTTGGGGTGATTTAAAAAAATCTAAATAACATTTAAAATATGAAAAAAAAAAAAACCAAATAGTGCCAGGACTAACTCAGAAATTTATGTTAGCTCAGGCTAAATTAGTTTTTTTATTTTATTTTAAAGTGAGTATACAATTTTATAAGTAGAAAGAAGTACATCAAATAAGGAAAGACACAAAGAACTTTATTTCTATAATACGTACTCTAAACAAAAATATTTATATATTAATAAAAGTATGAAAACAAAAGGCAATATAAATATTAAAAAATATTATTTTTTAATTATGTAATCTGACATTGCAACCTATAATAACATGTAGTTATATAAAGATTAATAAATCAATTCAGAATTTTAAGCTAAAATAAATCAATACATGTAATTACAATTAATTAAAAATCACAAGCAATACTTTAATATTTGAAATCAATTACTTAATTATAGTCTTAACTAAATTAAATAATTAAAATTTATTCATCTTTTAAAATTACAAAAATATTATTACTCAAAAGTTTCGAAAATAAACTAAACATAACCTAAGCACTCTAACTCCCTTTGAATAATCCAATATTGATGATTTTTTTATTAAAAATTCCTCAAAGTACTCAAATTTTATTTTCTAACTTGATCTCCTAATTAATGTAATTAATAAATAAAATCTTAAAATTGACATAAAAATTTCATTAAATCGTTGATAATTACTATTATATATATATTTTTAAATACTTTTAATAGTAATGACTCCCGATATAGCAGTAAAAGCAACACGTGTAGGCGGATCGACTCATCAAGTTCCCATTGAAATAGGATCCGCACAAGGAAAAGCACTTGCCGTTCGTTGGTTATTAGGGGCATCCCGAAAACGTCCGGGTCGAAATATGGCTTTCAAATTAAGTTCCGAATTAGTGGATGCTGTCAAAGGGAGTGGCGATGCCATACGCAAAAAGGAAGAGACTCATAGAATGGCAGAGGCAAATAGAGTTTTTGCACATTTTTGTTAATCCATAACAGGGTTTTATGTCAGATTGACATACTTCTTTTTTTTTTTGAATTTTTTAAGATAAATTAAAGCAGTGATAACATTTTAGCCCCTAAGGTTTTCAATCTATTCAATAAATATATAATAAAATCATTTTATAAAATAAGTAACTAATTTCAATTGAAAAAAAAAATAATTATAATTGAATGAAGGATATATTTGAAAATAAAATAAAAATTCTACTACAATATAAAATTAAAGAAAATATAAAGGTGATTGAATTAGGGGCATATATGAAAATAAAATAAAAACTCTACTATTATATAAAATTCATAAAAATATAACCCGGCCTAGGCCAAGTGTATGTCAGCCACTGTCAAATAATCATTTTGTTTGTCAAAATTAATCATTTATTCTCCTTTATTTCAACAGTCATTACTAAAACTCTTCTACAAATTATAGAAACTATTAACATTTAACTTTTTGTGGCTTTTATTATTCTAGGGCGAGAAATTTTTATTGACAATGATGGATTTGAACGGACAACGTGAGGACTAAAGTAATAAAAGACCAAAAAAAAAATTTGAAGGTTAACAGTATTTTTTAACAGTGGGAGGTGATGACAAATTTTGAAAAATGAGGGGAAAATGATTAATTTACCAAAACAAAAAGAAGGTTTTGATAATTTTCACATGCAAATATTGTTGAGAAAAAAGACCTTCAAAATCGGATCAACTCGAAAATTATTCATAAAGAGTCTACATCAAGATTGCAAGCATCAAAATTCCAATATATTTGAAAACTAATGTATGTGTCTAAATAATAAAGAGAGAGAGTTGAAGAGATCAATCAGTTCTTCTGAAATTGATAAAGACTTGGTTCTAGAGCATTGAGAAGTGGGCAGCGGACACACCAAGGTGGATCTCACATGGACTCCAACTTTAGTAAAAGTCTATATCAGTATTAATTCCACCAATGGACTCCACATTACACTGTAGAGTTCCATATCTAGTCTTACAAAGTCATTCTGTAAATGCTCTCTAAGTTTCATTGCACCAATAATTTGTGAAGATTCTTAAAAAGAAATGCATGTTACCGTTTTTTTTATTTAGGTTTTATACGACATGCTTCAATTTCAAATTGTTTGTTTAAAAATGAGAAAGTTGTTGTCAAAATGGATGTAGGATATTGCATGCATGGTTCACATGAAATTAATTGAGTTGGTTAATTTATTACATTAATAAGTTCGGTATCAAAATACCCATAAATTAGATAGTTTGATTGTGTGGTCAATATTGGTTTATATATATCTTAAACATTTCCCCACAAATTGCCATGTGCATCTATGCATGTATATCAAGAAGACTGTTGTGAGCAAGATTATGAAGTTCTGTTGAAGCAAGCGGTCTGTTGAAAATATTCATCACTTGTGAATCAAATCTTTTCAAAAGGAAGAGGATAACCGATTTTCAATGTGTTTTTTATAAACAATGGAGGTTTTTTTGTAATAATGTATAGGGTAGCTTCTTTGTTAAATTAAGAGTAGTACATTAGTATTGAAGGTTACAACTTACAAGTAAGTGACATTTATTAAATAAAATCATGTAAGAAAGAGAACAATTATGTATTAAAGCTAACTAGTAATAGCTTTCCCAAAAGGAAGAAAAAAAAAAAGGCTAGATGCAGTAATGAATCAATATTAATTATTCTGTTAAGGATTGGGATATGTGTGTGTGTGTATACCTTAAACACAAAAAAAAAAAAAAAAATCAGTAATTCATGTTGGTTGTTGAAATAAAAATCAAATTGTGATGGCCAAAAAGATGAAAAGAGAAATGTATTGTTCTGAGTGGGTGTAGATGATTTTATCGGCTACCATATGCTGCATAGTGCATATTAATTAATATTGTACATATAAATGATGGATACCTCCCCACTATCTTCCCCACCGTATTGTGGTTTCGGAAAAAATGATGGGCACCGAATTAAGACGTTACGTGCCCATCTAATCAACGAACTCTTTGACTAAGATTGATACTTACGAGTCAACCAACAGTGCATCATTGATACACACAACCAGTACAACCGGTTTTTACTCAGTTAATATATTTTAATTTATTTTTAATATGAAAAAATTATAAAAAAATAGAAACAAAGATAAAATTTTAATTAAGCGAGATAAAATATTGTAATAGTTTTAAATTTATAAATAGTACAAAAAACTATAAAAATACTATAAATATGTTACAAAATAATTATATTATCACTTATTTTGTCACACTTCAATATTTATAGTGCACGTTTTAAGTTTATTTTTTAAATACTTATTTTTCATTACGATTTATTTAAATTTTTTTAATTTGTTTCAACTCTTTTTTTTTTTGACGAAACGGAAGCTTAAAGGTTGTTGAGACATAAACAAAAATTTTTTTAATAATACAAATTTTATTAAAAAAAACTGAATAAATAAAACTAAGATTTTGAATCCCTTTTATAATAAATCTAAATATCGCGAATTTACCAAAATAGAAAAATCTGAAATATAATTCTATAATAAAATTCTCCTATCCGAAATAAGAAAAGTAAAAAAATAGAATTCAAGTCCAAGTTGTAGAAAAAAAGATAAAAATCTTAGAAGAATGAGGAAAAATAGAAAAAAATCTTAAAATCCTAAAACACCGAGGAAAGAAAGGGAATTTTTAGGCTGAGCACAGACTAGAATAATTTTATTGTTTTATGTTTTGTTCGTCTCGTCATAAGCTTTGAAACGGTATATTATACGCCTAAAACGGACACGTGTAGCCAAAGTTATGCTCTTCGAAAGGTATCATGAGTCTCTCTTACTTGAAAAAGAACTCATCATCAAGTTTAACTCATCCAAATCCTAATTATTGGAATAATATTTGAATAAATCAGTCACTTTGAAAGTGTGAGAGATATTCTAATTGTCAGCTAGTTGAAATACATAAGGATTATCATTAATTTTCTTAGCTATGCGAAATGGACCGTACTTTTTTTTTTTTTTTATGAAACCACCAAGATGGTGGGGGGTTAGGCAGGACCCCTACCTGTAATATAAATCATGCAAGAGGAATCACATACATAAGGAGGAGGACATGAACCAAAACCTCCTCAATAAGTGAAAACATACAAATGGTAATATAATAAAACTAGCGTCTGATATGCGAAACCGCATGAGCATCCATATGAATAATCCTAGATAAACCTATGGGCAAATCACGGACCGATAAGAATTGATGGCTGGAACGAGAAGTGCAAGCCCAATTGACCAAAAATTCAGCTGCAGATGTAGTCTCCCGATACATATGCCGAACTACAAATGAAAGATAGGACACCAAGGATCGAACTCGACGCAAGGATAAAGCATAATCCCATCGGACAGAACTGTCGGAAATGATCCAGGAAACCACAGTAGCCAAGTCAGACTCTACCTCCACAACAGAATAACCCATCTGGACCGCCAGCTCCAAACCCTCACAAACGACCATAAGCTCTGCATAAAGGATCGGATGATGACCAATAAAAAAAGCCAAACCCTGTAAAAAACATATCCCTATGATCCCGAAGAACACCCTCTGCAGCGGACAACCCAGGATTACCCCTCGAACACCCATCAACAGTCAGCTTGACCGCACCAAGAGGCGGTCGCGTCTAAACGACAACTCGAATAGGCCGCTGGGGTGAAGCAATCACTCGTAGCCCATCCGCAAGCTGAGAATCCATCACGCCCCGCAACTGAGACGGCTTGAAACCAAAAGCAGAGCCAGCAAGCCGAATGTCCGACACCACTCGAAAAATAACCGCATCCACCGAAAATGAGTGAGAATCAAACCTGAATTCATTTCGAGCCTTCCACACATGCCACAGAATGAAGCAAGGTAAAATAACCCGAATATGAGATCGAGAAGAAGCACATCTTTGCCAATGGCGAAGCAAAGCATGGGGTGATAGAAAGCTAGTCCACCACATCCCTAAACAACGATAAAAATACTCCCACACCTGGCTAACCCGAGGGCGCTCAAGAAATAAGTGCCGAGAAGTCTCAGCAGCCTGTCCACAGAAGCACCGCGAAACTATACAGAATCCGGGCGCACTCAATGCGTCATCGGTGGCCAGAAAACCTCGCAACAATCGCCAAAGAAAGAAGGATAACCGAGACGGAATATGGGGCTGTCAAATCATAGAAAAAACCTCATCTCGTGGCCTGGCGCACCACACTATCTCCCAAGCCAACCGTAAATGAAAAACACAATCAGTAGCAGAATCCCACTGAGTTTTATCAGGCACGCTAGTAAAAATCAGAACCAACACAATCTGCTCAACTAGTGACGTGGGTAAGACGGCCATAAACTTACCCCTATCCCAAACAGTACCACGCCAATAAGAAGACACTGGTACGGACGAAGCAGCACCAGAATTATAAAAATACAAAGGGAGTGATCCCAGCCAACAGTCATACTAGAAACTACAAACACCAATACCGACCAGCCAACGAATATGAGGCTCACTAACATCTCAGATGGAGTAAAGACGCCTCCAGAGAGGCGAAGCTGGGTAACGAAAACGTACCATTCCGGGATGATCATTTCTGCAATATTTAGACTTCATGTATAAAGCCCATAAAGAGTGCTGCTCCCGAAATCTCCACCAAAGCTTAAGCTCAAAAGCTTCAGCTAGATCATGAAATGACTTAAAACCCAAGCCGCCCTCCTCCTGAGGAAAGCACACCTATGGCCAATCGCACTAATGAATCCTCCGCTTGGATCCACAGTCACCACATAAGAAACGTGTAACCATCCGCTCTAACTGCTGGATAACCCCAATCGACAGTCGCATAACATGAAATAAGTGCAATAGCATAGAGGATAAAACATGCCGAATGAGCACTAGCTTCCCCCCAAACGAGAGTATCCGATTAGCCCAACCAGAAATCTTCTCTCGGACCCTCCAAATCAGATCATCAAAAAGAGCAATCTTGAATCTCCCAACAAACAATGGGCAACCAAGGTAAGAAAAAGGGAGTTGCTTCTGCTGGAACCCTGTAATTGTGTGAATAATAGCACCACGTGAAGCAGAAACCGAACCCCCAACATAAAAGTCGCTCACTCGCTAACCAACTGCCTGTAAACGAATCTCATAATGATGCAGAAAATCCATAAGCCGCGTGAGACTAGCCTTACTTCCATTTCAAAAAAGAACAATATCATCTACAAAACTCAGATGGGAGATAGGAAGATGACCAGACGAGCAATATCTCAAGGAAGGGTGCAGAGAATACAAGTGATCTAGGCCTCTAGATAAAAACTTTGCAACAATAATGAACAAACAAGGAGATAACGGATCACCCTGGTGAAGACCATCCAGAGACTGAAAAAATCCATGACTGACCCCATTAACCAACACAGAAAACCAAGGTCCATATATCGCCCTTCGAACTAAAGAAATTCACTGCTCTGAGAAACCCAAGTACCGCAACATTTGAAGGACAAAGGACCATGACATCCGATCATATGCCTTAGTCATATCCAATTTCAGTACCACATTACTTCCCCGGGTACGACGACTAAGATCGTGAACAAGCTCTTGAACCAACAACACATTATCATGAATGCTCCTGCCAGGTACGAAACCACTATGAGACGGAGAAATGATACGAGGTAGATCGGTGTCGACCGCGATAACAAGCAATTTAGTTAAAACTCATCGCTACATGCATATAAGTCGATTGGCAAAATCAGCCCAAGAACTGGAGAGTCCTTCTGTAGGAAGAACCAAGAGAGTACTCTGAATCCCCTAGGCATAGCAGTAACCCCGAAAATAATCGTGAACAGTGAGCTAATAAGTCATCGAAATCACGTCCCAAAGATGCCCGGTAGAATCTATCGCAAAACCATCGTGACCCGGGCAATCGCTGTGGTCAATAGAAAACCACCCGCCATAACTCCTCTAAATCAGGCTCCCTACACAGATCCATATCATCCTCAGCAGTGACTAGAGAAGGCATAAACTCAAAATATGATAACTGAAACTGACTAGGAGCTCCTGCCAGTAGTCCCTGAAAATAATCAACTACAGACTCAGCCAAGGCAGTAGGCTCAGTAATCCATGCAGACGATGCATCCTGGATCCGATGGACATGAAAGAGTCGATGCTTCTTCCGAATCATGGCATAGAAGAAACGGGTATTAGCATCCCCCTCCCTAACCCAACAAACACTCGACTGCTGTTGTAAAAAGATCTCCTCACAAAGTAATGCATGCTACAGTCGTGCTCGAGCCTCAGAGAAAGCCGCACGGTTGTCAGCTGAACCAGATAGATCATACTAACCCTCCCTCCGAGCAACCTCCTTCTCAGCCTCTTTAACCCTATCAAACACATTACTAAACACCTCCTTATTCCAACCTTTTAGGCAAAGCTTTAATCTCACAAGCTTCTACTGAAAAGCCCTCATCCCAATGCCAACAACCGGAGCACCCCAAGATTGCCTCAAAACATCAATAAACCCAGGATGCTTAAGCCAAGCATATAAAAATCGAAACCTGAAAGGACCTCCACTAACCAATCTAGCACATGATAATAGCAAGGGAGAATAATCTGAACCAGTGCGATTCAGATGAGAAACTCGAAAAGTAGAAAAAGACCCCGACCATTGAGCATTGCACACAATCCTATCCAATCGTCTCCAAGTGCGCCCATTGGTCCAGGTGAAAGGACTCCCTGTAAAACCCACATCATCCAAGCCACTATCCAATAATGCTGTATTGAAATCATCAATGGCATCCTGAGGTTGTGCATGCCCCCCCGAAATCTCAGAAAGAGACAGCACAACGTTAAAATCCCCACCCAACATCCAAGGACCATCATGACTATCAGCAAACGAAACAAGGCCATCCCACAAATCTTCTCTCACAATCTTAGCAAAATTGGCATATACATATGAAACATAGACAGGATCAGGAAAAGAAGAGTGACTAACCCGGCAATGAACCACCTGGCCCATATCCTGCAGAACCTCCACCGAAAAAGTTACCGACCAGAACACCCATATTTTCCTAGAATGGAAAGAAAACCCATGATCCATCGCAATGCGAACACGAGTGCTCTCCAGTCTCTCAGCACTAAGGAAAGGCTCCAAAATACAAACCAAGACCAATCTATGCATCCGTATCAATTTCCGCAATCGGCGGACCGCAGGGGCTTTATTTATCCCCCGAATGTTCCAAATAAGAGTATTAATCATTGGGGAGGGGATTGACTCCTACCTCGCCACCGAGCCTTGCGGGTTTTACGGCCCGCCACCACAGAAAAACCCTGGGAGGAGCTAGCAACCCTCTGATCAGCCAAACTACTAATCACTGCATCCATAGGTAATGGGGTATTAACATCTTCCGGATCAGTCAAAAATCTCCTGTCGTCCATGTCCCCAGAATCCTCAGAACGACAATCAATATCGGATCGAGAAATACCAAGACATCCTTCCCTGCCAACTGAGACATTCTTCGGAATCTCAAAACTATGGGTGTTAAAAATCACGTGCCTGTCAACAGTATCGACCCTATGAGGCCGCTCCGTGCCCAACACATCACTCACCTCCGCCAGAATACCATCCTCATGACCCCTATTATCCGAGGGGACATCCTCTACTACAGTATGACTCAAACACGGTCGGTCCCCACTGGCATCTGATCGGCCAATAAAACTAGTAGCAACAGGCCCTAGAGGCCGATTATCCGAAATAACAACATACCGAGTATTAGAATCAACTCATGGCTGCTCATCTGCTGAAAACATGGCATTTTTACCCTTATCAGGAACAGTACGCTGCCCATTATCCTTCAACGGTTGAGGCTTACGAAGACTTGAGTTTGAAACATAACAAGTCTCGGCAGCATGACCCAAGTGCTTACAAGTGGAACAATAAGCAGGAACCTTCTCAAATACAACATCCTGCCAAAAACCAGAATCACTCTCTCCAATCCAAATACGCAGCAATAAAGGCCGCGATACATCATATTCAACCAGAACCCTAGCAACCGATGGCCTATTAACCGAAGCCGTTGCGTGATCAACACGCAGAGGAGTACCGATAGTCCCAGCAATAGAAAATAAAGTAGACTTGGAATGAATAAAATGAACTGGTAAATAAGGGAGACTTACCCAAACAGGGACAATAGGAGACTCCGCTGAACAACGAAAGTCCGTACTCCATTTGAAAATACGCATCCCCCGACCATTCACATACCATGTCTGGTGAACCCAAATCCGTGAGTAGTCTTCCTCCATCGATAACTTGATCAGCACATGCCGGTTATCAAGCAACGAAATCTGGGAATTCCCCTTGAGACCCAGAGAAACAAAAAACTTACAAATAATATCCATTGATGGCCTGCCGAACGAAAATTTTCCAACCAAGGCAAGTTTAAACGGCTCAGCCATAATCTGAATTTCCTCCTTAAAGAATATGACAGCCGGCTCATAACGGTGCAACGATACTGGTTTGACCGGAATCGACGGACTAGGAGAACCTGTAGCTACATAAAGGAATGATTTTTGCGGTCTTGGGGAGGCGGTGGGGTTGAGAATGGAGGCTGGGTTCACAGCTATCGTAATATTATAGTTACATTATCAATTTAGTTAGCTTTTACAATATAATGTCGACAATAATTCCCAATTATAATTAATAGAATTTCTCAATACATTATTAAAAATTTTATTACCATAAAAACGTTGTTATATTTAGACCATATGCTCGTTTTGATTAAAAGAAAAGTAATATTGATAAAATTACAGCATATGTGTTTAGTTTGCTAGTAATGATACTAACGGCTAACAAAGATACTTATTAACAACGTTAATAATAGATGTGAAGAGTTATGGTATCATTAATCATAATACTAGTAATAAAACAATATGATTAAATATTAACATTACATGTAATCATGTATAAGCTCCTATAACAATTCATAGAATTTTTTGTGACTTCAAATTAGTGAGTAAATGATACCATAAAAAGTAATTTAAATAATTTCTTAGAAATTTGTATGAAATATTTTTAATAAGAGATTGTTATCTTATTACCCACATCCAGAATTAAATTGTACTATTTATATTAGTCACTAGTACAAATAATTTTGAGTAATTATGATACTTGGTACTATCAATAATATAATTGTTTGAAAATTATTCGAGGGTTAGGATGAAAAACTATTTTATTTATCATATTGATATTAATAGATATAATAATGGTGCGCTTGCTAATTAGTAATCCGAATGGATTAAAATTAAAATAAGAAATAAAAATCAGAATGAGATGTTTATTTGAGTGGTAGGAATTGGAATTAAATTCGGAATGAACTATATTACCATTTATGTGTTTACTTTGCTTTAGAATCGGAATAAACTATTATAAATTATTAAAATACCTTTAATTAATTATTATCATAATTATTATTTGTTATGATAATTATGATTACTATTATTATTTAAAAAAATTATTGTTAACAATAATAAATAGTAAAATTATAGAGTTAATCAAAGAGATACAAATTTGCAAAAGAAAAAAAAAATTAAAGAGGTCTCAATAATTTTTATATTACAAAATATTTGTAGGTTTATAATGTGATAATAAAAAATGATATAATTTATTTATGATCAATTTCATTATTAAAAATGATTGCATTGATTTATAATGAATATAGCTTACACTAATAAAAATATTATTTGCATTATTTAAAATATGTGATGTTTTAAAATATATTATTATGTTGATGGGATATTTGATGTGGCCTAAATTAAATGAAGTTTTTAATATTTAGTTAAAAGATGAGGGTAGCACGTGATAGTTACCTTGATATTTCTTCTACTTGTTTTAGGTGACCCATTTTTCGCAGAAATTTAGAATAAAAACATTGTACTTCCGCTGTATCTCATGCAGCGCATTATTACAGGTGGACCCGATACTTACACGTATAATGGGGTCATTTGCATGCGTAAGGAAAGGGCGAGGTGAGCAATGCTTCAGCGGGCACATCAAAAATGAATCTCACATCGAGGCAGCCTCCATTAATTATTGTCTAGTGCTTATCCATTTATTTTAAATTCGGATTGGTGTTAGAAGTTAACTAATTAAACGCCATGCTTGAATTAGTGAGATATCCCTTGGGATATTATTGCAAAAATGCCAGTGTTTGGAAGTCAATAAAAACTAATTAAAACGGAAATTTGAGTCATACATCAGTTAATAATAACCTCAGCAAAGACTAATTAACTGACCAGTCTGAAGTTGTTGGGGCCATTTTTCACTTTGGGCCAGATTTGTACAAATATTTCATAACACAACGCAATAATCCAGAACTTCTCATTTTCAGATTTTATATTTACTAAGGAATTAAAAGGCGCTCTCTTTTAATTCGTTAGCTCTTTCATCAATTGCTAACAGTGAAGCAATTAATCAAGCTAAGCCATGCTTGGTAATGGAGTTGTTGGGATATTGGCTGAGACTTCGAATAAGTGGGAAAGAAGGGCGCCTCTAACTCCATCACATTGCGGTCGACTTCTACTCGCCGGCAGACAAAAATCTGGAGTTGCCCGCATAGTTGTGCAGCCATCAACAAAGCGTATATTCAATGATGCACAGTATAAGGAAGCTGGATGTGAAATCTCAAGTGACTTATCCGAATGTGGCATTATATTAGGCATCAAGAAACCGAAGGTGCTTGATGCCACTTAATCATAATAGCTGTGCAAGGCGTTTGTTTAAACAATATTGTAGCCAACAAGCTTAGAGGTCTTTTGATGTGATTGTTTTGTTTTTGGTGCAGCTGGAGATGGTTCTTCCGGATAGAGCTTATGCATTTTTTTCGCATACTCACAAGGCTCAGCCAGAAAACATGGCTTTGTTAGATAAGGTGAAATGGAAGGTTCATTTAATTCAGCACATCTCGACTGACGACAATGAGTTCATGATGATCATTCTGTAATGTTTATGTGTAGATTCTAGATCAAGGGTTTCGCTGTTTGATTATGAGCTTGTTGAAGGAAACCAAGGGAAGAAAAGGTTGATTGCTTTTGGAAAGTTTGCTGTTAGAGCTGCCATAATTGACTTGTTGAAAGGATTAGGACATCGTATGCTCTCTCCCCTGTAGTCCTCTTTATAATTTTGCATTGATGGAATCTCCCACTCGTAAGTTGTGGCAGAAACTAAAATTGCTGCCAATTGAGGTTATTTTCATGTCCTTTTATTGTTGATTTTCAGGGTACCTGAATCTTGGATACTCGACGCCTTTCCTTACTCTGGGGGCAGCTTACATGTACTCCTCATTTGCTGCTGCCAAAGCTGCGATAATTTCTGCGGGTGAAGAGATTGCAACTGAGGGACTACCATCAGGGATCTGTCCTCTAGTCTTTGTTTTCACTGGTTCTGGACACGGTAATGCTTCAATTCCTTTGTTTAATATAACTTTGTTTTTACATTTATGTTGTTCCATTTTTCTTTTCCTCAGCTTCTATTGCTGCACAAGAGATATTTAAGCTTCTTCCTCATACTTTTGTTGATCCGAGCAGACTTCCAGAACTGTTTGAGAAGGTATATATGTTAGATTTATTTCTCACATATTGTGGACTAGCATAAATCATTTTAATTGTTTTATACTTTACCGAATTAATACGTGACTAATGTCAAATATTAAGGAGCAATCTTAACAGACTCATGTATTAAGTGATCAAATATTGTGTTAATGAGTCTGATTTTGTCATACCCTAAATGGTAGTATATTATGAACAAGTATAACCTTTAATTGTATTATTATAGCTCATAATGGGATGGGCATTTTGTACTAACACATGAGGGTCCCTCTGACTCGACCACGATGATATAAGTGACTTCAACTCATCGGAGTTAACCGTTGAAAAACTGGGAATGAGTGCAAGATACCTCTCTCGCTCGCTTCTCTCCCGATTTTATTGTTCATCTACACGATGATCTTCAAGCAATTTTGCTCCGAAGTGAAGGCAGACATTTTACAAAGACTTGGATCAAGTTCTGACAATCCATACAAGCTCCATAACGTGTTTGAAGCCTGGATTCATGGCTAATCAAGGTAAATCTCAAATTTTTCCCTAAAATATGTGTTTAATTAGAAATGCAAGATTAAAGGCATTCAGTTCATATTTATTGCAACAATTGGTATCAGAGCCCATGGTTATGCATTTCCTATTGAACCATGGCCATTTTTGGGGATGAATCAAGCTTTGACACACCCATGAAATTTTTCTTTATTTTTGGATTTTGTAATTCTGAGCATATTTGACCAAAAGGTCATTGAATAATGCATGGGTGATGTTTAAGGAGTCAAAATATAATTTTTTCATGTTTTTTGGTGGCCAAAATCGGGTTGTTCAAGAAAATGCAACTGTAGCTACTGTAGCTTATGCATTTGGGTCCTTGATATATTAGGAAATTATTATATGGCCCAACTGTTCTTGAAATAATATTTGTGCCCGCTATAGTTTGGGTAATTATATTAGAGACTAGAAAGTAATTTAATTTTATTTACAGTAAGGGCCAAATGTTTTGTTATTATAAACAGTGGTTATAATTCTGAAAATTCTTTATTTAAGTCTAAAATTTTCATTAATTTTGAAAATTTTTCAGAATTTCAATTATAAAATAATCCATCATTGTTGTATATTATGGGCATGGCATTCATACATTTTATTGAGGTATATTAAATATTTTGAGAAAAGCTTTAATTATGGTTAATAAAGCTTATTTGATCTCAATTTTAGTTATTGTATGAAATATTATACATGGCAAAACTTCAATTTAGAGTGATTGAGTATCTACCTGTCGTAGAACCAATCATGATAAATTATTCGGTGTTTTGCAATTAATTGTCCATTGATAATTATTGATTATGGATTATGTGATGGATTATTGTTGCTATAACCAAGATCCATACGGGTGATGATATTGCCTGCTTGCGAAATCATTACTTGGTAGGATGCTTGGATAGGTAAAGAGATTTGTTGGGTATTTTCTATCGAGTGACTTAATTACCCCGCTCGGTAATAGGTCAATGTTGGTGTTATATTCAACTTGTCTCGCTTTATTTGTGGGTTAGAACACTCTTTCTTGTTGGAGAATTGTAAACCGAGAAATCATTGTTTGTGGCATGATTTTGTTTTCACATGCCTATTAATACTTATTGTTGATTTCCACTCTAGATATTCTTTCCTTTCTCCAAGTTGCCTCCATTAAGACTTTGATCGGACAAACTATGAGGATCAGGCGTGAATCGGCCATGTTCTATTTATCGACATTGAATAGAGACTTGGCTTTGAGAGTTGATGAACCATCCAAGCCCACGGATAAGAGTATCGCTACTCGAAAGGGCGAGTGGATGGCTTGGATGAATCCAATAGACACTGTCTGGACACAATGAAATACACCATTGATAGAACGATCAGAGATAGCATCCCTGCATGTGACAAGGCTAAAGATTATTTGGCAGCAGTAGGAAGAACTTTTAAGAAGGTAGACAAGGCTGAAAAGGGTAACTTTCTGAGATTGCTTGCTAATACCCAGTATGATGGGGTTTCTGGGGTGAGAGAGCACATTCTGAAAATGACAAGTTACCATAAGAAGATTCATGTAGCTTTTGTGGGCTTTGAATCCAATCTTGTTGATGTTCCTTCTAATACTTGGTGGTTGGATATCGGTGCAACCATTAATATAACAAATTCCTTACGTGAATTCAAAAGCGAGAGGAGCCCAATGAAGGAGAGTCGATTGTACATATGGGCAATGGAGTAAAGGCCAAAGTTGAAAGCATAGGAGTTGTCGACTACACCTAGCTGACAGAGCCAATTTTTAGATCTATCGACATAGATTTATATTCCTTCTATTAGAAGAAACTTGGTATCCAGTATTCATTTTAGATAGATGTGGCTATACTTTTCATTTCGGTGACGTAAAAGTTTACTTATTTCGCAATTCGTAGCTAGTTGGTTCCGGCACTCTATCCGATGGCTTATATATGCTTGATTTATTTCCTTATCTTCGAATCATCATCCAATGCTCATGTTATGAATGTTGTTAGCTCTAATAGTAAAAGGGTTGATGAAAATTCCTCTATGTTGTGGCATAAACGGTTAGGGTCACATTTCTAAATAGAGGATGGAAAGACTCATTAAAGATGACATTCTCCATGATCTAGACTTTTCTCGATTTTGACACTTGTGTTGATTGTGTCAAAGGCAAATTTACTCGCCAAAACTAGAAAAGAGAGAATTCGGAGAAGTCGCGAGGTTCGGAGTTGATACATACGGACATATGTGGGCCGTTCACTCCTGCAGCTTATAGGTGGTTATAAGTACTTCATCACATTCATTGATGGCTTTTCTCGTTATGGTCATGTTGAGTGCCTATCGAGAAGGCTGAATCCTTATCCGTGTTTCAAGTCTTTAAGGCTAATGTTGAGCTCCAAAAGGGTAAAAGGATTAAATCAGGTGAGATCGGATAGAGGTGGTGAGTACTATGGGCGATATGATGAAACCGGGCGTAATCTCGGACCTTTGCTAGATTTCTTCGAGAATGTGGAATAGAAGCTCGAGATACAATGCCTGGACTCCCGAATGTAATGGAATTGCAGAAAGAAGAAATCGTACCTTCTCGACATGGTGCGATGCATGTTGAGCAACTCCACCTTACCGGATTTTCCGTGAGGTGAGCCTTGAAACCGCCGCTTATATTTTGAATCGGTACCCATGAAGTCGATGCCCAAAACTCCTTATCAATTGTGGTCGGAAAGAAGCCTAGTCTTCGCCACTTTCATGTCCGGGGATGCAGAGCGTAGTGAGGCCTTATAATCCACAATCAAGGAAACTTGATCCAAGACTATTAGTGGTCATTTTATTGGCTATTGTATAGGCTCGAGGGTTCTAGGTTTTATTGTCCTTCCCATACTACCGTAATCATCGAGTCCGATCGTGCCATTTATTTTGAGAATGATCGGAATAGTGGGAGTACTCGAGCCTCACAATCTCACATTAAGAGAAGAACTTGTGGTTTTGCTCGTCCCATCTTATCCGAACCTGCGAATGGGATTACCACGTATTGATGTTCATTTTCTTGATCCTAAACCTCATCATGTTTTAGAGCCTATGGTCGTGGAGGATGATGTCACCGATGTGCGATTGAGAAGATCCGGAAGGGTCGGAGACCCGCAATTTCGATGATTATGTGGTTTACTTGCAGGAACATGATATTGATGGTGATTTATCATCCGACCTCGCTACCTTCGCGAAGCCATCGGCTAGGCTGAATCTTCATCTTGGACACATGCCATGCAGGATGAGATGGCATCCATGTATCACAATGGGGTTTGGGATTTAGTTGAATTGCCAGATGGATGCAAGCCAATTGGTTGCAAATGGATTTTTAAAACCAAAAGAGATGCCGGAGGTCGGTGGAAAGATATAAGGCCGGACTTGTGGCTAAGGGTTTCAATCGAGAGAAGGTATTGATTATACGTAAACCTACTCTCTGCTTTCTACCAAAGACTCATTCCAGTATTATCATGGCATTTGTAGCTCATTTTAATTTAGAATTATATCAGATGGATGTGAAGACAGCTTTTCTTAATGGAAGCTTGTCTGAAGATGTGTATATGGTGCAACCTGACGGTTTTATTGAGCTTGGCAAAGAAAACATGGTGTGTAAGCTTAAAAGGTCTATTTATGGACTTAAACAAGCCTCCAGACAGATGGTATTTGAAATTTCATGATATTGTCACCTCTTTTGGATTTCGTGGAGAACATTGTTGATCGATGTATATATTTGAAGATCAGTGGGAGTAGATACATCATTTTGGTGCTTTATGTGGATGATATCTTGCTCATCGCTAGTGACACCGATTTTTACTCGAGACAAAACAGATGTTGTCATACAAGTTTGATATGAAGGATCTCGGTGAAGCCCATTATGTATTAGGGATAGAGATTCTTCGTGATGCATCTAGAGGAGTTCTAGGATTGTCTCAAAGGACCCATATTGATCGTGGTTCGAAAATGTTTAATCTACGTCTTGTGCTCCCGGAAAAGCACCAATAACAAAGGGTGACAAACTTTCCAAGTCTCAATGTCCGGATAATGATGTAGATAAAGCTAGAATGCAAACAAGTCCCATATGCATCGATTGTGGGTAGCTTGATGTACGCTCAAGTTTGTACACGCCCGACATTGCTTTTGCAGTAGGTGTACTTGGAAGATACTTGAGCAATCCCGGTTTTGAACACTCGGAAGGTCTGCAAAGAAAGTGCTCGGATATTTACAAGCTACTAAAGACTTTGCATTGACATATCGCTAACCGACTACTTAAATATAGTTGGATATTCGATGTCGATTTCGCAGTCGTCTCGAAGACAAGAAATCTACATTTGGTTATATCTTTATGATGGCGTGAGGAGTCAGATCATGGAAGAGTGTCAAACAGACACTTATAGCTTCTTCAACAATGGAGGCGTAATATGTAGCATGTTTTGAGGCTACACGTCAAGCTTTATGGATGCGACGATTTTATCACGGGACTAGATTTTTTGTTGGTCGTGCTGAGGCCATTAAAGATATACTGTGATAATTCCGCAATTGCTTTTTCTCATAATACTGAGGAGTTCCTCACGCCCAAGCATATTGATATTAAATACTTATTTGTGAGAGAGAAAATTACTCTATCTTATGTATCGATAGAGTATATACCTACGTAACTCATGTTAGTCGATCCCCTTACTAAAGCTTTAACTCCAAAAGTGTTTAAGGATCATGTGACTCATATGGGATTGTTAGAATCCTCTTTTATATGTTGAGTCGATGAGAGTTCGGTTTGTATTATATGTTTCAATTTAAATGAGATTTTGTATTACTCATATTTTGTTATTATGCATGCATATTGTTATATAACACTGATATGCCATATATTGTGTACACATTTGGTTGAATATGGCATTATCTATATCGTGATGATATTATGGTCCGAGACATTTGGTTTAGTCTCATTGTGGACATTTTGAACTGAAGCATTTTGGCTTGGCTTCAGTGTGCTTTTCTGAGACATTTGGTTTCAGTCTCATTATGATTATAAAAGCACTGCTTCCTTGAGACATTTGGTTTCAGTCTCATGATGATATGGAAGCTCGCTTCTTGAGACATTTTGATCTAGTCTCATTATGGTTATAAAGAAGCGATGGTCTAGGAGACATTTTGGTTTCGTCTCATTTTGCTAGACATGTGGACCTTATGGAAATAGGCATGTTGATCACATTTCCATGCTATTTTCATTATTATACTTGTATACTACTACTTAGTCACGTGTTTACGGGTATCTTGTTGTGTGGAGCATCCCGCTGGTTGCACATATGATTTGATATTTGTGACACATTTTGGACTTATTGATGTTTGGGTGATTGCTCACATTTGATTTTTTGCTATAGTTGCATATTGATTAATTCGGTTGTTTTCAAAATATTTGATTTTAAAACTATCATGAGAATGACTTATGCCGTCCAAGTGGGAGATTGTTAGATTTATTTCTCACATATTGTGGACTAGCATAAATCATTTTAATTGTTTTATACTTTACCGAATTAATACGTGACTAATGTCAAATATTAAGGAGCAATCTTAACAGACTCATGTATTAAGTGATCAAATATCGTGTTAATGAGTCCGATTTTGTCATACCCTAAATGGTAGTATATTATGGACAAGTATAACCTTTAATTGTATTATTATAGCTCATAATGGGATGGGCATTTTGTACTAACACATGAGGGTCCTCGCGACTCACCACAAGATATAAGTGACTTCAACCCATCGGGAGTTAACTCGTTGGAAAATCGGGAATGAGTGCGATGCACCTCTCTCGCTCGCTTTCTCCCGATTTTACTGCTCATCTACACAGTATCTTCAAGCAATTTTGCTCAAGTGAAGGCAAGCAGCTTTTACAAAGACTTGGATCAAGTTCTGACAATCCATACAAGCTCCATAACGTGTTTGAAGCCTGGATTCATGGCTAATCAAGGTAAATCTCAAATTTTTCCCTAAAATATGTGTTTAATTGGAAATGCAAGATTAAGGGCATTCAGTTCATATTTATTGCAACAATATATGCTTGGTTCGAGCATCATAATGCATGCAGCAAGCCACATGATTTTGGCACTAATTTCATTGACTACGTTATTCTTTTAATTTGTATCAGGCGGGGATTCCTCTCAATCAACATGTTTAAGTTCAACAAAAAGAGTCTTCCAAGTTTATGGATGTGTAGTAACTAGTGAAGACATGTTTGAACACAAAGATTCTTCAAGAGCATTTGACAAAGTAATGATTTTTCTTTTCTGGATTTTGCAGTCATATATAGTGTATTTCTTACTAAGAGGTTATAATTTTTTTTCGAGGATGATTATTATGAGCATCCAGAACAATACAATCCCATCTTTCACAAAAAAATAGCCCCGTATGCTTCTGCTATCAGTAAGTATATTTTTGCAAACAATATGCCACGCCAGTTTTCACGGCAGTCATATTAGATTATCGGTTGAGGCTCTTCCATTGTTGAAACTTTTTCATGCTTGTGTGGCAGTTAATTGCATTTACTGGGAGAAACAATTTCCCCGGTTGTTGAGCACGCAGCAGCTTCGAGATCTAGCACAAAAAGGATGTCCACTTGTTGGAATCTCTGATTTAACTTGTGATATGGAAGGCTCCATTGAGATTCTCAACCAAACTACAACAATTGACTCACCTTTCTTCAGGTATAATGATGGTAGACTCGAGTCATTCTCCATAATTTCCCCATATTAAATTCATAATCTTCCTTCATTCTGCAACTCTGAAGCTGCCATTGCTTGAGTATCGAAATATTCGATTGATAATCCTAATCAATCTTTGTTTCCAGATATGATCCCAAAAATGATTCATATCATCATGACATGGAGGGGGATGGTATAATATGTTCAGTTGTTGACAATCTTCCAACAGAATTTCCAAAGGAGGTGATATATATACTTTACATTCATTCTTTTGTGAAAATGTATACTTATTTTGTTTTATGCAATATTAAAAAAAAGGTTCAATCTCAAATCAATGTATTTACAAATGTTCAAAATCATATTGTAAGGATATGAAGAAAAATAGGGTAACGAAAGGAATGCCTGAATTATAATAAAAATTTATTAAAATATTGATTTTGTTTGTAATTTGAACGAGGATAATTTTGGATTTAGATAATAATTATAAAGATATTAATAAAATTACATTAAAAAATAAGATTGATTATCAAAATTAGAATATAAAAATTACTCAGTAAAAAGGACTGATTTTGACAAAAATAATTTTGATTTTCTTACTAAATATTAAAATTATTTTTTAGATTCTTAAAATCACTTTTAAACCTCGTGATTCTAAAGAGGCCCTTAACATGCCATTTTCTTGTGTAAAGGCATCCCAACATTTTGGAGGGCTGCTGTTCCAATTCATAGGCAGCTTGGCTTCAGTTGCTGACATTGCAAAATTACCTGCAAATCTAAGGAGAGCTTGCATAGCTCATGGAGGAGCGCTGACATCCTTATACGAATATATTCCAAGTATGCGGAATTCCAGTTAGAAGTAAATTTCTGATCGATCATCCCGCACACTTGAGAAAGAAAATGGGTAAGGAGTCTGGACTCTCTGTGTAGAGTTACCATGCTATTGCAATAAAAATGGTATTTTCATCAAACAAATGTACTTTTCTTGGGGTGACTACAATATAAATGTATGTATTTTGTGCACAAATCCATCGTCTTATCTTTCAGACAATTAATCCTTGGTACAAGCTTCAAATTTAACTTCTTAAATGGTGCAATTCTCATCTAGTGCTAATTAGTAATTACTTGGGGATGAAGTCAACTCACCTTGGTTTATTACATTTGCTTTCTCATGATTCAACAATTAGTTCAAAGTCCAGTCTTGATATGAGTTCACAAGGTCCTTAATCTTAAAGGAATCAATAAGCAAATCAAAATCCTTAATCTTAAAGGAATCAATAAGCAAATCAAGTGACTCTAATCACCATATAGAAACTTCCGAATTGACAAAATAGTGTGCATGGGTTTAGATTTGACCAAACAGAGAGATGTAAGCTCAAATCAGCAGTAGTACTTTAATTGTAGGGAGCAATGCATTCAATCATCATCCGTAAAGCCCTGCTGAGATAAATCTCCTACATCAAACTTGAGCAGACTCACACAAACATCAAGCAGGCAAGTGTTATTTATTGCTAGCTAGGATATTTATAGGCAGCTGAGCTTAGCTATGGCCTATATATGACAAATTCATAGGCCAAGAGAGAAAGGAAAGCCAGTAGAGCCAAGCCAACTACTTCCTGCAATAAAATTCGCAGCTGTGTAAGTTTGAGCCTCAGTTGCACTAGTAATCACCTTGAATGTGCTCCATTTCACCCTATTCGATGTCCCAGCACCAGCACCTGTGTTTTGATACTCTGCATAAAACAATGTGTCCAATGCAAAATTCCCACTCCATTCATACCATCCAGCCGGATTAATAACATCACTTATATCAGATTGCATCACAACAGTCCTCGAGTACTGCTTCCATGGCCTGCCTAAATATGTCTCAAAGCTGCCCTTTACAGCTAGCAAATCCGAAGTTGCGCCAATTCTGCATTTTTGTATCACTATGCCCGTGTTCTGATTCGGGTCGTCGCGGCCTTGTGCTGTGACCATGTTCCTTTGGTTTGGATTGGGGCGGCGAGCATGGATGTCACAGTTTTGTAACACAGCTGCTGCATTTCCGAAAATGAAGTCCACTGTGCCTGCTATGATGCAGCCGGTATAAAACTGGCGAAGTGAGTGTACATAGAGAGTGTCTTGATATGCTAGCATGTCACACCTATAGAATGCTGATAAATCTGATCCTACTCTCAGTGCCACGGCTTGATGCTTTGACGGTCCTGCTGTGTTTTGAAATGTTATGTCTCTGGCCAAGAATCGGTCCCCTACCACGGCTGCAATAAAATTATAAATATTTTTTTTATTATCAAACCTGCTAAAAGGCGCTTGTGCATGCTGTCTCGGGTAGAAACTAATTTGACGTAATAGTATTTAAATTAATTGAAAATATAAAATAATGAAAACAAATTATATAAACTTTACTATTTCATCCCAACATTCCAGTTATGCCACATCATCGAAAGTGGGAACACAGTCAATTCCTGTGTTTTGACATGAATCCTGTAAAACCATACACTAACATTAACTTCTTACTCTCTAGTTTATTATTCTATCTTCAATTATGCATTACTATACTTGTTTGATGATTTTGGTCATTTGTTGAGAGTGGAATGATGAGGCTTGGTGTTTTGGTGAGGTGGTGAGATTTGATAAATTTTAAAAAGTGATATTAGTTTAGTAATTTACTGAGAGTGACGAGGGTTATTTAATAAAAAAAATCCTTTTGATGTAACTAGTTAAGATAGAAAAAAAATTAAAAGCATCAATTTCAAAAAAAATCCAAAAGTTTTGGGATTACATTTTTATAAATTTTCCATGACTTTTCCTGATTTAAAATTTATGACAAATAATTTTATTAATGTTGACAGATCTTTTAAAAGTTCATTCAAGTTTAGAAGGGTCGAGCCTGACTTAGGCCTGAACTTTTTATTAATATTAAATAATTTTTTTATAAAATAAAAATATGTAAATTAAACATAATTATCCAATACATAAGTCTAATATACAAAATATTAGTAATACAATATAATAAATAAAAAATATTTAAAAAATATATATTAATTTAAATTTTTAAATTTTTTTTCCTTTTTACTTTATTTATTTTTTATTTATAAATTAAAAACCTTGGGCCAAACTTGAACTTTTTTCCAAAACCCTTAACCAAACCCACTCAATGTACTCATATTACGATAAATGACGCGACCACAGAATAATATTTTGGTTAATCTATGGTTAATATGTTACGAATAGATTAATTCAGCTTACTAACAGCAGAGTTGAACTTTCATATGGGCCGAACTTTAAACACGCTGGCCTGGGCAACCCAAACCAAACTTGACCAGTCCAAACTTTTTTGCCTATCTTAAATTTTACTGACAACCAAGGTAATCTAAAAATGAATAGGTAATAATGGAAGATCCCGTATCGATCAATTTCTCTTGTCATTGCTGGGCCATATACAGCTGGCTTTATTGAGGTAGCGTCAGAAAATTGAATTACACAAGTATGGGCATTAATACTTGGTGACTTTTGCCTGCCTGTCCTATTTTGTTTTACTATAAAACGGCTGGTAGCTGGAATCAAAGAAATTAAACATAATAATATCTTGGGCAAAAACAGGCAGTACATTGCTGTAGGAGTATAGGACCCCTCAATCCTCATTGCTGACACCACCTACCCATTAGTACAAAATTAAGTGTATGCTAGCTACCAGAAATCCAGAAGAATCAGGGGAGGAGCAACTATATTTTTGGGTACAAAAGTCCAATGGTGCTTGTGAGCCTCACGAGCTTGTAGCGAAATTACTGTCTTAACTTGATTTTATATATGTTTTTGTACAAACATCACTTTTAATTTGGCAAAGATTAATTCAAATGCAGACTTGGATATTTTGCAAATAATGATGAAAATAATAATTGAATGGACTCATATTATGATAAATGACAGGACCACACAATAATATTTTAGTTAATCTATGGTTAATATGTTATGAATAAATTAACTCAGCTTACCAACAGTCGCAGAGTTGAATGTAGTGCTGCCATCAACCACATTCCTGCTACCTGTGATAATAGTAGTAGTCCTCCCATCTCCGATAAACATAAGATTAATTTTCTTCTTTGGCACCTCCACATTTTCTGTATACACTCCAGCTTTAATCCTTATAATGTATCTCCTACTACTCCCCTCCGGTGCAGCCGCCACCGCCGCAGCCACAGTCAGGTAGTTGCCGCTTCCATCAGCCGCGACAGTAACATCGGGTACCACCGTTGTCGCCTGCAGCAGCCTTCTGTCCCCAGCTGATAACCACTCAGGCCATTTCCTTTCATCATCAAGACGCCGAGCTTTAGAATAATGATCAACAACGTCATTGCCTATATCACCATCAGTCATGTTCTTGATCATTGCCAAGGCATTGCTGCACATGTGAAACACGTGCATTTGACCCTCCATTAATTCTTCACGGATCTTCTTATCAGCGCGGTCGTGGGAGAACCCATCAAGGCAAGTTTCTTGATTAGTCATTGCAGCGCTCAACAGGATCTTTAATTCATCAGCTTGTTCGGCTATCGACTTGTTATTAGCTGCTGCAGGATAGTCCCGAAGCTCGTGGTCAGTTTTGTAAAGCTCGTCGAGGGTTTCATCGACCATTTCAAGACAGTCGTGTAGTGAAGTCTTTTCACGCTTTGTGAGCGTGCTCTTGCGGGTGGTGATGAGTTTCTTGATGGCGAAGTAGTTGTGTTGAACTGCAGTGATGGTGAGGTTGAGTGACAGTTGTATCACATCTTTTGGGCTGTTCATTTTTGACATTGCAGCTGCTGGAGCTGCGGAG
Organism: Murraya koenigii; assembly: GCA_025617385.1. NCBI lineage: Eukaryota > Viridiplantae > Streptophyta > Magnoliopsida > Sapindales > Rutaceae > Murraya > Murraya koenigii. The sequence continues at coordinate 25,884,603 of CM046817.1, forward strand.
AGTGCTGAGAAGCATAGCTCTGGGTACAATGTGGCACTGCAGGAAGATTTGATAAGTGGGTGAGCGTAAGCATGAGCATGAGCTGCAATGTGGGCAGCATTTGTGTTGCTAGAGTTGTTCTTTTTGGTGGCAATTATAGTGACAATGGCAGTGAGTACGAGGACTAGTGCAAAGAGAACCAACAAAAGCTTTTTGGGTTGTGCCATTGTGGTAAAGATTTTGTTGATAAGGCTTGGTTTTGTGTGATTAAGTTTAAACATGGATGGAGCATATATATTGAGTAAAAGGACTGACCAAGTCCTTTGAGTTTTGTTACTTACATATGATTGTACTGTAGTAGGACCTTTATGAAGTTGGGCGGATAGATACTGAGCCTACGGCGTATGCTACGTGGTCCTCCATGGATCTCAAAATTAAAAGAGAAACAATACCAAAAATGAATGAAAGGGAAAATTTTACACCCGCCAGTCCTACACGATTCTTTCTCTAACTAAAAACGACATGACTCAGATTTCGTTTTTGTGTAAGTGTAAAAGATCCACATGGCTTGAAAACGGCGTGGCAGTATGGCATCCGATCCGATGGCTGCGAGTTGAGGTCGACGGCCTTTGTGTCTCATAATTAATTACTAAATTATTGGGAGCTGCTGACGAGCATTTGTCTCTTATCTGCTTCATTAAAGAACTCTTCAAACAGAATTGACAAGTCACCACAAATCACGTATATAGGGAAGCAAATTGTACTGCTGACGATCTCGTAAACCATGCCTTATTTCTTCTTCTAGGATTTCACCTCTTTTCAACGTCCTCTCTAAGGGTGGAAACTTTCGTTAATCAGGATATATATGGGATAAGTTATCCACTTAATTTTGCTTTAGCTTGCCGCAAGTCCCTTTGTACCAAAAAAAGAAAAAAAAAATAAATCAACATTTGTCTCCCACAGCAGTAGCGGAACTTCTGTAACTTTTTTTCTTTTTGCCATGAAATGCTACTTTCATTCCAAAAAAAAAAAAAATCAACATTTGTATGCTTTACAATATTATTTTAAAATTTGTAGAGGCAGCACATGGGATCATTTATTACATATGAATAGACGATGGGCCAGCTTTGCATTTCATTAATTAAGGGTGTGTTTACCGTATTATCTTGTATTATATTGAATTATATTATTTTAATATTAATATATTATATTAGATTAATATTATATTATAATAATATTATATAATATTTAATGCTATATTATATTGTGTGATTAATTTAAATTATATATTATATCATGTTAATATTATTATTAATTTTAAATTAATATTATTCATATTTACGTATTTATTTTTAGTTATATTAAATTATAATTTTATTAATAAATTATAATGTAAAATAAAAACTTTAATATAATATTATAAATTAAAATTAATATAATATTATTAATTTATATTAATAATTATAATGTGAAAATAAAAATAGTAATTAACATTATATAATATTAAAAAGGTTATATTTTTTTATTATTATAAAACCAAAAAAAGAAAAAAAGAGGCAAGCAAGCTAATGCGGCAACTGAACCCAACTGTGATCCCTTGCAAAATTGATCCAAACATATGGTTGCTGCTGTTTTAATGTGAATAGTATTTTTAATAACCCATAATACAATGTACCAAACATACTCTAAGAAAAAAATGTTAAAATTTATCAAACGAAAATGTACAATATCACTTATATAATCTATAAATGAGGCCCATCACTATAGAGAGATGAAAAAAAAAATTGATAATTATTTTTTATTTTCATGGTTTTTTCAAATAAACGACCTTTCGAATCCCACTCTTTGCAACCAATTACATTTTCAAAAGTTGTGTACACTTGATAATCAAAAGAACTTCCTAATTAAAATGCGACGGACCGGATTTTTTATATAAACCAAATCTTAGAAAAATATCAAAAAATAAAATTAAAGTCTAAAAGATGTAAACGTCATGCGAACTGCACGGAGTCCACATTCAATTTATATAACGTGGGCCGTGGAATTAAAACGATGCTGGTGTGCTTACTGCTTGTAAATATAGATCCATACCAAAATTTTAGTTGTCCCGGGGGGTTTCAAAAGAAAAAAAATTGGGGCTACATAGTAACACTTTTCCTAATGATCCGGTTGGTCAAAAAACAAATAAATATTTGTAACAAAAAAATAGAATAAACGTATATATTATAATCTAAGCTGTAATGAGAATATAAATACAAAAAATTGTAGTGTTATTTATAGTTGTTTCATACTTTCATTCAGCAAGAACTTTATCATTATATTCATTAAATAATCCAATAATTGATGATTGCGTATCATTGATGGATACTGCAATCGAACAAGCAACATCCTAATATTAAATTAATCATAACATAAAGTATAATATATTTTTTTTAAGATATTGTTTGTTTTTAGTACGTTTGCCTATTTTGGCTCTAGTTGATGTATTCTTGAAAAATATAATATCTTAAAAAAAAAAAAATGTGAAAGGTACACACAAATGTTAGAAAGTTCGGTGGGATAAATATAACACGTCACTTTGTCTTCCTGTTTTCTTTTTCAAATATTTTATATTATTTGCGGGATTTTGTTTTTTAAAATTATTTTGCACTTTTTTTGGAAGCCAACAACTTAAAGCTTTTGTAAATTTCTTCTAATTTTATTAAATCATGGGACGCGAAGATGATATATTTAGCAATCCATACCAACACATACAGTGAGAGTGTAATAAGTGAGGAGTTATCGATAATGCTGTGATTATGTTGGAGTAATTTTAAAATAAAATATGAATGATAGTTATGTATATAAAATAAATAATAAAAAATATATTATAATTAGATAAATTTAAAAATATATATATATATATTATAAAATAATTTTAACGTAATCGGATCTATCCATAATTGGAGGCTTGTGATACGAGAAGAAACGTGATAGCTTAAAACTTTTTGGTGGCAGATGATAAGTTCTGTGATTGGGCGGTGAGTAGAGAGACGAAAGGAGCAAGATAGCCTTTCCAGATCAATTATAATAACAAGTTAAGTTACTTGTTGATACACTCTATTGATTTTACCATAATATTGAAATTGAAGAAGATACGTGGTCAAATGTAATTGGATAAATATGCGCTGAGTTGATGCTAACTTAGCAAGTGGGATCCACTTTTCCCGTTGCATGGCGTCATTATCTTATCAGTGAGTGCAAAACGATTCATGAAACCACTCATCTGCATACACACACACACATACAACACGCGCATGACCAGGTTGTTACACTTGGCATTCACATGTTGATCACCTCCTAAGGAGCAGAAACATTACATTTGGCTTTAGAGTGGCAGAGGCTTTTCGGTTTAGTTGCATGCAAGAATCGACGTTTATTCCTCAAATTACAAGCACGTATATACCCATCAAGGCCTGTAAGTTTGTACAAAATTATACTCGTACAATTATTTTATTCTTTATTATCATTTTGTCTGTTCTCTGATGGTTTAACTTCTGTTTAGAATAGAGTTTTCAAAGTTTTTTAATACTTGTTGAGCTGCTATTGGATGAATTATGCATGAGTGCTTTGATTGTTGAACCATACATTTTTGGGTCAATTGTTGTAAATTTCATTTTTTGTTTTTTTTTGTTAATACAACAAATTCCCAGCTCTGAATTTTCTTTTTTCTTTTTTTAAATTTCTCTGAAAGACAATGTTGATTGATATGTGAAAGGTATTGATATTGATCAGACTATTATTTGTGATAATGAAAATTTAACAATCACAACAGGTGAGGGTACACAATGCCCATGCTTGGCAATGGAGTTGTTGGAATCCTTTCCGAGTCCGTGAATAAGTGGGAAAGAAGGGCCCCTTTAACCCCGTCACACTGTGCTCGGCTTCTGCATAGTGGCCGGGATAAAACTGGAGTGGCTCGCATAGTTGTGCAGCCATCAACAAAGCGCATCCATCATGATGCCCTATATGAGGACGTTGGATGTCAAATTTCGGAAGATTTATCTGAATGTGGTCTTATTTTGGGTATTAAGCAACCAAAGGTGCTGACATTCTCAGAAATTTGCTCTCTATGTAGTAACAGGCTCAGTATTTTTTATATGATTGTTTGGATTCGATACAGTTGGAGATGATACTACCCGATAGAGCTTATGCATTTTTTTCACATACCCACAAAGCTCAGAGAGAAAATATGCCTTTGTTGGATAAGGTACATTCTCTATTCACATCTCTATGGACAGCTATTTTTGATGATGTTGCCTCATCTTATTTTCTCAGCGATTGTATAGATTTTAGCAGAGAGGGTCTCTCTGTATGACTATGAGCTTATTGTTGGGGACCATGGGAGAAGACTACTTGCTTTTGGTAAATTTGCTGGTAGAGCTGGAATGATTGACTTCTTACAAGGATTGGGACAGCGTATGCTCCATAACTTTCATCCTTTTTTTTTTTTTCTCATAAGCTTGAGTGGAATTTGGTACATTTTTTTTTTTTTTTATTTTGATCATCTATGCATTCAATTACAAAGCTTGAAATAGTTCAAAGTCACTTTGAAGTTTTAGTACCTACATGGCAATGAGTTGCTTTCTAGTTGATTTTCATAGTTTCTTTTAATATTCAGGGTATTTAAGTCTTGGGTATTCAACGCCTTTCCTCTCACTGGGCACCTCATATATGTATTCTTCTTTGGCTGCTGCTAAGGCTGCAGTAATTTCCGTGGGTGAAGAGATATCAACTTTGGGATTGCCATCAGGAATCTGTCCTCTTGTCTTTATATTCACTGGTTCTGGGAATGGTACTGTAACATTGCCGTTCTTTTTATTTTTCCCTATTAACCTGTGTGTTTTGATTGAACATTCAATAAATGTGACTGTTGTGGATGTATTGCAGATTTGCAGTGTTCTTCTAATATGTGCACTTACTGACGACTTGTTCTCCTGCAGTTTCTCTTGGTGCACAAGAAATATTTAAGCTTCTTCCTCACACTTTTGTTGAGCCAAGTAGACTTCCAGAACTATTTGGAAAGGTATCTGTTACCTTGACAATTTATTTTTCTTTTATAATTATTTATGTCATTCAGGATTTAAGTGTTACGAAGATGTATCAAGATTGAAAATGTATGGAATTAATTGATTGATTATTTGTTTATTTTTTACTGTTTGAATGAGACATATTGCATGCTATCCTTATTTCCTTAAGGAACAGAGTTAATAAGAGGGCAGGTACCTGCTTAAGTGCAACATTAAGGAATCCTCTTAGCACAATAAACTCCCTGATCAATATTTCCAAAGAATTTTTGGCATTTTCCTTTGAGGTTGTGGAAAATATGGCAAGCTGCTTAAAAATTGATTCTTAAGCTGAATGTGACGACTGAAGCAATAAGAGCAGACAAAGAAGATTTTCCTGCTAGGTGATGTTCATTTGGAAGCCTTGGGTGGGACTCATTACTAAGTGCCTCCTAGGCTCCTACGCTGCTTGTGTGGCAAGAATTCTTGGTGTTTGAATACATGCTATTTACATCCAATATTTTGTAATTTTTTGACTTCTGGAAAGTCACCGTCTATTTTCCCTATTTTTTTCTTTTAACTTCTTTCCTTTCTAGGCTAAGGATCAACATGCAAGGGCATCAAAAAGAATCTTCCAAGTATACGGTTGTGTTGTGACATCTGAAGACGTGGTTGAACATAAGGATCCAACAAAAGGATTTGATAAAGTTAGTAACCTCTGTATTGGGAATCCCTTTTCTTTTATTCTTCTTTATATTCAGCATGCAAGCCTTCAATTGTTAATTTACATGCCTATTAAAACTATTCTACATTTTATTTTTGCGTAATGAATGGTTAATAAAAGTTCATGAGAAGGAAAACTCTTATGTAAAATTTTATGTACTTGAATTGGCTGTTTTTTGAATATTTTTGCAGAGCAAACCATGTTGAGAGGCATGATTTTGACTTATAGGTGCTTAAATTTCAACCCTAAATAATTTATTGTTTTATTTTCTTTTTGTTTTTTCTCAGGCAGACTATTATGCACATCCAGAACACTACAACCCCGTTTTCCATAAAAAGATAGCGCCATATACATCTGTTATTGGTACATACTCTTCTTCCTGGAGCTGTAGTTCTAGGAAACCTTGTGCTTTCGATTTTGTTATTTATCTGTTTTAGTTGGTTAAATGTCATTTGGACTATTTCATTATGGAAGATATAGATATTGTTCAGCATATCCACCTTTACCGTAGTTGGTATGGCACTCATCTAAATGATACATTTTTTGCTGGATTATTTTTTTTTGGTCACTTTTAAGTTGTGCTCATTTGCAGTCAATTGCATGTATTGGGAGCAACGATTTCCCCGTTTGTTGAGTACTCAGCAGCTTCAAGATTTAGTGGGAAAAGGATGCCCACTTGTTGGAATTTCTGATATAACTTGTGACATTGGGGGATCATTGGAGTTTGTCAACCGAACCACATCAATTGACTCACCTTTCTTCAGGCAAGCTTTCTCGACAAATACTGTTTATTCAAAATTTCAATTTATGTTAATTACTTTTTACATTTGTAATAGTTAGTAGTGCAGAGTCTTTAGCTTTGCAAGGATTGTAGAAAGCATAAGGTTCACTTCTAAATGCATCCTGAAACCCAAAAAAAAAATAAATTATGTTTTGGTAATGAACAACTACTAATTAATCACATCTTGAACCTTCTGGAAATATATAGTTTGCATCACTCATTTCCATTTTTCCTATAAATTTTGGATCTTCAATAGTGTCTCCAACTAGAAACTATTTACTCTTAGTTCTGATTAATCGCTATATTTCAGATATGACCCTTCGAATGATTCATACCATGATGATTTGGAGGGCAGTGGTTTGGTGTGTCAAGCTGTTGATATTCTTCCAACAGAGTTTGCAAAAGAAGTACGGTATTCTTGTCCACATGTTTCGTTTGTAAAACATATTATGGTTATCTGTTTCTGTGATAGCATGAGGTTAGGATATCCCTAATAATATAGTCTTGTTTAACATTCCATTAAATTGTGTAAAGGCTTCCCAACATTTTGGAGACATACTATCAGAATTTATTGGTACTTTAGCTTCAACAGTAGACTTCACAGAGTTGCCTTCACATTTAAGAAGAGCTTGCATTGCCCATGGGGGAGCACTTACATCCTTATATGAATACATTCCACGTATGAGGAAATCTGATTCTGAGTAAGCTTCTAGGTCCTAGTTCCGTTTGTCCTGTCTTTGCCTTTTTCACTGTCCTTTCTGTTTTACTTTCAGTTAAGTTTCGCAAACAGTTTTATAGTTATTTTTTTGTTTAGAAATCCTAGGGCATAATTACACTCTAATATTCATTTCTGCAAGAAGATATGCCTGAAAGTTCTGTCTACTCTTTATTAAAGCATGAATTACTATTGATTGCAGAGATGTATCAGATAATCTTGCAAAGGGCCACTCAAACAAGAAGAAGCACAATCTATTGGTAGATTTAACAATTTTACTTTCGATTTAGTTGTCTTCATACAAAACATAAGTGTGCAATACGAACTAGAGTAATCTGAGTATTATTAGAAATGTTCATTGTATCCGTTTTAGTTAATTGTGTTTTCTTGTTTAACTTTCCTGATTAGAATTATAATTAACAGGTATCTCTGAGCGGTCACTTATTTGACCAATTTCTAATAAATGAGGCCTTGGATATTATTGAGGCTGCGGGTGGCTCCTTTCACTTGGTGAAGTGCCAAGTAGGTCAGAGTACTGAAGCTTTGTCATTTTCAGAACTCGAAGTGAGTGGATCTGTGATCCTTTCTAATTTTTTATGAGTAAATGTTATAACCATGTTCGTATTAGTCTCAAGAATCCTATGCGACCTTTCTTTTTCAAATTGGATTCACCGCAGAGCAATATGTTTGTCGCTTATTGATGTTTGTAGGTTGAATTCCCTGTTATATTTCATCTTATTGTTTGGGCAGGTTGGAGCGGATGATAGTGCAGTTCTTGATCAGATTATTGATTCTTTAACTTCTCTAGCTAATGCAAGTGAGAACAATAGAGACCAAATTAATGGAATAAATAGGATTTCTCTGCGGGTTGGTAAGGTTGATACTGCCATTCAGAAGGGATCTGACAAAAAGGGAACAAGTTCTGTTCTGATTATTGGTGCAGGCCGGGTATGTCGACCAGCTGCCGAGCTCTTAGCATCATTTGGAAGCATTTCCCACCAACTGCAGAAAACATGCATGGAAACTGATTTTGAATGGCAGAATGATATTCAAGTTATTGTTGCATCTCTCTACCTAAAGGATGCAGAGGAGGTATAATTGAGGAAAGCCCTCACTTTACTTTGTTGAGATGTGCTGAGAGCATAAAAGTTTTACATGTTTTCTATTTGTGAATTTTTATTTAACTTTCATGCTCTTAAAATCAGAATCTGCATATGTGCATAAGGATATATAAAAGAGTTGCACATGAATGAATACTCAGTTCATACATAGATGGACAAGATCTGTACTTGTATTAATAAACCCGGTTTAGGTCATTGAAGGTATTCCAAATGCAGAAGCAGTACAGCTTGATGTGTCGGATCATAAAAGTCTTTGCAAGTACATTTCGCAGGTAAAGCTTTTTCCATGTTACATTTTAAGCTGCTATTTGGTAGACGTATCTGCAATCACCAGTAGCCGTGCTTCAATCGACTTTCTAATAATCCTTAAAAGTGTATAAATATTTTCAGTAAAACCAATAAAATAGGATTTGGCATCTGACATGGCCTGACAACAGTATTCACCAGATAAAATGTACTGTTAATTGTTCATGTAGCTGTTAATAGTGAAAAAATGGTTTGAAATCTCTACACATTTTTTTTACTTTTTAATTCTTTACTGATCAAAATAAGTTGTTCCCTTTTGGAATGGTTTTATAGATGATGGAACCTTGATGACTTATTCACTACTGAGTTTTGGCCTTGTGCAGGTTGAAATTGTTATAAGTTTACTACCTGCTAGTTGCCATGTGATGGTCGCGAATGCATGCATTGAGGTATTTAAATTAAGGATAAATCTATTACTTAGTGTTTTAACTTTTCTCCGATCTAGCAAGGGACATGATTGTCTATATTTTGCAGCTTAAGAAGCATCTCGTTACTGCTAGCTATGTTGATGATTCCATGTCCAAGCTAGATGAGAAAGCCAAGAGTGCTGGTATCACAATTCTTGGGGAGATGGGCTTGGACCCTGGAATTGGTACATTACATCCTAATCCATACTGATTTTTCACAATAAATAATTCACAACCCATAGCTTGTACTGCTATTAAAATATAATATAATTATGCTCTTACATATTAGGATATGTTATTGGATTAAGAGATAACTTCAAATGGTATAAAAGCTAGTTTTGACCGAAGGGCCCTGCGTTTGAATATTCTCATATGCTTGCGGTTGTATTTGACATTGCTTCTGTTTCTGTCTTTTGTCTTTGTTTGGTTGATCAATTGGTTTGTGTGACAAACCTGTTGATAAATTTAGAATCGGTCTTGCATGTTGGGGCCTGTAGAGCTTAAATACTGTTGTTACATTTACCCTGTCAGCATAAGCCTTTCGACCAAGTGTGTCAAGTGGTAAATCAACAAATATTAAACCTGAAACTTATTGAGTATATAAAAGTTGTTTTCAAGAATCTACAACATGCTACACAGTATATTTTCAATGTCTGGAGGCACCTTCCATGTTGTCCAACTTCCAATTTCATTATTTATTTATTAATTTTTGAAATAATTTTAATGCTTCAGATCATATGATGGCAATGAACATGATCAACCATGCACATGTTCGAAAGGGTAAAATAAAGTCTTTCACTTCTTACTGTGGAGGACTCCCATCACCAGCGGCTGCAAATAATCCATTAGCATATAAATTCAGGTAATATTTTGGAAGTACTTGGGATGAAATTCCTAATAAATTTAGCTTGAAAGTTAAAAAATACTATTTGCAAACAAATGTTGATAATATTGGATTCTCTTTCTGACTACTTCATACTGATTACTAGATATTGAATGCCTGAAGTTTATTTTGTTGTGTTCTGTTTGGTGAGAGTATCAAGGGTTAACGCTTTTTCATTTGTAGGTCATTTCGCTCTTTCTTCATCTGAGTTTTGGAATCTTTTTGATCCTTGACCCCATTTCCTAGTCTTTAAAGAGAGATCAACGCACTTATTTCTCCCTTTGCTTTGAAAGATTTTCGAGAACTTGGTCTTCTTGAGAATTTAAATACTGATGGTTCATTCTCTTTCTGTTCATATAGTCTGCATTTATTTGATTGATATTTTTTGGCATTACCACCAATCATTCTGATTGTCATACCTACTTTTTAGTCTCATGGCGGATAATTGCAGTTGCTGACATGTTATCATTTATTCAGTTGGAGTCCTGCAGGAGCAATTCGAGCTGGACGAAACCCTGCCATCTATTTGTTTAATGGCAAAACCATTCAGGTTGACGGTAAGCTGTCAAAAATCCATAGAGTAATTAGTAATATATTTATAGATCTCTATATGTCATTTTCGTACATTTGATACATGAATGTTTCTGCATGCCTTGACCATAGTTTATAAGAGTAAAGCGCTCCATCAATTGACAGATAAATATCAGTAGTATTTTACCTTTGCTTTAAGAGTTCTATGTTCTCACCATGAGCTCTTTTCTATATAATTTAAAGCCCTATCATTTTTCTGTCGCAGAAGGTTTTATGGTTTTGCTATTTTGTCACTATTGTATTTCATTGGCAAACTTCCAGGGCTTAGTCTTTATGATTCAGCTGAGAAATTCCGGATATCTGATCTTCCAGCTTTTGCATTGGAGTGTCTTCCTAATCGTAACTCTTTAGTGTATGGAGATATATATGGAATAGGAAAAGAAGCATCAACAATCTTTCGTGGGACCCTCCGCTATGAAGGCATGGCTTGAATTTGACTTTTCTTCTTCTTAGTATTATTTTATATGTTCTTAAGGCAAAAATACAATACTTGATTTGTTAGTTATGTTTTGTAAGATGAGATATCGTTAGGATGTTGATCTATGCTATCCAAATTAAAAATAAAAAATACAAGTAAATGTTAACTAACAGCTGAAACTGAATTAAGGATTACTGATAAATCCCAGAATTGTTCTTCGTCCAGATAAAATGAACTTGAATTTCAATTTGGTTATATGTTGTCAGCACTAATAATTCTTACAGGGTTTGGTGAAATTATGGGGACACTTGGAAGAATTGGTCTTTTTAGCGCAGAGGCTCATCCAGTTCTTAAACAAGGATCCAGGCCAACATTCAGAATGTTCCTATGTGAACTTCTCAAAATGGACAGTCAGAAAATGGGTGAAGCTCCGTTAGGAGAAAAGGAGATAACCGAAAGTATTCTCTCACTCGGACATTGCAAAGAAAAAGGAACAGCAGCAAAGGCAGCCAAAACTATAATGTGAGTGATCAGTATCACTAGATCTATGTTGTTTATCTACTATAAGTTATGACTCTGGACTTTAGGACCTTATGTTATCTCTAATCTCATCTAATAGGATTTACACAATGTGTTTCTTTTACATTTTTCTCTTCTGGTTGCTTGAAATGTCTCTTTCATGTCTATTAGATTTTTGGGGCTTCATGAGCTGACAGAAATTCCTGCTTCCTGCGAGAGTGCGTTTGGTGTTACCTGTCTCCTTATGGAAGAAAGGCTAGCCTATTCAAGCACTGAGGAGGTATATCTTATCAATAAATGGAACTAAGTAAAATAAATAAAAGGCACCTGAACTTTTGTTTTTTCCTTGTGCACGATAAGAAATTACCTTTCTTTGTTTCTCAGCATTAGCAAAAGAACGATTGAGTGACAAGCACATGTTTCAGGCTTTAAATACGTTTTGATATACCTTTGAATAGGAACCTCTTTTTCTCAATATCTTATACATCTTTACTAATTGAAATTAGATCCATTACAAAATTTACTAGCATTGGTAGCTATATTGTCATGGTACATTCACTGCAGCAGTAATTTGGCATCTGCATCTGCAAGGAATTATCTCAATATAGCATACCTGATCATATACATATATTCTGTACTCTGAAAATACTAATTCTTGCTACTTGCATGAATATGGTCAGGATATGGTGCTTTTACATCATGAAGTGGAAGTAGAATTCCCAGATGGGCAACCTTCGGAAAACCATAGGGCCACTTTATTGGAATTTGGGAAGATGAAGAATGGGAAAATGATTAGTGCAATGGCTCTAACAGTTGGTATTCCTGCAGGCATAGCAGCCATGGTATTGGTTGCAACATCTCTGAACTCTCTTTTCATGAACAGATAAAATACATAAATCAAACTGTTTATTTGAGTTTTCAATTGTTGCAGCTGTTACTTGCAAACAAGATCAAAACAAGAGGTGTCCTGAGACCTATCGAACCTGAAGTATATGTGCCAGGTAATTGCCATCCATAATTTTATTGTTTTCATGTTATAATAAATTCATACATATTGCTACTAACTTTTTCTTTTGCCTGTTATTGCAGCATTGGATATGTTGCAAGCTTATGGTATCAAGTTGGTGGAAAAGAGTGGGTGACCTTCAAACTATTTAGTATCTCCCTGAAATGTTTTTCCTGTGCAGATTCAGGCATCAAGCTTGAGAATTCAAAACCAGAATAAGACCGTGACAATGTAATTACAACTCCAGGGTTCACCCAAATAAAACTTTAGTGTTTTCTTTTTCCGCCAGCCGGTGCTATGCTCTATTGTAATGCATTGCAATTATATTACAACTTCCATCTATGCGAGATCTACACATTTATTGTTCAATCATATCAATTCTTGTATTGAGATGCATGAATCACACATCACCAAAGAAAATGTGCCCAAGGATAAATAAATTTACAATAATAAATTTACAATAATTAAGTGTATGTCTTCTGTTTAATTTTCAAAGTAAGTTTACAGATATCTATCTTTGCCAGTCTTTCAAGATAGGGAATGAAAATTGACAGCTTGTGGTTTCATGGCTCCTAAATATGTTTTCAATATGCAAAATCATTTTTATTTTCTTTTTGAATCCAATATCTAAGAGGATCTATTTGCATACATATTTCTACCAAGGCACATAAAGACCAATCATGCTCTCATCAGCTCAGATGGCTTTAGCAATTTATCTAAATGGAATAGAGTTTATAATTACATGGAATTCCATGGCTTGTGATAGCTCAACCCCAAGTAGAAAAATATAAAGAACAATGTATTAGTTCACTTCCATTGTTCCACTATTACAGCGTATGCACTATAAACCTATTTGGCTGAATGCCTTAATGCATCTTCACCAAAAACCATGGTATGAATAAGCTGACCTTTTCGGCATCATCAGATGTGCTAGTCATCAGAATCACTCAATAACAAAATCTTTGATCAACAAAAGGTCTCTATGAGATCGTTGTCATCTCAAGACTACATAACAATCCAGGAAACTAACTGTTGCTCTACTTCTTCCCAGTTATGAACTTTGGTCACCAGGGGATGTTGATGAACTGAATCCATCTTGCACCAAGGATATGAATTCTCATAATCAAAAAGCAGGACCTTGATTCCAACTTCCGCACACTCAATTGCATATCTAGGGTTATCATCAATCAGAACTTTTGCTCCTAATGACCTGTCAAAGAACAATTCATCAAGACTAAATTGGCCAGCAACATAATTCTGTAGGGACTAAGCAGATGAGGCTTCATTGCCCTAACAAAGCTCACAAAACCAAGAAGCTGGCAGAGTTTTCTTTCTGTTTCTATCTTTTCAATAAAATAAAATAAGCCTAGCATGGCTTATAGTCACAGTGACACAAGATAATTCAAAATATTTTCACTTCAATAATATTTCAAAGCAATGACTTTAAAACGCATCCAATGATATAACACCTGAAAATCTTAGTGCATACAATGAAATGTAAAGGGGGTCCATAGCATACCTGCATATTTCTGACTTCGGTCTGGACTCCCCAGCTAGAGCAAAGTGGTTTCCAAAGTGGATCTCCTGAAATAGTCCAGGATAATGCTTCTCAATCCATTCAATGGTATGGTCCTTGATAACATGTTGCCGAGACCTATCCACACAAATCAGGAGATCCAGTTAATGTATGGCTTAAATCATGAGAATCAAAAAAAGATGTACACTAATCATACATACGTCACAACAGATAGGTTACAATATCTTGATAACTTATGGAGCGCCTTCTGAGCACCAGGAAGTGGGTGGATGCCGGTCTTGAAATATGGTGTCTTAAAGAACTCATGGACACGGAGATCAGCTGTGATAACAAATAGATAATTTCAAACATTGTCTGAAACATTACTAGAAAGAGAATTTCATGATAAAATATCGTGCAGTTGGTGCTCTGGTAGAAGGACAACAATGAAACAATTTGCCGAAATAATTTGGAATAAGTTTCAAACTCAAAAGCATTTTGCAACATGGTACATATTGAAATTAAAATCTCAAAAAAATTAAAAGAACTGGGGAAAAAAAAAATATTCACTTACAGTCAGCACAATAAAGTACAATACATAAAGAATGCAGCTAAAACAGCTAAGTAATGCTAACACAACTTCCAAAGTGCATCCTTCATCCATAAACATCCAGGGAAAAGGAAAATTACATTCAATGAACGTACGAAAGAGTTGAAGTAATTCAATGAACAAATGAAAGAGTTGAAGTAACAAAAATATTATAAATTACGAATTCCATCATTAAAAATTGTGAATAATCTATTGTTAAGCAACTCTACCTTCGTCACGTGAACAGTTCCATATCTGCAACAGAAACCAACAATGCATCAGAATACATATAAAAAGAGATGTTCAGTACTCTAACAAAATACTACTCTTGATCAGGATGTGTGAGAAAATATTAAGTAAATTATTACAAGTACGTGTGGATAATAAGAATTATAAGGTAATTACACGAATACTTAGAGGACAGAAAGAAGCAACAGCAGTACAGAAATGCAGTGTGCACCAGGCAAAATCTGCATTAAAAATCTGACCATATCTTGAAAACAACCATTGCTTGAGATTCTAATAATCTACTATTGCTTGATATAAAGTGCAGCACTAATTGCCAAGTCTACAAGAAAACATGAAGCAGGAAATTGCCAATTTCCAGAAAATTTCAAATGTGATCTTGCCACAACTGGAAAAAAAGAGCCAAGAAACAAAGAATAATTCATCCATGTTCAATAGAAACTTTCTAATTCACTGAGCTAATTAACGTACTTGTCATTTTCTGATGATAGAA
Source organism: Murraya koenigii (assembly GCA_025617385.1). Lineage (NCBI taxonomy): Eukaryota > Viridiplantae > Streptophyta > Magnoliopsida > Sapindales > Rutaceae > Murraya > Murraya koenigii. The sequence goes on from CM046817.1 coordinate 25,899,942, forward strand.
AATCCTTGGAAGGGTATCTGATAATACCTTGAAGAACTCATATACATGGTACTCAGAAACTGAATGATTCAGGGAGTAACGATCCGCAATAAATCTATTCAGAGCTGACACAAAGTTTCCCAGAACTGCAAATCAAAAAAAAAAAAAAAAACACATGCACATCAGAATACAAAACCTTAATTTAAAAAAAAAAATCTTGAAACAATAGACTAAAAAAAGAAAATCATTATACGACCAAAATGGGCACAGTTTACCCATAAAACAAGCTAAAATGGATATCCGAAAAGTCATAGTATCCACAATTGGAATGCAACACCGAATACACATCACCTAAAATTGAAAACACTGGCATAATTTGGTACCAGGGTTCTTTATATCGGCGATCCTAGTAAGTGTATATATTCCTAGAAACGCATAAAGATTTTTGTTCATACCCTCGTCGACATCAACAGCAACAACAATTTTTCCATGCAAATGGCTATCAAAAAACCCAAGTGGGTTCCCTCTTTCGCTGGAACCACAACCATTCACCAATCTAGCGTCCGTACAACCCTCGGCTGCTGCAATCTCCAAATGAGGCGCCCTCTGGGGAGTAGCGAAAGCACCGACTTTTTGATCATCGCCGGCCTTTACCTCGTTAGTAGAATCAAAACAGCCTCTCAAGATCAAGCTGCCATTATTCACTTTGCCTTTAAATCTCAAAAACCCACTGCCTTTGCTATTAATAATATTAATATTACTACTATTATTAGTCACATTACTGTGAAATCCCTTGCAAATGGGATCGCTGCGAATTGCACAAGACATGAGATTTTGATTTCGAGTTTGGTAATAGATTTGTCCCAAAATTGAACGCAATTGGTTTTGCTTCTTTAACATAACGAACGGACAGATGCTTCACATTACACCCCACCAAAATTTTACAAGAAAAGGAAACTGAATGTTTTTGCAATAAATTTAAAAAATTAAAGCACCACAAGACCGGAATGAAACCCTAAAAGGGAATCAATAAGAATAATAAATACACAATGAATTGGGAATTTTAACTAAAAAGTTAAAGAATAAATAAGTGGCGGGAGAGAGAGTTAACAATGACCATTGAGTGGATGTAATTGTAAAGTGAAAGAAAAAGAAGTACTGTTGTGTTTCCAATTTTGCACTTGAATGAATCACGAGAGACGCACAAAATAAACGAGGGAACTCGGTACATACTTTTTAAGGGGAGGGGGGAACCAACCGCAAGTCTTTTTCTTCTTACATATTTAAGATTCAATAAATCATTCATTGGTTTTGGCGATAATTTTGCCATTTTTATCGAGTTTATTCTCTCTCTCCCTCCATCTCTCTCTCTCTCTCTCTCTGTGAATTTCCTTAAATATAATCGTTTTCCAATCTGTATCAAATAGGTCCCTAATAGCTAGTATATTTTAAAAATAACCTTAGTACCCGACCGATATTGAATTTTCAGTCAAGATAATGATAAAATATTATTATTATTATTTAGAGAGAGAGAGAGAGGCGGTGGTAATTTTAAATATAGGTGGATAAAACAATTGCCTAAATCTTCATATTTTAAATATTTTTTTAATAATTATTTAATTATTTAAGTTTTTTTTAAGTATATATTATAAGAAAGTTTATTTATATTTAGTAACCTTAATGTTAGAGAGATATAATTAATTATAATATCTAACTATTAATTCATTCATTATTAATCTTTTCAAGAAAAAAATAGATGATTTACCTTTTTAATTTTCTAAGAAAATTTAATTATTAAACATTTAAATTTTTTACTCTTAGTATTCTTTTAATTTCTATTAAAAACATTATAATCTCAAAAATTAATTGATGAAAAAATTTCTTGATATCTTATCTATAAAGAAAATTATTATATTTATTGGTTTATTTAAAAATAATAAAAGAAATTAATTTATAGAAATATAAAGTCCATATCTATTATCTGATCATCAATTTATTATTTCAACTTTCTATGTGTTATATTTATAAGTATTTTATTTAAAAATATTATTATTCTTATTTATTTATTTGTTTATTTTGTTAATAGTTCTAATGAAAATAAAAATATATATTTTTCTTTGCTTTTTTTTAGATTTTATTTTTAACATTTTTTTAAGATCTTATTGATTATGTTGAAATTAAGCATCAAATATAAAATAAATTTTGAAATCAGTTATATTTCTTTGAGTATTGAAGTTGTAGAATTAAAAGAAACTTTATAAAAATAATCATTTAGGAACTCAAATGCTCTAAAATTAATTCTGAAGAAAAGTAGAAAATAATTTATATCTCAAATATTTTAATAAATCTAGTTTATTCTCTATCTCGATATCTGGTCCACTTTCACCACAGAATTGGATTTTGGAGGTCAATATTAAGGAAAACAATCATAAAATTGAGGGACCTATTGAAAACAAAATGAAAAAATTATACCTTAATTGAGAAAGTATAAAATACAAGGGACTTCGATGTGTAAATTACAACTGCTGATAAAGATTGGTTGCCACGTAAAATGACATGTACTGGCCATCGCTGGAACGTGGTGTACGTTCAATTGCAGACGGTACCTGCAGCAACCTGATTGCCTCATTTTCCAATGCAGCTGTTTTTTTTTTTTTATTATTAATGAAATATTCGTAAAAGCATTTTAAATTGAAAATTATAGAGAATAAACCGTGTATTTTTTATTTAGAATTCCGTGGAGATGCTAATTATATACTCGTTCTAGCTCGAGGCAGGGTCTATGCCTAAGTTGCAGACTTGAGATGAGAATCCCTCACTCTTACGAAAAAGTCGATTCATGACATGACTTTTAAGAATTTTTTGGGGTGAAAATGAAAATCCTTTCTTGTTCGGCGACATCACGACAATTAGAAGAACCTTTTCTTTAGTATCTGTGAAAGTTGTTCCACGTATCATCAATTTTCAAAGTTGTTTAAAAATATTTTTCTTGTTATTTTACATTGTCAACTACATCTGTTTTGCCTGTAACACAATCCTTTCCAATTGGACAAAAGTTATTGTAAATGTGCTTTGATGATTCCTGTTGATGCTGTTTTTCCCGCGTGTCTTCAATAGTGCATCGAACCTTCGAACAGTGCTTTAAAAGCAGTGTCTCGAACCTTCGCTCGCGGATAGCTACAGATTCGAAACCTCACTCATGGTTAGCTCGAGCTCGAGCGGTCCGCCTTCTTCCCTGCTTCTACTGCCTTCTCCGAACGATGATCTCTCGACACTGCACTCACGTGAAACGAGGTCGGGGTTGCGGGCGTGTTCGTGAAAATCCTCCAACGCTCAAGTCGGTAATCGAGTTGTTCTTTTTGATATCTCCTTTAATGAAGGAGACCGGAAAGATAAAAGAGATATTTTTCAGCCCTCCCTTTTGAATGAATATTATGTTTTCAAAGAATCTAGATAAGTGGAATTAGAATAGGAAGAACACTGTATGAGTTTACGGATCCTTTACGAATTAAATTTCCAACCTTATAACGTTCCCTTCGTTTCCTTTTATACTCCATTTTCCGCTCTTTCCATTTCTAAGTTATTCACTCCAGTGTTGGTGGTGTCTGGGTCCCTCGACAGTAGGGATTGGCGTAATATTCCACAGGAATGTGTGTTGTCTCCTTGTCTCGGTTCACGTGGCGGACCACCATGTCGGGAGTGTGCGCTAGGAATGATGATGCCATGAGGGGCATGTCTGAGCCATCGACAATAGTATCTCCACCGTACCTCGTGGGGCCACAGTCGAGACATTAAAGGTGTGCGAGATTAGAAAAGCAGGTCGGTGCCTTGGGCGGGTCTTGCTTTTCCTCCGTGTTGTGACGAGACAACCCGGTTGTGCTCGAGGAGCTCACCGTCTGCGGCGAGAAAGGAGTGCCGGTCCTCGACCTTGGCCGAGCTCGGCCGGGGTGGGCGACCTCGAGTGAGGCGAGAGTGCTCGGGGCTCGCGTGGCTCGAATTCCACGACCTCATCCGGGAGGCGTGCGGTGAGGTCGTCTTTATCTTGAGTAGTCGGGCCTTACGCTCGAGCTAAGGTGTCCTCGGGGTGCTTTATTCGGTGAAAGGGCGCTGAGGAGACACGCTGATATTACCCGAACACGGTCCCCGGTTTCTAGTCTTTCGAGTGAAGCGAGATAAGGCTGAAACTCGTTAATGATGGGCGAATTTCGCGACCTTTTACTCTTCCCGCATTTTCCACTTTAATCATTTCGCATTTAAGGCGGGACACGTGGGTTGATCCAGTAGTGCATTTGAAATTCGAAGGGACGTGACACGAAGGTCGTGTCCCTCAAGCACTCTGCCATGGATCGAAGGGACGTGTCCTCCTCTTTAAAACCCAGACTTCTTCATTGTTCCCTACTGTTGCTTATTTTTCGTTCAAATTCAAAATTCATACGCTCTCCGATTGCTTCTGGGTCTTCTTGCTGCATCAGGCGACTCAGGCCAACCACGCTTCCTTTCGTGTTCGGTCTGACCCGATCTTCCGTTTCACCACTCTGTTTCTTCCCTGTTGAACTCTATTAGTTAACACCCTCGAGAGATGTACAATCCCAGCAGGGCCGTGGGATGTCACTGGAGGATTCATCCTCTTCAGTGAGGCACTGACCTCTTAGTATAATCTCAGTGAGGGATTACAGTCCAGGAGGAATTACCCAGGTGAGACCCGGTCGCGTCGGAGGCGAGGACCGGTCGGAGGTCCGGCGTGGGGAATACCCATAGATCACTTAGGATGTGAAACCACCCGATTGGAGTTGAATAGACTTAGGAAACTTATGACATACCGATAGTGTAGTTCAAGGTTGCCGGGCGGGTGAGATCCCGGTAGTCCCACGAGGTATCCGACCTTACTTGGAGTGTTTCGAATGGGGGTTAGGTTGCCTCTCAGACCTTATTTTGGTAGGGTTACATGCGGGTTCAAGTCGGCCGAGGCAGCCTGAACCCGAATGGGTGGAGGGTCCTTTCAGGACTCTATGTTTTGTGGAAGCGTTGTGATTTGGGTGAACCCTCGATGGGAAATCGGACACCTCTACCGGTGAAGTGTAGCCGAAGGATCTTTGGTTGGTATTACCTTACCTCCGAGCTAAAGGGTAAAAGCCCATTCTAGATCTCCAGAGCCTCACGGTGGCAGCTGGAAGAGCAAATTCTTCTCGTTGGGGAGAGTGGGGCAGTGCACTCCGTGGCGAGGGGTCGCTCAGATCCATGGCACTTTTGCACTCAGGTCGTTTATTTGTCTTGTAGATTTTACTTTTAATTTTCCAGCTTGTATGCATTCTCGTTACTACTGCTTTGGTCGTGTCTGCGACTACAGGGTGCTTGCTTATTTGATTGGGGGCCGAGCTTGAGCACGTGTGCAGGCTGTTCTTACAAGCTGAGCTCGTGCGGAGGCTGATGGCCTGAGAACTTTTGGAGTCGATTTAGTACAAGTGGAGAAATGAGCAGCGAGGATCGTGAGATGTTGCGTAGGCGAGTGGGGACGGTGAAGGTGCGAGCACTCGAAAGACCTCGGCGGAGGCAGTGCTCGCCCGCTTCTCTGGGCTGCCTTACCGCTCGAACAAGCGAGAAGGCGGAGGAGGGTCCTCCTCGCGGGAGACAAAGGACCATTGCTCCAGCTCGACCTCGACCCGGCGGTGTCGCGGGAGCAAAGTCGGCTGGCCGTTTCGAGCCCTACGGAGGGCTTTCAATGAGAGGCGACCAGTGATTCTAGATGAGATAGAGTCCTGCACTCACGATGCGCTGTTCGATATCTTCAGTGGCTCTCCTCCAGAGCTTTGGCATCTGCGACCGGGCTTAATAAGATAACTCGAGGTTCCGGGACGAACTTGAGCGAGGTTGGAGCTTGGGCGGTGTGAGCAGTGAAGAGGAAAATCGAGAAGCTGCGGGCGAGAATATAAATTTCTGAGAGAAAGCAGTGTGGTGACTCAGAGGCCTCACGAGCTTGAGAGGAGTTGGCTGACACCAAAATGAATTGAAGCACGCTCGGAAGGATCCGGACACTTCGGAAGTCTTGCTACTGAGCAGTTCGTGGAGGGAGAAGCTGCTCGTCTTGAGGGCAAATTGATACTACGAAGGTCCAGTTCAGCTCTGAGTACAACATTAGGGCGAGACTCCAGTTCTGACTGCCTCGTGTATGCTTTTGGCAAGCCGTACCGAGGCAGACATGTCGAGGTTGAAGGGTATGTGGCCGAATACATGAGCAACCACAGAGCTACTTCATCAGAGCCCGAGGTGTTGTCGGAGGCCGGCTCCCTCTCGCTTCGATGCCACTCCTGCTGAAGCTCCTGCGATGTCCTTCCTCCTGCGGATCTTTGGTCGTCCTCCTGCTGCTGCTGATGGCGTCCCTCTTCTTGGTCTTCGCTCTTCCCTCCTACTGCTGCTGGGGATGCTCCTCCTGCAGAATGACTTTTTTTTTTTTTTTACATATGTAATTATTTCGATGAAATAAAAGATACATGTTGAACAACTACTATTGAATTCTCGTGTGCACATGCTCTTGTCTTATGTTGAATTGAGTTCGAATACATTTGCTAAGTAGAAAATTTCTAAGTGTTGGACTTTCTATTTTCTCTTATGCCACATGTAATGCTTTTAAGCTATGCATGGTAGAATTTTTCTTTGACTTGGGTTAAAGCCTTATGTTTATTCTGCGAGCTCATTCGACTTGCTCGAGCTTACGTTTGGCTCTTGCTAGACACCTTGTCCATCAAAGCTTAGGCTTTGGGACTTTTAGTAAGTAGCATTATTCATGAATTTTCTTCACTTATGTCGGTTTTGCGGGCATGGCCCGACTAGGATTTAGGCCTTTGGACGCTTTGGCGAGGAGTTCTCTTGAACCTACTCGCTTTCGGACACGTGATTGGTCCTCGCTAGGCACAGTCCGCTTTAAGACTTAGGCTTTGAGACTTCGGCCGTGGCGTTCTTGCGGCTATACCTGCTCGGGGCCTTTAATTGACCCTCAGCTAGGCACAGTCACTGCCTAAGACTTAGGCTTTGGGACTTACGGCAGTGGCGTTCTTCGCGAGCTTCTTTGCTCGATCCTTTTAATTGACTGCGTGTCTTACGATATTACTCACTGCTGCGGTGCTTGATTGACTGGAGCTTGGCCGTCACGCCAAGTGACTTAGGCTTTGGGACTTCGGCGAGGAGTTCTTCGAACTTCGCTCGAGCCTTTTAATTGACTCGAGCCTTACGATATTACTCTACTACGGTGCTTGATTGACTGGAGCTTGGCACAGTCCGCTAATGACTTAGGCTTTGGGACTTCGGCGAGGAGTTCTTGAACTTCGCTCGAGCTTTTAATTGACTCGAGCTTCACGATATTACTCTGCTGCGGTCTTGATTGACCGAGCTTGGCACCGTCCGCCTAATGACTCGGGCTTTGGGACTTACGGCGAGGTTCTTCTTGAACCTCGCTCGAGCCTTTAATTGACTCGAGATTCTTCGATATTACTCTTGCTGCAGTGCTTGATTGACTGGAGCTTGGCACCGTCACGCTAATGACTCGGGGCTTTGGGACTTAGCGAGGTTCTTCGAACTCCTGCTCGAGCTACTAATTGACTCGAGCCTTACGATATTACTCACTGCTGCAGTGCTTGATTGACCGGAGCTTGGCACCATCCGCCTAATGACTCGGGGCTTTGGGACTTACGGCGAGGTTCTTCGAACTTCGCTCGAGCGCTTTTAATTGACTGCGTGTCTTCAATATTACTCCTGCTGCGGTGCTTGATTGACCGGAGCTTGGCACGTCCGTCGAGTGACTTAGGCTTTGGGACTTACGGCGAGGTTCTTCTTGAACCTACGCTCGAGCACTTTAATTGACTCGAGCTTCACGATATTACTCTGCCTGCGGTCTTGATTGACCGGAGCTTGGCACCATCACTCTAATGACTCGGGGCTTTGGGACTTCGGCGAGGTTCTTGAACTTACGCTCGAGCACTTTAATTGACCCGAGCTTACGATATTACTCTGCCTGCAGTGCTTGATTGACCCGAGCTTGGCACCGTCCGCCTAATGACTCGAGCTTTGGGACTTACGGCGAAGTTCTTCGAACTTCTGCTCGAGCGCTTTTAATTGACTCGAGCTTCACGATATTATTCCTGCTCGGTGCTGATTGACCGAGGCTTGGCACCATCCGCCTAATGACTTAGGCTTTGGGACTTCGGCGAGGGTTCTTGAACTTACGCTCGAGCCTTTAATTGACCCGAGCTTGGCACCGTCCGCTAATGACTCGAGGCTTTGGGACTTCGGCGAGGGTTCTTCGAACTCTGCTCGAGCCTTTAATTGACTCGAGCTTCTGCATATTACTCTTGCTGCGGTGCTTGATTGACCGGAGCTTGGCACCGTCCGCTAATGACTCGGGCTTTGGGACTTACGGCGAGGGTTCTTGAACTACTGCTCGAGCCTTTAATTGACTCGAGCTTACGATATTACTCCTGCTGCGGTGCTTGATTGACGCGAGCTTGGCACCATCCGCTCAATGACTCGAGGCTTTGGGACTTACGGCGAGGTTCTTCTGAACTCTGCTCGAGCACTTTAATTGACTCGAGCTTCACGATATTACTCGCTCTGCAGTCTTGATTGACCCGAGCTTGGCACCATCTCGCCTAATGACCTGAGCTTTGGGACTTACGGCGAGGAGTTCTTGAACCTCGCTCGAGCCTTTTAATTGACCGCGTGTCTTCGATATTACTCGTGCTGCGGTGCTTGATTGACCGAGCTTGGCACCATCCGCCTAATGACTCGGGCTTTGGGACTTACGGCGAGGTTCTTCTTGAACCTACGCTCGAGCGCTTTAATTGACCGCGTGTCTTCGATATTACTCACTGCTGCAGTGCACGATTGACCGGAGCTTGTGCCGTCTCGCCTAATGACTTAGGCTTTGGGACTTCGGCGAGGGTTCTTCTTGAACTACGCTCGAGCCTTTAATTGACCGAAGCCTTACGATATTACTCACCTGCTCTAGTCTTGATTTACAGGAGCTTGGCACCGTCCAGTTGGGACTTTTGGCGAGGAGTTCTTCTTGATTTTTGTCTTTCATGCTTGAACTTACATTATGAATGTTTTTTATTCTTACGTACATTTATACTTTTACATATCCCGTTTTGGGAGAAATTTTACATTAGCACTCTCTTATACTGAGGAGACTTCTTGGAAATACTTCCTCGGGAGTTGTCCGATCTGGATGAGCTAGCCGGTATGCTCCTGGTCCCGTAATTGAGTGACTCGATAAGGTCCTTCTGATTTGGTCTAGTACACCTTGCCTCGGGTCCTTGGTGCTACGGTTGATTTTCCTCGGCGCCGATCACCCACGCAGGCCGGCGAATGTGTACATTTTGGTTGTAATAACGAGCCACTCTCTATTGATACTACGAGATCTTAGCGGATATCATTTCCCTCTTTTCTTCCAGTGAGTCGAGACCTGCGCACATCTGCTCGTTGTTTTGCTCCTCGTTGAAGTGCTACGTTCGGTGTGTCCCGATTCCTATCTCGGCGGGAACCAGCTGCTTCGTGCCCAACGCCTGAGGAGAATGGGGTCTCTCCGATTGGCCGTTTTGTGCGTGGTTACGTAAGCCCACGAGACACCGAGCGGCTCGTCCACCGAGTTCCTTTTGCTCACTCGGTCTTGTCTTGAGGCGTTTTATAGTTTTATTCGCGGCCTCTACTTGCCCGTTGGCTGCGGGTGTGAGGAGAGCAAAACTTGACTCTATTCCGAGTTACGGCGAAGTCTCGAACTTGCCATTATCAAGCGCCTCCCGTTATCGGTGACTAGCATGGGGTATCCCGTACTTGCAAATCACGTTCTTCGAATGAAGTCGGTGGTTTTACCTTACGTGATCTTGCTTAAGGCTCCAGCTTGACCCGTTTGGTGAAATAATCAATCGCCATTATGGCATGGGTGGCGGATGCTTTCCCTTCGGCGATGGCCCGATCGAATCAATTCCCCGTTGAGCAGACGGCCATGGCGAATTCATCATCGTAAGGTTTTCGGAGGTGAGTTAGGTAGTTGGCAAAGCTACGGCAACTCTTGCGACTTCTTGTCTTTTCCTAAGCATCTTGATGCATGCGAGGCCAAAATATCCTTGCCTCGAGGCCTTGAAAGCCGAGGACCTCGGCGCTGAATGATTTCCACGGACTCCCTCGAGTATCTCTCGAAGGACATAATCGACCTCCTCTTGGTACTAAACACGAAGCGAGGGAGAGTGTACCTCAGTCTATCTGAGACTCCAGTCGATGAGAGTATACTGGGCTTGCTTCTCGACTTCCTTGCACGCTTCTTATCGGTGACTGTCCCTTCGCCGAGGTAAGAAATGATAGGCTCCATCAGGGTGTTGCTCGTCGATAGGCTCATCACCTCGTCCTCACGCTTCGATGCTCGAGCAGGTCTTCGTTTCGAAGGGATGGACTTTGGAAATTTGGGGTCCGATCTGGTTGCCATGCGAGCTATCATATCGACTCAAAAATTCTTCCCCTTGGAATCTGCTCCACCTCGACGACTTAGAAATTCCCGATTAGCGCCTTACCTACGAAGGTAGGCGTCCATCTTTCCCTTTGCACGGAAGCTCGTCGGGGTGATTTGTTACCAGCTGCGAGTGCTGTTGAGCTTTACCTTACGCTTTCCTTCTTGGCGAGCTTCGATCCAGCTATTACGACCGTACTCGGCACGATTGTTGGTGACTTGAACTCTAATCTCACGACGTATTGCATCTCGGCCCTACGGACTTAGGAGCACTAACTCACTGCTCCGCGCCCAGACTTCCACGGGATCCATCTACGTGACTATCCGGTGTTGGTCGAGGCACAGGAGCCTAGTGTAAGCTCGCTCTCTGTCTCGCTTATCCCTTGTCGTGCACTCGACCACGAAGTCGACCAATGGCTGTGCTTTTATGGCCGTTCGAGTGGTAATTAATGTCGAACTCGCTCGGCTCCACGACCATTTTACCGACCTCCGGAGGTTTCGAGTTTGCCTGAGTTTGCCTAAGTGGTTGGTTTGTTAGAACCACTAGCTGAATGTGCTGAAAATAAGGTCTCGACTTTCGAGCCGTGTGACCGGGGCGGTGCCCACTTCTCCATAGGTGGATCTAGGGTCTACCTTATCAGCGCTACTGCTCGTGTAATAAGCAGTCTTGTACCCGACTCCTCCACTTATCGAGGCCGAGCTCGTTGCCCGTTGGGACCATGGCTAAGTAGAAAGCAGTACCTCTCACCTTTCGAGTTGTTGGCGATAATGGAGCTTTCAACAAATACTCTTTCATTTCTTTGGAATCTTGCTCGCATTCGAGTCCACTTTGTCTTCCTTCCATGCTCCGTTTCTCGGAAGAAGGGCGCTTGATTCTTGGTCGGACTACTGTATCTCGCTTGAGGTTGCTTGGGGACCTCATTTCCAACACCGCTCTTATCTTCTCGGATTGGCTTGACCCCTTGTGACTCGCCATGAATCCTAGAATTTTCCAGAACCCAGCTCCAAGCACATTTCTACGGATTTAGCTTCGTTCCAGCGTCTTTAGACTTGGTGATCATGTCATCTACATATACCTCCATAGTCACTTCGATCAATGGCTTGAAGACCTTGTTCATCGACCTTTGGTGCGTTGCCCGCATTTTTAGGCGAAGGCATGACCTTATGTGATCTGACTCACGATTGGCGATGAAGGTTGTACACTCCTCGTCGATTGGTGCGTGGGAATTTGGTTATATCACGAGAATGCATCCATGAAACTAAGCGACCGTGCCTGCAGTAGAATCCACCGATTGATCTATCTTGGTGGTGGAAAGCTATCTTTTAGGCGAGGCTTTGTTCACATCTGTGAAGTCAACACGCACTCTCCATTTCCGTTTGCTTTCTTTACCGAGCTCGCATTCGAGATCCATTCGGGGTAAGACACCTCCGTATGAATCCATTTCGTGACTTTTCAACTTCGCGATTGATGGCTTCGTACCTCTCACGGTTAACGCACCTCCTCTTACGCCTCATTTGGTTTAGCATCTCTCCGTCTTGCCCGACTGTGACACGCCACTACGGGTCGATCCGGGCATATCCTCGTGTGTCCATGCGAACACATCTTCGTGTGCTCGCGGACATTCCACTGACCTTTCCTTAGTTGCTCGCTGAGGCCGAGCCGGTCGGACTTTCTTACCGGGATCTCCTGCTCTCACTCTCGACCTCCTCCAACTTCTCGGTAGGCTCTTGCCTTCGATTCCTCGAGTCCCCACCGTGTCCGGTGAGGTTATCTGCGTAGTTTTTTGGCGGCTACTGGTGTAGCGACTCCTCGCCACCCTTTGGTCTGTCTTTTACGACTCACTATGGCCCCGTTCACTCGATACGTTAGGGCCGAGTAATGGGTTGACGACACGCGTTGGGTGATCCTCGTAAATGGCCTCCCAGAATTGCACAGGATGGGCTGGTTTCATCTCTACCACGAAATCCGACGTCATGTTCTTCTCGAAGGGCTTGAGCCCGTAGTTCTTGCCAACTGATGATTCCCAGGGTATTAGCTTTCCCCATCGAATCCTTTCAGCGAAGTGCTCGATGCGCTCGAGGCTCGCGCTGCTTATCCACTAAATCCTCGAGTGTGGATTTGAAGAGAATATCCACAGAGCTCCACGAGTCGACCGATGATTCGATCGACTTTCTTGTTCACTACATTTGGCTTTTACCACGGGGCATCCTCGTAGAGGTACTGACACCCCTCTTCGTCTTCGATCCAGTCCACATGATTGGCACTGCTAGAACGCCTAGCCTTGGCGGCGAGGCGGTGAACAAGACTTCTCGGCCGGCTGGCATATCTGCGATGGTTTTCAGGACCTATTGGAGCTTCCTGCCATTGTTGGCCCTCACGAAATTACTCTCGTGGACGACGGCTCAGTGTCATTTACGTAGCCCGGTCACGCTTCCTCGGGCGATGTTCGACCACGGGTGCCCTCGCCCTACGAACTCGTCCGGTATCGATTTCGACCGAATCCTCCGCTGGTTTTTAAATCACGGCCTTTGTGATGTGGTGTGGCCGTGGTCTCCGTGGAAGCAGCGAGCGCCCCTGCTCCGTCTGCTGGCTGGCGTGGTCATCGGCGTTGGAGGGATTAGCGGTCCTCCCTCTTGACCACTTGAAGTATCTCTTGAGATACCTTCAACTTCAGTATCTTGTCCAGTAGCGGGGCTCTGTTCCGCTACTTGTATCGCCTCATCCTCGGGAAGCTTCTTGGTGGGGTGGCAATGAGCGATCACCCACTTGTGGCTCACTCAGTGCTGCTCGGTGGTGCGGTTGCGGGGTGTGTAGCCATCATGGCGCCTGCACTCTCGTGATCCGGACGGGGAGACTGCGAGGTGGGCTGGGGACCATCCGCGGCGGGGGAACTCTCTGATATGGGCTGTACAGGGAAGCTCGATCTCTCGCTGCCTTTGGAGCCTGTGTCCCTCGGGCAGGGCCCCCTTTCTCCTTCCTTCTTGCTCCCTCAACCTGCTCACTTCTCAGTTTGGCTGCTTTTTCTTCTTCGATTACCATATCCAGCTTTACTTGTTCGTACGCGTCCGAATACGAACGGATCGAAGGGCTCCGCAGATTGTACCATGGTCTTCCCATTCGGATCCCATCCTTCAATCCTCTCAGAGCTTGGGGATGGTTGAACGCACCAAGATCTAGGACCGATCTATGGTATCTTCTGACGAACTCCCGGAGGGATTCCCCCTCTATCTGTCTCACTTCCGACAGCTCCATCATGTCATCCTCAGGGGTTACTGCGCCCCGGAATTGCATTGCGAACTCCCTGCACATCTGCTCAAAGCTCAAGATGCTTCCCACGAGCTCTGCGGTACCATTCCCTCGCTCTTCCTTCCGGGGTGAGCGGAAGGCCCGCGACCTCCGACTGCCGACAATCCTTGCACCCCCGTCATGTCGTTGAACCGTTCTATGTGCACTAACGGATCACTTTTTCCCGAAAACTTCAGATCTGGGAAGCGGAAGTCACATGGGATCGTGACACTCATGATCTCCGCTGAGAGTGGAGATTCGTTATCCAAAGATTATTCGCCACTTGGGCTCTTTCCGCTCCTGAGGTCTTCTACAACTCAGTGCCAACCTCGCGCACCTCTCCCTCCAACTCTTCCGCACGAGAGGTCGGGGCTGTGTCCTGCAAATGCTGACGAGACCCCCTTTCCTCCATGTTTGTTTCTTCCCTTACTGCAAAATTTGGTGCCCTAGGTCTTTGGGCTTCATCTCCTATATTTTCCCGAACATGAGCATTTCATCGGCTGGACTCCGGGACATCATTACATGCTTTTCTCTGTCCTTCCTTGAGTTCTTGCAACAGGGAGGTCAGAGTCCCCCAGTTTCTAGTCTTTCAAGTGAAACGAGATAAGACTGGTGTTTGGGTAATATCGGGAAGGTCTCCTCAAGGCCCTTTCAGCTCGCATAAAGCACCCCGAGGACACCTTAGCTCGAGCAGAAGGCCCGACTACTCGCATAAAGACGACCTCACCAGACGTCTCTCCGGGTGAGGTCGTGGAATTCAGAGCCGCATGAGCCCCGAGCACTCCTCGACCTACTCGAGGTCGCCCACCCTGGCCAAGTCGGCCAAATTCGAGGACCTGGCACTCCTTTCCCGTCATGAGACGGTGAGCTCCCGAGCACAACCGGGTTGTCCGGTCACAAGACGAAGGAAAAGCAAGACCCGAGACAGGCGACTCGACCCGTTTTCTCAGAATCCTAGCATACCTTTTAATGTCTGACCAAGGCCCCACGAGGTATGGTGGCGATATTATTGCCGATGGCCGGCACATGCCCCCGTGGCGTCATCATTCCTAGCGCACACTCCCGACATGGTGGTCTGGCCACGTGAACCAGATTAAGGAGACAGCCACGCATCCCCAGGGAATATTACGTCAATCCCGGCTGTCAGAGGGACCCAGACACCACCAACATGGGAGTGAACAGCCTGGAAATGGAAAGAGCGGGAAAAATGGAGTATAAAAGGAAACGAAGGGGAACGTTACAAGGGTTGAAAATTCTAATTCAGAAAGGATCCGTAAACTCATACAGGTTCTTCCTATTCTAATAATTCCACTTATCTGGATTCTTTGAAAACACAATATTCATTCAAAAAGGGAGGGCGAAAAATATCCCTTTTATCTTTCCGGTCTCCTTCATTAAAGGAGATATCAAAAAGAGCCCCCAAGGTCGTAGTCAGGTTGGCTGCCATAGTCGGTTCTAGATTCGTAGCGACCCGGGTTCGAGTCTTGGGGGTGGGGAGGGGGTAAAAACTCTTTGGGCTTACCCACCCCTCCCTTTAAAAAAAAAAAAAAAAGGAGATATCAAAAAGAACAACCCAATTACTGACTTGAGCGTTGGAGGGTCTTCGCCGGAACACGCCCGGCAACCCCGCCTGCTTTTCGTGAGTACAGTGCCGGAGATCATCGCTTCGAGAAGACAGTAGAACAGGAAGAATAAGGCAGACCTGCTCGAGCTCGAGCTAACCGCGAGCTGAGGTTTCTGGATACTGTAGCTATCCGCGAGCAGAAGGTTCGAGACACTATTGAAGACACGCGGGAAAAACAGCATCAACATATACCTTAAAAGCTATCGCAGCAATATACAAAAAAACTCATAATAATTATTTATATGTAGTAAATATAAATTTTAAATAATAATTTTAATAAAATTAATAAATATATAATATATTTTTTATTATATAAATATAAAATCAAATTAACTTAATTTTTAAGTTGAAGTAACTGATATTTACCGAATACTTTAGTGTTATACTTTTAAATTGTGTTATACTTTTAAATTACAACTGACGAATCTCAATCTCAAACCGAGTCTATTTAGTATTCCAAGATTTGAATCAAGTCATAGGATTGGTCAGCTTTGTAATTGCCACATCCAAATCCATAATAAAATATTAAAAATTAACGACATATTCGTGAAACTTTGACGAAATGTGAGCCATTTATACTATTAAAGGAAAAAATTTGAAAATAGGCATAATCAATATCTTTTATTTGAAATCTCAAGAGTCGTACAATAAAGTCTTATTGCAAAGAATGCAATATTCACAATGTAAAATTAAAATGAAATGAGACCCTCGAAAAAATTTGTTATGAATCCAATCGATATCTGAAGATGTGCCACTCAGAGACCCCCACAAATGATTAAAAAGAAAGATAATATGAGAGCCGTAATCAGAGAGTTTTGCCTTCTTGCAGCTGACGAATGAGGAGCGCGCTCATGCTTTCCCAGATCAATCATGATCTCATACCGGCAAGAACCTTGAGAAGGATCAATGGTAGTGATAGCTGATAGGTTATTAAATGAACATGTTCCTTTCCTTTGATCCATGGCCTGATAATACATATTAAAAGCATAAGAAGCATTTTTCTTAAGGTCAAGATTGCCACAAGATGATCCAAATCCTAGGCTTGTGCAATCAGCATAAGTGCAAGCATAGGTCATGCTTTCTTGCAAACTGGGGTCTGAAGTACTTGCCTGAGGTGACATTACACACCATTGTCTTGCCAAATATTTAACACCTTTTGCCGGTACTAGACTTTTTCCGCCGCCTATGTTCAGTTGGTATTTGATGCTACCGTCAAAGTTAAAAATACCCCAATGCCGCTCAAAGTTTCCAGGTAGGACGCTCTTCTTATCCTCATCAATGAGTGAAAAAAGATAAACGTCTGGTGGTGTGCGGCGTTTTGGTGTGCCTTTTCCTGCAATTATGCGGTCAAACAAGCCTTGGTTGAATCTTCGGGCGTACTCTATGTTAGCATTTGAGTTACCATCAGTTGGCCAGCCAACTTCTCCAATAATAACCGGCATTGATCCGAAGCCATTCTTTTCAAGAGCTGAAATCAGGGTGTCAAAGTTGGCATCATAGACATTGGTGTAAGAAATGGAACCATCAACAACGGGAGCTGCACTGCCATTGAAGAATGCAAAATCAACGGGGAAATTTGGGTCGGCGTAGAGGCTAAGGAATGGGTAGATGTTAATGGTGAGAGGGCCACCATTGTCATTAAGGAACTTGATGATGGAGATCATGAGGTCATGAATATCTGCGCGAAAATTTCCAGCAGAGGGCAGGCCACTCTCACTCTGGTAGACATCTGCATTTAGAGGGACCGTGACCTTAACCTTTTGGCCTAAACCGGCTTTTATCAGGGCTGCTTGAATATTCTGGAGAGCTGGAAATGTTGTATGGAGAAACATGTCCTTGTAGGTCTTGAGAAAAGGTTCATTGCCCACAGCTACATACCTACAACAACAAATATATGCAGATTTAATGAGTCTGGGATTGCATTTCCTACTAATTCGGTTGCCCCAGATGACGCAAATGTAAGGCAGAGCAATTAATGTATATGTGAATTTGTGATGATGTTTGTAAGGACATTGCTTGTGCAAGTTTCAAGTTTCTTTTTCTTTCAATACTTTTAAATTTTAATCCACTTGGGAAAAAAATTCCTAAAGTTGAACGCATTTCTAAAGCAACAAGTGGATGCTAAATATTAGAAACAGCATCTTTCTAGCTTGGAGATACATTGCTACTGAAGCTTCTTGAATCTAGATAATTTGTACTTCAATGCTCTGTCTAGTTAAAAAAAAAAAGTTCATGGAAAATTTTGAAAGAGTCTTCAGGATTTGTCACCAAAGAAACATTAAAAGCTGCAAGTGACTTGATTTTATCAATAATAATAATAAAAATGAGAGGACTAACCTTATATCCGCTCCATTTTGGGATATATATTTGGAGACATTTCGTTGCACCCAGTCCACAGCAGCTTGGACATTACTGGCCAATGGTGCCAATAGCTCATTTGGTATGCCAACCATCACTTGAATACCGGACTTACCCAAAGCCTTTAACGCTTCAGGATCAGCTTCAAAGAGCTTCACTTTATTAAATCCATTCTCCTTCATCAGCTTCACAACAATGTTCGCTTGCAGAGGGTGAGTTGATTGTAAGCCCCAGTTGCAAGCCAGGCCTGCAACTCCCTTTGTTAAACCTTCAGAAACTAAAAACAGCATGAAGAAATATAAGAAGCAGCGTTTCCCCATGCTCTGTTCTGTTCTGTTTTGTTGTCTCGTGTTTTTGAGTTTTAGTTTTGTTGTCAGCTGAATTGTGTATTTGTAGCAGCTTCGACACCGAAAAGGGTCAGATGTGCTTTATTGAAAGTAAAAGAAAAGGAAAGTACATATCACAACAAAAAGTAAAAATAAAAGGAAGGAAAGGAAAGTTGCATGAGTAAGATTCTACAAGGAACAAGATTCCTTAAGTAAACCCCAGTCATCAACAATCATGCTATTAAAATAGAATAGTTTGAGAAATGAGTGAGAATAATGTATCAAGAAAGGAATGAAGTGAACTTGTTGGATTTCATTTCTTGCTGCTAATGGCTAGCTATTTCTTAAAGACCCAAAACCCATATTGAAGGAATGCACCTTTGAACAACAATTACTTGGAATGTCTCTTTCTTATCTCAACAAGGCTAGTAGTAGCTTTTTCCAGAACCAGCTGATTATTTGACATTACTCTTGGTGGGTTTGGGGCCTGGAGTACTCGCAAGATTAGGCCTAAATATCTGGGCAATAAGAACACTGGCAACTTTTCTGCCCAAGATTCGCGAATTGAAGAGTAATGATTACTGTGTTTATTACTAGAACAAGACCGGAAGTAGCATGCCGTTTGAGTAGAGTTGGGCAAAACGAGTCATGACCTATTTAATATTTATGCCAAAATAATTAAATTTTAATTCGATACAAAAAAATAAATAAATGAGTGACCAAATATAATAATTTAATAATCAATTAAATGTGTCACTGATATGATACAACTTAATAGCCCACCTAATACCTGTTTAACTTGATTTATACTAAATATTGCACACTCATTTGACACAAATTACACTTTTTACATCTAAATAATTTTGCTTATTGATATTATAAAAAGAGACAAGTCCAGTATTTGAGTTTTGATTTTTTATGACAAAATCGGATAAATTAATTTAGAATTAAAAACATAAATATATCTTAATGTAAATATATTTAATAATTGTGTCACTAAATTTAAAAAGATTACTACTAATTATTAGTTATATTCAAATAATAAAATAAAAATATTTATTTTAATTATCAATTACATAATAAAAATATATTACATATACATATTTATAAATGTGTAAATAAATTTTGTTCAATATTATGTATATTTCTATCCTTTGCATTCTTAATGCAGTTTAATAACAATATTTACTAAATATATATGACTATTTTTAAAATTTAAAATACTATTAAAAATAAATTTTTAATAAATATTTTTTTACACCTCATTAGTTATACAGAATAACTAATAACTATTATTTTAAAATATACAATATTACTAAATTAGCTATTATCTTATATAAAATTAAAGACAATTATCTTGTCAATCCTAAACAAAAAGAAATAAATAAAAATGAAGGCCCTCTCCTTAAATGGGTCTTTGACTCTTTGTGACATGGGCTTCTTACCAAAAAAGATTTATTACTAGTGGAGATTTTAACACCCTCTAAAATACTTATAACACTTTTTAAATTTTATTTCTTAAAACACCTCTAGTTTTTATTTATAAAATATAAATTCATAAAAAAAATTAATCATTTTCCAAAAAAAAATTCACCCTAAAGAAATATTTCTTTTAATCAAATCTAAAATCTTTAATTTTTTACTTCCTGTTATATTATTTATTTCCCCTCAACTCAACACTCTTGTAATTTTATTTTTTTAAAAAAATACTTTATAAATATAAACTATGAAATGGGGTGTGTGTAAAAATTTGTTAAAAGAATATTTTGTTTAAGCATTTAATTAAACTATCATTCAAAATAAAAAAATTAATTTATCTTTATTTATTTAGCAACTTTCAATTAAAAGAAAGGTTTTATGAGGAATTTTGAAGTGTAAAAAGGCCTACTCTATATTACTCGTATTTATAAATTACAATCTATTTTCGCTCGATACAACATTTTTTAACTTTTAGAACATTTTTCCTTTTGTAAAGTATTACCGTAATTAACAGGAAAATTAACCTTGGAAAAATGTCATATGTAATATACAATTTGTTGATGTGGCTAAAACAGCAAAAAGAGAAGGCTGTTAATTTGATTATACTTTCTGAAACAGCCTCACTTGAGGGACAGTAGTGTCTTCACTTACAAATCAACCATGTTTATAGTCAGAAACATACAATGAACCAATTACAAGTTCAACACCTTGCGGTAACTTAGACTCAAGTATCTGGGTACAATTTTTAATTTCTTTTCTTGTCATATAATTAGAAGGTTGAACAATCATTTCCTCAAGAATAGCTGCATTTTCAAGTATGTAAAATGCAAGTTGAAAATCAATTTCACGCCCACGAAACCTATGTAACTCCACCAGCTTGAGGTGTTGATGAGAGCATCTCGGAACCTGCTGAGTTTTTTTCCCTATTCTACGACCACTTCTCTGTAACTGCAGCAATTAAAACATGCAATCATTTTTAGCTGCATCATTCTAGTCAGGGAAAGAGAACCCAACACATAGAACTCCAAATTTTGCCTTTTCTCAATTAGAATAGGGAAAATATTGTCTGTTTCACAGGAAATCAATTATCAAGAGAGAGATTACAATATCAATGCAACTCTGTCTTGCATACCTCTCTAACTTCATTGAGTTCTAAAACAATGATATTTAAAGAATGAAGCATGTTATTCTACCAAGAAAAATTTACATCATACTCAGCTACATATGAAAAGATTTTCTACTGAACAAAATGTTGAGCATTCATTTTGGATTAACATCACATGTAAAAATCTCTGCTTGATTCCTACAGCTCTAAGTAAAGTGTTTGCTCTTGGTACCTATAGCAATTTATTACTTGCCACAATGTTAAGACTCCCTCTTAAAATAAGTAAATATCACAGTGTATTTGTACCACACCTCTATTATAATATTCAAGTTTGTGGAATAATGCTGCTGTTGAAAGATGCGAAGATCATTATCAATTTGAAAGGTGGAGGAAACTCATTGAACGGTTATTAACTTTTTGACATACGTGACCAATAAAATGTTAATGGCAATGTAACTTTGAAAAAAAAAACACTTAGATAGCTTCACCATATCATAAATTCAACTGCAGAAGTGACTAAGGCTACTCATACTGATGCATTTAAAGCCTCTCTAATGTTTAATAAAGAAGAAGAAAACAGAGAACATGCTCGTTTATGGAAAAGGACAAGAAGCTAGAACTACTATAAGTCTATAATAACCATTTCACATATCACAAACTTCTCAATTAATAAGTAAATATACATAAACATGTACCTGCAATGTAAGCTTTTGCAGAGAGGGACATGCCTTCATTATGCAAGCCAAGCCAAGTAGGCTTTCATAATTCGGTATGGTAACCCGTAGATTTAAGTGGATTAGTTTGGGTAATTTGCAATTTGAAAAATGATTGTATACCTGAAAGTAGAACCAAAATTAGACAATACACAAAAAGATTATATTAAAACAAGCATACACCATTAAATACTAACCTCATTGCAACTGTCCAACTCAAGCATATCCAGTTGAGGGAAATAGCATATCAGCGGTGCAACTAAAAACATGTCTTCAACCATGTAATTGGCACGGACATATAATTCAACAAGTTGGGGAACATTCTCAATACGCAACTCGATTTTAGGGCCATAATATTTGAAAGATAAAAGATTTGGGGCAGAAATTTCGATGTCTTTCATGAAATTGCAATACTGAATGTCTAGGTACTTCAATCGGATTGATAAACCAACAACCTTTAAACTTACTAGATCTATGGAATCTTTTACACATAATTGATCGAGAAGTGGGCAGTTGTGTATAAAAAACTCAAGAATCTCTCCCGTGACATTCACCGCAGAAAGGCAAATGGATCTTAAAGACCTAATACTAGACAAACCACGGACACCTTTTAGACTGCCATAAATCTCCTGGGGAAATGTGTAATGATGACCAGAATTATACCAGAAATCCAGCTCAAAATTTTGAACTGTTTTTGTTAGTGCTTTGTCAATCCAATTAGTGATAACACCTTCAAGTGAAGAAGACAAATAAAATCTTACTGTAAACTGATTTATGTTTGAACCTCGATGCAATTCTAAGACTTTATTCACCCATCTAATGAACTTATACTCGCGGAAGAATCTTTTTGTTCGGGGTAAAATTTCTCTTATTCCATCAAAGTCAAGCGCCGTGGTGAAAGTCCACAAACATCTCCATCTACTCGAAAGAACACAAGTCCTTACAGCTTCCATTAAAGTTAATTTCGAGATAATATTGATAAGAATATCATCAGGTAGTTGACTCACCCAATCCCTTGTAGTTTCATTCTGTTGAGCCAAACAAATAAATGAAAATCAATCGATCAACCAATCAATCAATCTCGTGAATGTAAAGCATAATCAGCGACAGAAAATATCAATAACCCATATCAAATTTATGAGAGTACTAAAAGTTAACGTAAAAATTGGGGAAAAAAAAAAATCCCTAGTGTCACCTCACCTCACGCAATAAGTCATCTGAAGAGTTCAGCCGCGCTCTCTTACTCATCTGTGAAATTGGGTGTGTGTTATTTGTCGATTCTTCTCTGGGTTTTAGTTTTAAATTGGTGATATCACTAACTCATGCACCATATTTCACTTTGGTTATAACTCTTGACCGTGACTAATTTTTGTTATTATTTGAGTAATTTTACTTTGATTATAAGTCCTCACTCTTGATTAATTTTATTATTATTAGACTCTTACTCATATTAAAAAAATTAAAATATTCATATATATATAATATAAGATAAGATAATTTTGTGTAATATATAATTTTATAGTATAACACAAAATATGAAAATAATATATATAATAACATCCTGCAATATATGATACTATAATAATTTTATGTAATACATGACACTATAGTGTAGTAAAAGATATAATCCTGAAAAACACGATGATATCGTGTAATACATAATGGTGCAATATATTATTTTATCATTTATAATGAGTTAAAGTTTTTAAAATTGAAAGTGATTGAAACTATAAAATTTATAAGTAAATATCTTTTTATACTTTTTTCACAATAAAAATAACATAATAGATATTTAATTAATTTTATAGTATAAATTTTATCATGGAATCTAAATTTTATGACTGAATTCCTATATGAGTTCTTTTAAAAAATTCTTCTTTTAAAAAATCATAAAACCCATTTTTACTTTTATAGTTTTAACTTTGGTTGAAATAACATAAAAGACACTTAAAATATAACTCAAATAATAAGGCCTTATTTGGATTTTGGAACGATTGTAGTTGTAACTTTTAAAGTATGATAGCTTAATACCAAATAAGATATAGATTTTATTACATAGAATCTTGGTTCAATAAATTTATGATAATTTTATTTTTTTAGGACTAAATTGAGATTGTAGTGACTAATTAAGTAAGTTATTTCTATTATATCGATAAAATAAGTTATTGATTAAAAAAATTACTTGATATTTAGTAATATGTCATATAAATTAGTTTTTTAATTTCTCAATTAATATTTTATTTATTATTATTATTTTTTCGATGGTTTGGATGGGAATGAGATGCCTCATTCATTAAACACCAACATTTGCTTATATTATAATTTGGACTAGTAGGCACAATGCCATTAAAGTTAGTCCAATTACACTCACGGAGTAAGTAATATTTTATTTGACTCTTCAGGAAGTCAATAATTAATAAGTTTTATTCATTAAAAGGACATCGGACTGAAGTTTAAGAGATTTTTATTTTTTTTTACTATTTTAGGTATATATCTAAGTCTTGTTTGATTGGATAATTTCATAGAAAATGAATAAATTTATTGAAAATTGAACATATTAACACAGTCTCATCTTTTGAAGTATTTTATTTTTAAATGATGTTAATAAATTGTCATTTATAATAAATTTATATTGATTCTTTATATATATATATATATATATATATATATATATATATATATTTTTTTTGGTACAGCCCTGCAACCAGAGTTTCAGGCTTCTTCCCCAGCAAATGAACAAGTTGGGTTTCTTAAATTTCAGAGTAACATAAGGCAACTCAAAAGGATGTGAAATGGAAACAGAGTTTATGAGATTCATCATCTTGCTTTAGAAGCAACTTTGATTGCTTTCTGAGTCGAGCTGGCAAATTTGTTGTCACCATGGGCTGGTTTTGCACAAAGCTTACTTTTGGGCCTAATTCTTGTAAAAGAAGGGAAAAAGATCAAGAAGAGAATGCTCTTGTGGTCTAAGTTCTTTGGTTTGGATTGAGTTCTCTCTTTTTATTTGATTTTATTTAGGTTTTGTTTTGTTTTGTGTGATTTTATTTAGATTAATAAAATATTTAGGTTTTGTTTTGTGTGATTAGTTTTGATCCATTACTTGATGATGTATATAGCTCACATTATGATGCCGCCACGCTACTCTATCGTGTTATGTTTATAATGTTGAAATTGAATTTCCAATGGCAAGGCAAAATGGAAAAGATACAATAAAGAAGTTAATAAACCCAAAAACATGCAACTCAAACGAAGATAGATATTATAAGTTGTTCAACCTGGTTTAAAAGGCAACCACCATGAATTTTTTATTTTGTAACGTTTGAAAACAGGTACATAAAATAATATATATATATAACCCTTATTTTTGTTAGTAAGCTCAATTTATTTTAATAATAAATTTATTTATAATTATTATTATGTTCCTATAATAAATAAATCAATATTTTAACTTAAGACATACCGTCGATAATACATATAATGAAATCAATAATTTTTTATTTAAAACTTAAAATTAAATTGTAATTACCTACTCTTTAAATTATTCACTTTAAATTATGAATATGCACTTCTTAATGATACGATGATAAAAAATCATGAATAATAAGTAAAATTAAAATTAAATTTATCATTAAAAGAGATACAGTTTTAATTTAGAGTGAATAATTTGGACAAAATATAATTACATCTTAATTTTCAGTTTTAAATAAAAAAAATTATTGATTTCATTACACACATGATGTCTTAAGTTAATATATTAATTTATTTATTATAGAGATATAATAGTAATTATAAATTAAAAATATATTTATTATTAAAACAAAACTGAATTTATTAATAAAAAGGAGTTATATGTTTTTTTTTCAAATTTTAAGAAATTTTATGTTTTTCTTTTTCTAAAAGTTAGGGCTCATTGTCTTTTTCATTTTGTAAGTATTGCCTAAGGTTTTTTTTTTTTTCTGTCAGTTTAATTTTATATTAGAAGATGATTAAAGAATTAAAAAAAATTCATAATGAGGGAGGAATTTCATCCGTTTTAAAGAAAATGTGTAGCTGTAAATGTATAATCATTTACGCATCATAGCCAATTAATTTTGTTAAATTCAAGTTTTCTTTTTAAACACTTCTTTATGAATTATGATATAAAAAAAAAGCATCCGTATGAATCACGGATCTCTTAAACAACTACATTTTTGGAAAGCTGAAAAAGGGTTTTTGAAAAAAAAAAAACGAAAACAAAAAATAAAGCAATTGCATCGTTCATCGGTCCCATTATTCTGTACGGAGAGATCAAAGTGCTTGTGTTCTGTTCAGCAGCTAAACTGAAAAAAGGGGAAAAAAAAACTCAAATAATTTTTCATTGACTCAGACTCTCTACCGTTTTTGCTTTTGCTTGATTATGTCTTCTTTATAAGTCGCATTACCGCAGCACACTACACCATATAAAAAATGGCTTATAATCCAAAAGGAGCTTACTGCCTTGTTCAAATCTTGTTCATTTTCGTAAATTTTTATCTGGGCAGTGCCTTTTTAACAGACCCAGTTACCCAGCAAAAACTCGACAGAGTTGGGAAGCTACCTGGGCAAAATTTTAACGTCAACTTTGCCCATTACTCTGGTTATGTCACAGTCAACGAAGAATCTGGGAGGGCTCTCTTTTATTGGTTCGTTGAAGCTGTTGAAGATCCTGATTCCAAGCCTCTTGTGCTTTGGCTCAATGGAGGTCTAAAAGCTTTAAGCTTTTTGTTGTTTTCATTTTTAGATGCCTTTTTATTTTGTTTTGATTGGTTACTGTGTTCTTAACACCTTTAGTATTTATTATGTTGGATTTTTTTTACTTTTCCTATATCCAATAATTTACTCTTAATCTGTACAGTGCACGTTGAGTCATGTTTATTTGCTTGTTTTGACTCAAACTTTTCATGTTGATATATTGTTTTTTATTTCTTTTGAGTGAGTTATATTAATAATGTTCTCATTCTTAATTTCTTTTTCATTAATTATTACTTTTTTTTTTTTAATTTTACAAATTGGTTCTGATTAAAGTGCTATTTCTTTAGGGCCTGGGTGTTCATCCATTGGTTTTGGAGAGGCAGAGGAAATAGGTCCTTTTCACATCAAGCAAGATGGGAAGACCCTATACTTGAATCCTTACTCTTGGAATCAAGGTGAGAGATATCTTCCTATGAGTATCAAAATGTTGTGTTTCGAGTGTCCAGAATGAATAATTGAATAAAACCATTTTTTTGCTCTTGTTTTTGTTTAATTGTTTTCATATGAATCGATTATATCTGACTATCAACACTTTGAAGTTGCCAACATTCTGTTTCTTGATTCCCCCGTTGGCGTTGGTTTTTCATATTCGAATACGTCTTCTGATATTACAACCAATGGCGATAAAAGGACTGGTAATATTTCAGGCACTTTGTATGTCATAATTCTGCTTTGAACTATTGTTCAGTACTGCTGGCTTGTGCGTTGGTAACATACCATCTTTGATTTGCAGCTGAGGATTCCCTAAAATTTTTACTTAAGTGGTTAGAACGGTTTTCACAATTTAAAGGAAGGGATTTCTACATCTCTGGGGAGAGTTATGGAGGTACTTAGTATTTTCAGTCGGTGTCTTGTCTTTCTACAGTAATATATATGTAATCCAGTTTCCACACAATTCTATTGTGCATACTTGCAATTATTTTTAAGCTCTAGCGAGTGGATTGCCATCATATACAGCTTATTACATCTTTTTAACTCTATACGATGGCATTAGAGCTTCTTTTAAGTAGGTTTCTGAACATCACAAAAATGTTTTTCAGGGCATTATGTTCCTCAGTTAAGCAAAGCAATAGTAAGCCACAACCAAGCAACTGGGGCAAATGCAATTAATCTGAAGGGCTACATGGTATAGAGTCTTTTTTCTGAAATAGCAGTGATTCATGGTCATGAAGTGTATGCAAACAAGTTGAATGCTAATATGCATGAGTAATGCAGGTGGGAAATGCTCTAACTGATGATTACCACGATCACTTGGGCCTTTTCCAGTTTATGTGGTCAGCTGGTTTGATATCTGATGACACATACAAGCAGCTAAACCTTCTATGTGATTATGAGTCCTTTGTCCACCCCTCCAGTTCTTGTGATAAGGTCCTAGATGTTGCTGATAATGAGCTTGGAAACATTGACCAATACAGTATTTTCACCCCTTCCTGCACTGCCAATGTTAGCCAGGCAAATCGGCTGCTTAAAAGAATGCATGTGAGTATATCCTTTTACGAACTACCTATTAAATTGTAGGAACTTTCATATTCTACTATTTTACTTTTGGTTTCCACTTATGTTGAAATGTGATGTTGTCTGACAGATTGTTGGTCACACCAGCGAGAATTATGATCCTTGCACTGAGAAGCACTCAGTTGTGTACTTCAATCAACCTGAGGTTCAAAAGGCTCTCCATGTTATTCCAGCAGTTGCACCTGCAAAATGGGAGACTTGCAGGTAGTTCTTTGAAGAAGTGCTTAAAAATTATTGGTCACATAGCTATCACTAAATGGAGGAGAGTATTAATACATCAGCATTTGCCTGTCTTGTTGGAATCCATTGTAGAAAGTGGAACCTTAAGCTTGTATCCACAATATTAATAGCTCACATTACATCCTTGATTCTTGACTTAGGTGGCATCAACAGTACTCCCTCATGATTTTCTTTATTTTTACTGTTTTGCAGTGATGTGGTAAATAATAACTGGCTGGATTCTCCTAGGACGGTGCTGGACATTTACCGTGAGCTTATGCATTCTGGACTTCGTATATGGATGTTCAGGTTCTCTCAATTTCTGGCTTTGCATTTACCTTGTTGCTATTTCATTACCTGCTATTTTAATATCTAGGTAGTTTTTTCTGAAATAGCAGTTGCACCTACACATGGTATGCTTTTCCCTCGTGGTGTCATCCCTCTACCCTTCATTGTTTAGACAGAGATTTGCTGATAGTCTTAGTTTTGTTTGTCTTTCTATATGACAGTGGTGATACAGATGCTGTGATCCCGGTTACATCCACCCGTTACAGCGTAGATGCTCTCAATCTTCCAACAGTGAAGCCCTGGAGTGCCTGGTATGACGATGGACAGGTAAATTATACTAAAAAACCTTTCATTACCTAGATATTGAATGTAGTATATTGCTTAATGAAATGTATGGAACTTTTATTTATGAATTCACAACAGAATAGTCCTAAGAAATACAATAACTTGTTAAACAGGTCGGAGGATGGACCCAAGAGTATGTGGGACTTACCTTTGTCACCGTGAGGGGAGCAGGACATGAAGTACCATTGCATAAACCCAAACTTGCTCTCACACTAATCAAAAGCTTTCTATCAGGAAGGTCAATGCCATGCTTGGAACAAGTCAGCCTCAGTGACTCATGAACTTTGCATTCTCAATTGAATTGTAAAATAAAGAAAGCATTTGTGGTTTATATAAAATACCAAGCAACTTTTGAGATCATAGTGGCATTCGTGACGTTCTTGTTTTTATCAGTAATCTTGCAATGAAGCATAGGTAACCGTGTGTAACGTGTAGTCTCTGCAACTGCAACAGGGTTGTCACATTATTACAAGATAACAATAAAGTGAGAACAAGCCACAAGGGTCACGTAAATGACTTAAATTGGATGAGAATATTGTGATTATTGTCACTCATTATGATTTATTTATTTATTTTTTTTGGGGACGTACAAGGGACACATAAATGATAGGTGCATGCAATAAACAATAGGTTACTCATCAGGCTATTTACTATACAAAAATTATTAAGTTGTTTGGCTTTATGAGTTACTTATTTGCGTCTAAAATCTGATTTTTTTTATATTAATCTTATTATAATACAATAAAAAAAATATTTATTTATATACATTAGATCTTAAAAAAAGAAAAAGAAAATGCATATAGGATATTCAAACTAGTATTTTTGAAAATTAAGAATTAAATCTCTTAAATTCAACACATAGTTGTAAAATACAGTTATTATAAAAATAATCAATATCAATTGTAAAGTATAGTTAATATCTGCAACACTCTCCTTCAAGCTGTAGTATAGATATTTTTCATGCCCAGCTTGCATACAAATCCTTCAAACTTATGTACAAGTACTCCTTTTGTCAACATATCTGTACTTTATTGTTCTATAAAAATATACACCAAACAAATAATTCTATTTTTCAATTTTTCTTTAATGAAATGCCAGTTTACCTACACATGTTTTGTCCTATTATGATAGAAAAGATTATGAACGATATTAATTACTGCTTTTGTCACAATAAAGTTGCATAAGATTGTCTTTAATTAGTTTTAGTTTCTTAAGAACACGTTTTATCTATATTAGCTCATATATGACATGTGCTAGTGCTCGAAATTCTGCTTCTGCACTGCTTCATGCCACTACAATTTGCTTCTTATTTCTCCAAGTCATAAGGTTTCCCTACATCTTAGTACAATAACATGTTGTGGATTTCCTATCTATGACATTTTCCCTACATCTTAGTACAATAACATGTTGTGGATTTCCTATCTATGACATTTCCAGCCCAATTCACATCAACAAATGCTTCTATATTCCTTGTGTTGATTTCAAGCATTGAAGTATTCAGTTTATTGCCACTAAGTGAGCTTCTCTTGGAGAGTGCATGAACTGGCTCCCTAAGCTAACTACAAAAGCAATATCAGGTCTGGTATAAAAAAGGTAGATTAATCTTTATACTAGTCTTTGATGTCTCCCCCTTTCTACAAGTGCACTATTTTCTTCAAGACCCAATTTGCTATTTGGTTCAACAGGTGTGGCAGCAGGTTTACATTCAGTCATGCCAGTTTCCTTTAGTAAATCTAAGGTGTCTTTTCGTTGTGTAACTAGAATTCCTTTAACTATTCTAGCCATCTCAATTCCTAAAAAATAACGTAGGGGTCAAAGATCCTTAATTTCAAATTCATGAGCCAATTTTGTCTTCAAATCTTCTATCTCATCTTTTTCATCCCCTGTGAGCATAATGTCGTCAATATACACGATCAAAATAACTAACTTCCCTTCTATAGATTGATTGTAGAATATAGTGTGATCAGCTTGCCCCTGAGAGTATCCATAGAATTTCAAAACTTTTCCAAATCTGTCAAACCAGACTTCAGGAGATTGTTTAAGACTATAAAGAGACTTTTTTAACTGACAGACTTTTCCAACAAGTTTTTTTTTTTCTTCGAAACTAGGCGGTATATTAATGTAAACTTCATTTTTTAATTCTTCGTTCAAGAGAGCATTCTTGATATCAAGTTAGTTGAGAGACTAATCTGAATTTGCAGCAAGAAAGAAAAGAATCTTGATAGTATTAAGCTTTGCCACTGGGCAAAAGTCCCTTGGTAATCTACCCCATACATTTGTATGAAACCCTTCGCTACAAATCTTGCTTTATACCTGTCCAAACTTCTGTCAGCCTTACATTTGATTGTAAATACCTATTTACATTCTACAGTCCTCTTGTCTTTATGTATTGGTATAAGATCCCATTTGTTATTCTTTATTAAGACTATCATTTCTTCTTGGACACCTTTTTTCCAATCATTTGACTCAAGAGTTTCATGGATGTTTCTTGGAATAATGGTATTAGATATATTGGCCATAAAGCTCTTATACTCCTTTGACAGATATGCATATGACAGGAATTTATAGATAGGATGCTTGGTGCATTTTCTTATTCATTTCCTTATTCAAATAGACAAATCTGTGGACTTCTGAATTTCATTCTTAACATGCTCAATAGGTGAGTTTTGATCCTCCTTTGGTTTAAATCTTGGTTCTACTCAGTCTATAAGTAGCTGTACCTCTTGAGTTTTATTATTTCTTCGTGAATAGATACGAAACTCGCCTATTAGTTCCTCCAAACTTGAATTTACTTCTCTCTCTTTATTCATTGGTAATGCTATTGGTTAAGGTAGGTTATGATGAAAGTCTGGATTGAGTGAGGAGGTATTTTGTAGGTATGAAACATGTATAGAATCATTTGATAGATTTTGTTTTAGGCTGGAATTACTGGACATATTAGGTTTTAAACTGAAATTACTAGGCAGATTAGGCAAATTAGGTTATAGACTTGAACTATGAGGTAGTTTAAGCTCTAAGAAGTCAATAAGATTGGGCAGATTGGGTTCTAGACTGGAATTATGGGGTAAATTAGGTTCTAAGATGTCAAGAAGACTTTAAGAGTTATCTTTTCTCAAATTCTTTCATGAAGAGAATTATTCGAGTAGAAATGTTGATTTTTAAATAATTTAATATCTATAGTAACAAATAGTTTTTTTGTTTGAAAATTATAGCACTTGTACCCTTTCTTGGAAGGAGAATATTCTATAAACAGACATTTGATGGCTCTAAAAGACAACTTCGTTCTTTGAACACTCAGAAGATATTCAAAGGCTATACAGTCAAAGGTTTTGAGTGTAAGATTAGAGGTAACAAGGTGATTTTGTGGGTAACTTTTAAGAAAAACAGAAGTAAGTGTCTTGAATCTAAGAACTCAGGAGGGCATACGATTTATGAGATAAGTTGTTGTAAGAATGGCTTCTCCCCAATATATATTTAATACACTGGTTGTGAACATAATGGCCCTAATAACCTTTAAAAGGTGTTTGTTTTTCTTTCTGCAATCCCATTTTTGTTGTAGTATTCCTGTACAAGAACTTTGGTAGACATTTCCTTGTTGTGATAGGTAACTTCCTAAAATAGAATTGAAATATTCGGTTTCGTTATCCGTGTGAAGTACACGAATGTCAGTTTGAAACTGAGTTTTTACCATAGCATAGACTGTTTAAAGGTTTGTCCAGCATCAAATTTTTTCTTTGAAAGATATACCCAAGTTATCTTAAAATGATCATCTATGAATGTAATGAACCATTTGGTTTTTGATAAGTTGTTAACCCTTAAGGGACCCCAAATATTACTATGAATCAAAGAGAAAGGTTGGGATGATTTATAAGAACGATCAAGAAATGGAACATGTGTTTGTTTAGCCATTTGACAAAAATCACAATGTAATAAACTTAAATATTTAGCCATTTGGTTTTTGACAGGTTTTCAATATGCTGGCTTTCCATGAAGTTTTTAATATAAGTCTCAAGTATGTCATTTATTATGGCAATAGTCACAATAGAGACGTTCTCCATGTTTTTTTTCCCTTTTTGTTACTTGGCTGATCTATCTTTTTGGTCATTAACGCTGATCTCTCTATGTTTTTGTCCTATCATGACTCTCTTTTGACTTTCTTCACGCTGCACCTCAGAAAAAGCTTCTCGGATGGATGGCAAAGGATTCTTTCCTAGTATTCTGCCACGAACTTCATCATGTTATTTGTTGAGTCTATAAAGAAAATCAAAGAGGCGTTCTTTATTTAACATCATTCTATAGTTGATGGCATCTTCAAAACAATGCCATTGTAATTCATAGTAGAGATCAAATTCCTACCATATATCGTGCAAAGAACTGAAATATTGAGTCACCAATAAACTCTCTTACTTTTAGTCACGCAACTGTGACTTGATTTCAAAGAGTTGAGTTGCACTCCTAAGGTCAGAAAAAGTTTCTGTTACATCTCTTTAGCGGTTGGTAGGAAGAGATAAGTCCTACTAATCTCCACGTCTATTAAGTTGATCAACCATGCTTGCACCATCGAATTTTCAATATCCTACTTCAGATAGCGAGGATTCGATACATCAGGAGTGTTAGTTTCCCTTGTATTATACCCTAATCAGCCGTTGCCATAAAGAAATAGGGTGATAGATTGAGACCATTGCAAAAATTTTTACTATTTAACTTATAGAGAGTTATTTACAAATATGGGTTTTCGGTTCCTAAGGAGACTGAGGAGAAGTCCTGCTCTATGATAGAACTATAAGAAATTTCATATTCTTGTGCGGGGCCTATTGTTTTTTCCATTGGAATGATTGAGGCTTTCAGTGGAACGAAAGAAAAAATATCAGAGGCTTGGATCAAAAGAGCTACTCTGATACTATGTATAAAACCAGATTTTTATATTAATCTTGTTATAATACAATAAGAAAGAATACCTATTTATATATATTAGACCTTAAGAAAAAACAGAAAATGCAGTTAGGATGTTCAAACTAGTATCTCTAAAATTTGGAAACTAAATCTTTTAAATTTAACACATAGCTATAAAATACAACTATCATAAAGATAGTCAACATTAATTATAAAATACAACTAATATCTACAATAATTCGCAATCCCCTAGTAAATTATAAGTAAACTACAGTTTAAATAATGGATAAAGTGACCTAACAAGTTTGAACGTGACTTAATTTATGATTTTTATTTTTTTTATACGTATTGTAAGGAATTTTAATTTAATAAAAAATGATATTTCCCCTAAAATCTGAAAGCCCAAATAATTTCAATATTATAGTAACAAATCCAAATTGCTTCCAAAATGGAGCTGACCAAGCCGGGCCCGGCCCAATATTTCTCCTCTCCTTCTTCCCCAAAGCCACTCCCAACCCCAACTTCGAGTTCCGGTTTGTTCTGTATTATACAAACAGCTGAGGCCCCTTCTCTCTCTCCAGCGGCTGTTATGCTTCACCGTCGTTGATCAGCGGTCAGATATCAATCTCTCTCTTCTTCTTGCTCTCGCATATTCATGTGTATATATAAAATATATGTTTTGCATGGATGTGTGTATGGATGCTAGTACATTTGATCATGCTTATAATAGCTTCATTTAGCTTGATTAGTTCATGTTATCAACTGCACCTGTTCAAACATTGTTAACTAGTTAAAGCCATCTTTCTCTTTTGCGTTTAATTTTTGTTTTGCCTCGTCTTGGAGGTTGCTTGTTTAATTGATAATCAATCTTGAAATTGCTTCTTAGTGATTAAATTTTTTTTTTCCCTTTTAATGTGTGTATGTATGCTGATCGTACGGTTAAGATTTCTGACCATAGAGGTTTAGTGAAAATTTGAAGTTGGCAATGTTATGCTTCATGTAAATATGACTTTATGAAAACATCTATCTACATGGTATCTATTTTGGGTAAGAATTTAACTCTGTTGTTGTTCCAGTGAATATTTCCTACACGAAGTCTGTATTACGGTTAGGAAACGTTTGTGGATGTGAACTTTATGTTTTCAAGTGAAAGCATTTGCTTGCTTTGTGATAAAGATGTTAACTTGTGGGGTTATAATATCATTACACATGGTAAAACAATAGACACTGAGTATGCTGCTCTGTGGCTAAGTTTTGTTGCATGCTGAGTTAGTGATTTTCAGCATGGACTAAAAAGCCAATAAAGATACTCATCTCTGAATTACTTTATCGTGTACTGTCCTCGTGGTTTATTGTGTTTCTGCTGTGTGCCAAGACTAGGGAAAACAAAATATTCAAATTCATGGTGATGATACTGCAAAAGAAAATCTGCATTATCTGTTTTATGTTTCTTGAAAGAGTTCCTCCATTGTGGAGTTTTTAGTTAGTTGTTAAACCAACTGAGTATTTGCTGTGCAGATATGTCATTTGGGATCCTTGAACTCTGTGGGCCAAATCCTTGAGTGCTGCTAGCAGAAAGTGTGTTTTGAAGAGGTATGCACAGTGGAAATGTCCTCAATAATTTCATTGTTATTTGTATCTTTTATACACGATTACCTCTTTTACAAATTGAACTGCTTCAATTTTAGGGGCAAAAGGAGAAGAATAGGCTCACTGGATAACAAAAATGGTAATCTCCAGTTCTAATCCTCACAACAGGGAGCTGGCAATCAGGAAGAGGATCGCTAGCATGTATCTCTCTCTCTCTATCTTAGATTTATAATTAGCAACAAGTGAAATGCAGTTGAGCATTTTTGTTTGGATATATATTAGATATTGTGTGAATTTAAACTCTAATTTTTCAGGACAAATGATGAAAAAGAATCTTTGATCATCAAATTGCATTCTCTCTTGTCAGCATTGGAAGTGGAGTGACCTTTTATAAATTGAAATTGTACTAAAATCTCTAAAGTGACTAATCTACAATGTGGTTTTAATTTCTAGATATGGCATTATTGTTGTATCATCTATATCAAGCAGTCTTTCTTTCTTCTTCATTTTTTATTTTTTCTGTAAAACATGATGCCATGGGCATTTTCAAGAACCTTGCTTATTCTACCTCTGTGTGTGTGTGTGTGTTTTTCCCCACTTTTATCAGTGTTACTACATTGATTACTTATTTCCTCTGCCATTATATATATAGCTGTATAGTCAAGCATCCTTCAGGCAGTTAACTAACTATTTTGTTTCTTGTTTAGATATAATAAACGAGAAGAAGATTTCCCATCATTAAAAGAATATAATGATTACTTGGAGGAAGTGGAGGACATGAGTAAGCATTTCAATAATTCAAATCATTAATCCTAGTGAGATTCCAAATTTGAGGATTTTATTTTGATATGAACTCTCTCTGTTGCAAAGTATTTAACTTAGTTGAAGGAATTAATGTACATGAATTTGAGGAGAAAATTCAAGAATACCAGAAAGAAAATGCAGAACAAATAATGATAAATCAAGCTCGGAAGGTATTGGTGTTATCCTAACATCGTCTTTTATTGGTTTTTACAATTATCAGATAATCAAAATTTGCATCACTTAAGAGGCTTTTAAAATTGATGTAAATGTAACAGGCAGAAGAACTCGCTGCAGCTCTGGCAGCAAGCAAAGGAATTTCTGCACAAGATGATCCTAATGGGGTGAGAATATCGTGTTCTGTAATTAGTTCTTGTCATGATTAACTGTTCTCGGTTTCTTGACTAATCTATTAAGAACAGTCACTAAATAAAAGTTCAAGAGAAATGTCTCCTTAAAATTCTTTGTTTCCGCTGATCCTTAAAATTCATGGAAAGGCCTTTTCCAATGAGTGCACATTTATATTCATTATTTTAATTGTAGTAGTAATGCAAATCATAATTTAGGTCTTCAGACATTGGTTTTTATCTCTTAATTGAAAACAAGGCATTTTATTGACTAATATGTTTTTTGAGACAGGATCCAAACCAGAGTGCTCTTGGAGGCATTGGTGTTGGTACACAGGGACAATATGTTCCTACGCTTGCTGGAGGACAGCCAAGACCATCAGGAATTCCACAGCCTATACCACATGCAGGTGGCATGGACTTGCAGAGTTATGACAATGAAGAAATGATGAAACTTCGAGTAGAGAGAGGTGGAAGGGCAGGAGGATTCAGCATAGAGCTGAGCAAGAAAAGAGCACTCGAGGAAGCCTTTGCAAGCATTTGGATTTAATTTCTCCAAGCATCAATCTTTCTCCCGATTCATCGAAGGGCCTCCTTAGGATTTGACACCAGTTTCCTCATTTGTCTATTTGAAGAGGGCACTACAGATTTTTCTGTCAAATTCTGCCATGAGAGTTAAGGTGGTTACATTCGACATTTTGACTGTAAAGATTTCATATGTGGAGACGTGTAACATTCCTGCCACAGTTTACCCAAAAAAATTACACCTCCGTCCAATCTCATTTTTAACTTTCTGTCAAAAGTCAATGAGAGCAGTGGCAACTTGCTATGACTTCAAGGTGATGTAAATGCTAATAATAAGAGATGATAAAATCTCGTGTTGAAAACAAGAGGTCTGGGATCCGCATGGGTGAGATTAGCCAACATATTAGGGTGCCACTAAATTTCTTCTGACGCTTCCCTTTACCTTAGAAAATTTATAAAAGTAACCTACAACTTGGGTCAATTTCGAGAGTAACTCCACAATTTTAGGAGTGCTGTTGATAATAATATCTCTAATGAAAACAATGCGTCGATTGTTGGTTGAGAGCATGTCTCTCATTGGTCGATATATGAGATTGGCAAACCACCTTAATCTCATTGGCACTGTAGTATAAAATAAAATGCTCGCTTTTTAGCCACTAAAATAAGTTATAAGAAAAATGTTTAGTGATTTACTTTTATAAATTCACACTAATTTTCGGCTATTTTTACGTTTTTGACATTTTGTAAAATAAAACTAAAATTTTATTTCATTTCTTCTGAAGTAGTTATAATATTTGTCCTAAACCTTTCCCTGATAGCTTAAGGATTCCGGAGGACAACCGCCTGCTCGATATAAATAATACTCGATTAGCAAGTAACAAGGCGAAAGGAAAGTTAGATGGCAATCAGAAAAGACGATGCCAATGGTTTTTCTTGGGATATTCAAGACGCTTTACTTGGCATTGGTGCCTTTGCATCAGTTTTCTTGGTAAAAAAAAAACCTGCAAAGGGAGTGGAAGATGATAGCTTACCTACAGTAATGGCCGTCAAAATAGCTCCACTGGCTGAAGCATCGACTCTCAGACTTGAGAAAGACATTCTTTCTTTCTTGACACCAAGTGATTACTTGATCAAGTGTTATGGCGATAAAGAAACCGAGAAGCATGACGGGGAGAAGACTTACAACTTGTTCTTGGAGTTCTGCAGCGGAGGTAACTTATACAATCATGTTAAATTGTCTGCTACGGGATTGCTTGAGTATGAAGTTAGGCATTACACGAGGGGTATTCTTCGAGGCCTTGACCATATTCACAGTCATGGTGTAGTTCACTGTGATATTAAGCCGGATAACATCTTGCTGGTGCCCAGAAAAGACGGTGGTTTCATGGCTAAGATTGCAGATTTTGGAATGGCGAAGAATTTGCAGCATGACGAGGACATAAGTACTTACTTGCGAGGCACGGTTTGTTACATGTCACTGGAATTGGTGAAGGACAGGTTGCTGACATATCCTGCTGATATATGGGCACTTGGTTGTGTGGTTATAGAGATGATGTCTCCAAAGATATCAGCATGGGGCAGTTTTGGTCATGGACTCGCTTCAAGAGATGATCTGTTAGAGCTCATTGCTTTCAGTTCAGAAGTGCCGGAGTTTCCAAGTAATATTTCAGAAGACGGGAGAGATTTCTTGAGCAAGTGCTTCATCAGGGATCATCATATTAGATGGACTGCTAAACAGTTGCTGGAGCATCCTTTTCCTTCTGTTGATGAATGAGTCATTTTATATATAAATCTGAAAATTCTTTGTAACTGGTATACTAATTAATTTGAGAGTCTTTCCTCATATTTGTCCATGATCAAACAGTTAATTTGTAAAGTTATTAAGTTAATGAAACACAAATTTTCCACACATGTTTATGTTAGCATGTGATGTTTTGGTTCTTTAAATTGCTTAATTTCTCTTCCTCGATTTGATGAACCAAAATTTATCTTTGTCAAGATCTTGCCTATTTGGCTATTTGTTAGAAATTTGTAAGCTATCTCATCATCAATAGCGCAATGGTTTCAAACCAACTTAAGAACGAATGAGCCGAGGATTTCTGATTTGTAAATGATCTGATTGACGTTTATAGCTTTCTTCGATTGTAGGATTGAAGAAAACAAATGAAAGAAGCTCTCAGAAGGATCATGACATCAAGAATTATGCTTTTAAACGACAATACTAAGTTCACTTGGAACCTAAAATTTTGATTTGTATAAGAGCCACTTCAATAGAAGATTCAAATGTCAAAAAGGTAATGACAGATGCATTCCTTATCCGTTCTAACATAAGCAACTGAGACATGTCAGTTTGATCTGTTACAGGCAAAGAATAAAACGTCTGCAGGTGAATATATTGTCATCCATAGACATTGTAGATCACATTTTTCATAATGTAGCTGAGGTTTTTCCATCCATGGTTTTTAGTTCACCAATTGCCTGCATCTGCATCACGGGATTGGTAGAAATCATTCGGCCGGACAATATTGACATCCTCAAACTCGTTGTCATCTGTAAAAAAGGCCAAGTTGTCAAAACCGTCTAAACAAAACCAAAGGAAAGCTAAACCCATTTTAAATCTACTTGTATCGACTTCCACATGAGGTACAAGTTCTAGAAAATATAAACACTAATAAGACATGGAAGACCATACTCATGCATAAAACACTTAACAAAAAAAATAGTGAAGTCCAGAATGCAGTCAGCAAAGGCAAATATAACAGACAATTTGCAACTGTGGAAGCAAATGAGCTTCCACAACTGTATCTGCATTTTTTTGGGAGGGGAGGGACTGCAGGTGGCTTCAAAGATATAAGAGACACTTGCAACCATCCCAAAAGATAGCCCGATGAGCCTAACTCTCGCAATAGAAGCAAGAGGTCACAGGTTTAAGTCCAAGGGGAAACGTTTAATTTGTGGTTGGGGAGGGGTGGGGTGCAATGTAATGGGAAACAAGGAGAAAAATAAAGAAGTGAGAGAGACTTGCAACCTCGGTTTGCAACAGAAACTTTAATGATATAAAATATAGGATATGAAACAAATAAACAGTTTGTACCGTATAAGATAAATCTAACAAAAAAATTCTTCTCATGCTATGATAGAAAACTGAGAGAAATGCCCTATACTTCTATAGTGAAATCAACTAACCTACAAAACCGGAAACCATAACCATCAATTCCATGATGTCTAGCTAGTATATGATTAATAATCGTAAAGAGAAGGGAAGCTAAACGGAGGGATAGAAAGACACCTTTTCTCAAAGTTAGTGCCACAACAGCATCATTTTCAACCTGAGAGAAATAGCAAATTTTCCGAAAATATCAACATACAGCACAATGGGTAAAACAATATGCTACCAAAATGAAACAATTCTATGCAATGAAGATCAGAGACTTATGTAGTCCGGACAACAAACCATGAGAAACAGGAGGAAAGTGAAAAGTATCAATTTTGCAACAACCTTCTGATCTGCCAATGTCTTTGAATCCTCCAATACATCCCCTGTCCCCACCAAAATCAAACGCTGATCGTTAACAGGCTGATCAATTAGAACATGCAATTTCTGCTTAATGTCCAAAATAGTCTCAGTCGGATCACAACGGATGAAGTAAGTTGTCTTGCTGCGCTTGACACGGATATGCATAGCCTGCACAAAATGTTACAACACCTTTCATTTCCCAGAGTTGAGACAGCAAACGCAGTTAGAGCTATAAAAATTCAGAGCATACAACTCTAGTCTTTTACTCCCTCCGATAATGGTAGGATTCAAAACAAGTAAAGATGCTATATGACATGATAGGAAAACCATCAATGTTCTCAACACATAAAAGATGTACAATGACACAAG
This sequence comes from Murraya koenigii, assembly GCA_025617385.1. Classification (NCBI taxonomy): domain Eukaryota; kingdom Viridiplantae; phylum Streptophyta; class Magnoliopsida; order Sapindales; family Rutaceae; genus Murraya; species Murraya koenigii. Next base: position 25,940,483 of record CM046817.1, read on the forward strand.
ACATAAAAGATGTACAATGCAAGCCCAAAATTAACTATCATGGTAAAATCGGGCAAATAAACACTCATCTTTCCAAAACTCTTACCAAAAAACCCATTAATTGTTAGAGATATATAAGTAGACATACAGCCCAAAATTTATTATAAGGCAGCTTGAAATGGCTCTTTTTTGACAACGAACGCCGGAAGAAAAAGAAAAAGACCTAATTTTCTTCTCAATGAACCCACTGAAAAAATGAATTTGCACACTCTTTCTTACCCATTTAACAAATTTTCTTGAATTGCTTGTTCAACATTCATATTACTAATATATATAATTCAGTAATTTTTTATATGTTGCGTTTTCTTGTATTACTAAACGCTAATTAACGAATAGAAAAATAATAAATGAAGCGATTTAAGGGGATCGTGCACGTACCATCTTCGACGTTTTGCAGCTGCTCACTCTGTCCCTCTCTCTCTCTCTCTTTCTTTGTGCTCAGTCCCGCTAATTCGGGAAGAATATGATCGAGTTCGAAGCTTCTTTTTCCTCCAGCAGCTGTTTGGCTGCAGCGCTATACTACCCCCACACTGCAGATTGTTTTCTTATTTTGTTTTTTTTTTAAAAAAAAATTCAATAATAAGCAATTTTTTTATTTGATAGAAAATATTTCTTTTTTCTTTTTTTTTTTTTTAAGTTTTAAAGAAATAAAAAAATTAAAAAAAAAAGTTTATAATGAAGCTTGCTATTCCTGCGATGGATTAGGAGTGGACCTAACCATCAAAGAGATTAACGTACACTCAACCGCAGCCAAAGAGATTCACCTACCTGGCTACATCGAACGAAGCGCTGAGTAAAACCAGCTAGCTAACCGTCAACCACCCCTTTATGTTTGATAAGCAGCAAAGTCGTCTCGATAACTCCGCTGCACCTCACCACCATCAATCCCTCACACCGGCGGCTGGCGGCTGAGGATACTAGCAAGACAATGGGCAACGCGTCGTCGATGCTCACTCAGTACGACATCGAAGAAGTTCAGCAACATTGTAACCACGCCTGTAATTTACTCAGCTCTTTCTTTCTCTGCCGTTGATTTGATTTTTGTGGTTTTGATTCGTGTGTGCGTCTGTGTTTGTAACGTTCAGTTTCGCAGCAAGAGATTGTTTCACTTTATGAAAGATTTTGCCAGCTGGATCGCAATAACGGCGGCTTCATCTCCGCTGAGGAGTTCCTATCCGTTCCCGAATTCGCCGTAAATCCTCTATCTCAGGTACTTACTTTAATATATCAATGCATGCATGCATGCATGTGTGTGTGTGTGTGTGCATCTTTTATGAGAATTTATTTATTTTGTGTTATTTGAATGATCAGAGGCTGCTGAGGATGGTAGACGGATTGAATTTTAAGGAATTTGTAGCGTTTTTGTCTGCATTTAGTCCACATGCAACATTGCATCAGAAAATTGAATGTAATGCCTCATTTATTTGTTGTTTGGTATTTGGTTTATTTTCGATTTTCATTTATTGTTGATTTTGGTTTGTTTGTGTTGTAGTTATATTCAAGGTGTATGATTCGGATGGCAATGGGAAAGTTACATTTACTGACATGTTGGATGTTTTGCGCGATTTGACTGGAAATTTCATATCTGAGAAACAAAGAGAGGTTGCCTTTATTTCGTATCTGAGTTCGATGCCTGATGGATTGGAAGTTCTCGTTTTTCTCTTTTGAGTCTTTGATTCGTATCATGAGCATAGTGCAGACCTTGAACAAGAAGATTACTAACCTATGCAATTGTAGAGCTTATTGTGATCAAATTGCATAATTTTTAAGACCTGATGCATAACACATGGCTTAAAATGGATTTATGCTTTGGTTTGGTGCAGCAAGTTCTGACTGACGTTCTTGAAGAAGCAGGCTGTACAAAGGACTCTTTGATGATTTTATCAGATTTTGTCAAGGTATTGTGACATTCGCATTTAGCTCTCTGAAGAAGTAAATGATTAGGGTAATCTTTAGAATCAATTTACCAAATTAGGTGGGTCATTTATGTTTATGGAGTCGTTGAAGTAGTGGAAGGTTGATACAAATGATGGAGAAATCTTGGTGAAGTCCTTCATTAAACAGCAGTCTTGATGGTATAGTTGATCTACTTTCATTAAACAGCAGTCTTAGTAGTATAGTTGATCTTAAACTCGGATTTGAACTTCCACCAAAGCTGATTTGACTCTTAACCCATCAGCTTCCATGGTCCAGTGATTAATCATGAGAATAACAGCACGAATTGGCCTCTTTCTTGCTTCTGACCTTCCTTGGTGATCATCTGTCCCTCTTAAGAATTAGCCTCATTTGCTATTTCCATCACTTTCTTTTTAGTGGATTTTGCATTTGATTAGTTTATGAAGCTTTATGATTAGATCTTATTATTATTCTTACTGCCTTTTCAGTTGTCGTTCCATTACCAGTTGGGTGATGGAACCATTCCTATAAATCTATGCTCTGCTTCATTATGTTGTCGAACTAATAACATAATACTGAAATCAGTTTATGTTGGAATGGTATATTTCTTAGACCAAACTGTTTAAATGGACTCCATTACACCTACCTGAACAAATTTTGGGATTGTGCAAAATCCTCATCACAATCATAAGTAAGTGTACTTTCTTGTTGTGAGAACTAAAATGTGTATGAAACAATTGTCATTTATGTTTTGTGCCTGTGAATTTTGTTCAAGAAACATATTCATGATACGTGAATTTGTTCTGCATCAGATACTTGGAAACTCTGGATTGAAGATGGAAGTAGAGGTTCCAGTGGACTAGAAGATACGAGCAACAATTATTAAAGAAACAATGCCGAGTTAGTTTGGAAGATTGGCCGTCTCTTTTGGAGCATAAGCTGTGAATCATTTGGAGGTGTCTTGGAAAAATCTGCTGTTTTTAAATCGAAGGATACAGTAGTTGTATGTTATCTAACTTCTTAAACTTAGATAGTTGGGATTGATGTAATTGCTTTATGTTGTCCTCTTGATTTAATATCAGAACCTATGAATGTCACTGAATTCATCTAAATGAGCCTAAATATATAATGATTTTCATTTCCCTCTCAATTTCTAATACTGATAATAACTTCCAAACTGTGTGCTCACATGGATCAGGATTAACCATCTGAAGAATCATTGATGGAGATATTTTAATTGGTAATTGAGATGGTTTCCCAGGAATCATGGCCAAAACATGTGCAAACAAGTGGAAGAAGAAGAACAATAATGGCCCAAAGTCCCTCAGAAAAATTAAGAATAAAATAGTTCAAAAAATATAAACTCGAGGAGGATAAAAACCCCACCAAAGTTGGTAGATGGTTCTATTCTAATCGGTAACCAATAGCAACTTTACACAGCCATTTTTCTTATGTATATTTTCATCTTATCAATTACATATGTTTTGGTTCGTTCTATCCAATCTATGATATTGATGTCCTCAAAACAGAAAGGTAAAGGATCATTGGATAAGAATTGCTTCACTTTTTATCTAAAGATATATAAAAATGCGATTTTCAATCTAGAGGATTTTAAATTTTGAATATTTAAATTGGAATGTTAAAAATTAGATTTTTTTCTTAAAAGATCAAATTTAATTGGTTTAATTCAAAAAAAAATAATTATTATTAGGAGGAATTTCTAATGATACATTACAAAAATCTATCATAATCTCTTAGATCAATTCTATAATGTCACAATTTGTATATGTTGCATCTAGTTAAAAAAATTTATCCTATATCTTGTAGGTCAATCATGATAATATAATCAGGTTAAGAAAGAACCAAACTTATTTTCAAATATATATATATATATATATATATATATATATATATATATATATTTTTTTTTTTTTAAATTCTCCGCTAATGCATCCATAAAAGTTCGGATTCAAAAGAAGGATTTACGATAAACAATGAATATTTTGGAAAGAATCAAGTAATACAAAATGATAACAGTTGTAAAATTAAGCTCAACAAGCAATTATTACTCTTAACACCTTAAAACAAATATCAAACCCATATCTCAATTTATTGATAAAATGTGAACATCGGATCCGGACAAGCCATCATGACTTAAAAATACTTCAATTGACCCTTAATAAGTTACACAGCTCAAACATTTTTTGGCTTTCAATTTCAATGACACGTGTCTTATAATTACCTGGCTTGCTGCAACGCGCGTGGCAGTTTAAGTTAATGAGGTCGGCAAACAGGCGGGACCCGCAAAAGCTACGGCCTGCTGTAATAAGCCGTTAAAAGGCCGTTTCGATTTCAACGACCTTTTAAAAATGGTAGGAGACAACTCCTTCGAATTGAATAGCAAGAAACTTGCGGGAAAAGATGAAAAGAACGAAATTTAGGACCTACATGTGGTCAATTAACAATCATGATTTTAATTTTAAAAGAACAATTTCATCCACCTCCCCTAATTTTTTTTTTTAAATTTTTTTCTATATATATTACGTTATAAGTTTATCGCTTAAATGGATGTGACATAACACAATAAAATATTAATTTGAATGTGTACTTTAAGAATTATAATACTTACTTACGAACGAAGGTTATACTCTCCAATTACAAACTAACCTACACAACTAATTATAAAGACCGGTAGATCAAAACGTTTTGTCAAATGTCGAAAACACGTCTAATTTATTAATGCATTAGTAGATCACAATAGATAAGAAAAATTGTAGAAGAATATTCCTATACTAATCCAACATAAAAGACATAATAGATTAAAATTACACGTAAGATTAAAAGCATTCTTAATTTCTTGACCGAATTCTCTTACTCACTTTCCATAAGATAACTCTTTGATCTATTTTTAAAAAATTATAAAGAATTTAGGTGAAAAAAATTACAGTAATATTAATCAGTTCATTAGCTCAGAACCTTGCATCTAGCAAATTCTTATTCAAGTCAAAGTCTTAAAAATAGAATAAAATATTACAATTAAGGCAAATTAGACTTCGCATAAGAAAATCCTTTGTAATTTGATAAAATCCGATTGTAAATGACAAAATTAATCCTTTATTTTTCCAAAAACAAGCTTTGATTTATAAAACCTTTATTTGGTAAATGCATATAGAAAATACCAACGCGTTTGTTTAATAGTTTCAGTTTTAGATACGTTATATAAATTCACTCGGCTTCTTCATAAAGCAAAAGCAACAAACGTTATTGCACCCGTTGTATAGGATATTTAAACCAAAAAAACAAAAAGATAGAAAGAAAGTGATTTTTGTAATCAAGCGCTGTCTCCTTTTTTTGCCAATTGTGGGAATTCCTGTGATCATTTTGTCCATCTTTTTGTCATCTGGGTTTGTGGACATAAGTTTTCATTGAGGCTCCGAGGATCAAACTTGCTGAGTTTTCACTATCGCCAGGTATGCTCGCATTTCCATTCTTGTTCTTGTTACTTTTCATTTCTTTTTGTGTTTGAAATGGCATTAGGATTCATTTATTTGCAATAGCAAAATTTATCTGCTGTAGTATTATTGTTCTGAATTTGTAAATTAAAATGCAGATTTTTTTTTTTTCTGGTTCAATTGGGGTCTGAATGGGTTATTGATTTGCGGTTAGTAAATTCGTGAGCCATTGGCTGGTGAGGGTAATCTGAATATGGGGATGTCAGAAGCTGACATAAAATCTATGAAAGATGCACTATGTTCTCAGCAACAGCTTCTGCAAAAGCTGTATGCCGAATTGGATGTGGAAAGAGAAGCCTCAGCTACAGCGGTTAGCGAGGCTTTATCAATGATACTGCGGTTGCAAGAAGAGAAGTCCGCAGTGAAGATGGAAGCAACTCAGTATAAGAGAATGACAGAGGAAAAAATTAGTCACGCGGAGGAATCATTAGCAAATTTTGAAGACCTTATGTATCAAAAGGAAATGGAAATTGCTGCTCTTGAGTTCCAAGTTCAGGCTTATAAGTGCAAGCTTTTAAGCATGGGGGTAAGTGAGGTGGGTGGTAATGAAACTAGGTATCCGGAGAACTTTTGGATGTCAAAAGATGATGCATTTGTGAGTGAAATGGGTTCTAATGGGCATGTGAGAAGGCTCAAATCTTTGCCTCCTATTCAAATGAAAGAGTTCATTCAAAATAGGAGGAGAAGATCTGTGGGTTCAGATGAGGATGTTGGTGATCAAAGCTTTGATTTGAAGAATAATCCCATGAAGGCCGAACCCGGAGACTTGGATTCATATTGGGAACAGATCAGAAAGTTAGATGAAAGAGTAAAAGTAATAACTGATAGATCTGCAAACTTAAAGGCTGAGTCCTGGACATCTTCTTTGATTTCACAATTAAGCACTGGGACATTCTATGATCCAAGAAAATGCACTCCTACAGTCCCGACTAAATTGGAAGAAGTAAACGATCCCAAAACGCCTTTGGAGAAAGAAGCTTTTGCAGATTCTGCTTGTTCCTCGAGTGTTTATGATGTATTTGAAGTCCCGCGAGTTGATGAGAATTCTAAGAGTTGTTTAGAGGAGGAGAAAGGACAAAAGAATAAGTTGATATGGGAAGAAGAGAACAGGCTTCGGAAGCCTGATTTGTTCATGGAGGAAACTTGGGAATCACATGGTAATGATGAATGTGAATTGGTGAAGAAACTGTTGCGTAACCAAGAAAAGGGATTGCCCCCAACAAGAGAAGGGACGAGTATTGCATGCAACCTTGCTCTTGTTCAACCACAAATCAGCATTTCTGAGAATCAACCCAAGATTCAACAGCTCTGTCGAAGAACTGAGCCACTAGAGGCAGAGAAAAATAGTACAAGGCATCACATTGTTGCAGTCGAGAGGGAAGAGCAAATGAATTTGTTGAACAGCAGTGTTGCCGACATTCAACCAGAGTTTGAACTGCTGAGACAAAGAATTGAACGACTTGAGTCAGAGAGAAACAGCTCAAGGCATGAAATTGTTGCCGAAGGGGGAGAAGAATTGACCTTGTTGAAGGAGATACGCGAGCAACTCAATTCAATACATAGCGAAATGAGAAGCTGGAGGACTAAGCAATCACCTCGCAATAATCCATCCATTCTCTCTCTCCAAGAGGTATGCCTTGTCCTCGCATTTTCATGCTTCTCTTTACAATGAAATTTTGCTTTTGCTTCGAATTTTGATAACTAGATTGATTTGTTTGGCAGGCTATGCTACACTTTTGGCTTTAGTCAAGCAACTAAATTTGATTGTGCCTCATAAAACCACTGCGACCTTGTTCTGCCAGAGTGCCTTGTACTTTTTTCTTATGCATCCAAACAAAATTTTGAATAGATATGTGGATTGTGATATCTTTTGTCATAAATTGTAAAATGTAGAAACTGCATACTGTATACTAATTACAAGAGAAGAACATGTGTTTTTTTTTTTTTTTCCCTCCTCCACTTGGGAGAGGACTTTTAAGGAGTGGTTTGATGTATCTTGTTCTTCTTCTGATTTCAATATCGTGATTGTTACTTGCAAGAAATATAAAACTGAAGTACTCTGTTTTATATTTAACGTGTGTCGGTTGAGAATTTTCCTCTTTTCTCGAGAGCAAATTATTCAGAAAATCCGAAGTGTACGAAACAGCAGTGTAAGAAAGAGAAATCTTGGTGTCTCTACAAATGAAGCCCACAACACAGCTTGGGCCTTGCTAAATTGCCTATTGAAAGCCCAACAATACGAAAATCAAAATCTGTTCTCAAAACTGAAAAGACCCCATCTAGCTCCCCACTTTTACTTCCCAATTTGAGCGTTGGAGAGAGAGCAACTCAATACTTGGTTATAATAACAATAAATCAATGAAGTGCCGATGTTCGCATTTTCCTTAATTAGGTTATTGCAATCCACTTGGGTCAGACTGTTTGGTGTTGGGTTAAGAGGTCCTCTTTTAACGCCTTTTTTTTATTTTTTTCATGGGAGTTATTTCATAAATACGTATCATAATAAGAAATATTTTATAAATATGTATCATAATAAGAAAGAAGGAGAAATTGTTTCATAATATTACTACTTACAAGCTATTTAATATGAAATTAACTTAAATATTTTAAGATTAAAACCATTAACGACATATAAGTATTTTAAGATTGTCGTATAAAAGAATCTTTATTTTTTAACTAATCGAATTTGAATGATGTTACGTGATTACTATTTAAAATATATATATAAAGTAAAAGTCTGAGGCTATACCAGGACTTCATGTCATCACTCATGAGGAAAATTTAAAATGTAGATTGACATAACAGTATTCAAAGTAATAGTTGTTGAAAATGCAAATTTAACATCACTGCAAACAAGGTGACGGGATGGCCAACTGGCTAATCCTAAACATGTCTACAAAAGCATCAAAAGATGTTTCAAGTTTCTACTGCTATAGAATCATCTGCAGGAAAGGAGACCAATTTTGGAAAAAGCTTATTTCTTCTGTAGAAAATAGTTGATATCATTAGAATTGCAACAGCTTGCATCTTCATATCCTACTTCTTAATCAATCCGCTGCAATTCGAGAATTGTCAACAACTCAGTCAAAAGAAAGTAAAGTAAATACATTGCATATTCGGCAGTAAACCAACAGGACTTAGTAGAAAATAGTAAATCAATATTTCCTGGCTATCTCCCCTTGTTTCTACATAAACAAAATCAAATAGAAGCAAGTAAGAATCATATTAACAATAACTAGTGAAATGTCGGTAAAATTTATACGGATTCTGTAGGAGACATACCTCACTTGACTCAACATTTATGATTAAATTTACCATTGTTGTTCGAAGGTCTGAGGAATTGCTTTATGTTAGGGTACCAAAGAGCATCTCCATCAACGGAAACAACTCTCCATAGACATGGAGCATTAATCGAAGACAAAGCAACTGGATTATGCTCGTAAGTAAAAGAAAGTAAATTTGGAGTATCAACGTCAATTGCCTTCAAATTGGCACATTGAACATTCCATGACCTTTTAAGTCGACTTCTTGAAATCATAACCTTTTCAAGGCCACAACGGGACTCAATGTACAGTTCCTCGACCAAGGGAAACTTTGAAATAATTTCATGAAACTTTTGGTCCTTTAAAATCTCACCTTTTGATTCTAAATTATTCAAATGTTGGACACCCAGCCACGTCAATCACACGCGAACCCATTCGCCGATTCTGAAGCTCAAGGCTAAATTCTTGAAGACTTGGAACGACAATTTTAGTACTTTTTGGGTTTGAGAGTCTTAGAAATGCAAAAGCATTTTATACCCCAACAGCAGTATAGGCACAGTTCCTCAAGCAAAAGGCATTCACTAGAAAGCTTTTGGAACATCAGTTCGTATAGATGGACTCTGTCTAGAGTTAGACTTTTGAGAGAATAAAAACTTAAAAAGTACCAGAAGACTGCTCCAAACTTACAACCAGCTAGCCTTAAAGTAGTTAGTGATTTAGCAGAAAATAGTTGACGAGGAAAATTGTATCTAATTCTTGGACCCCACACTGTAAAGCCAACCCTATCCATCCATCAAGAAGAGAAGATCCTCTTAGACCAGCAAGACTTACGAATATCCTAAATGTCTGCATATGAAACATAAGCTTACAGAACTTAAGCATAGTTCCATGAACAAAATATACAAAATCCAAAGTACGTTTGTAAATTCCATTATGAGTTTGTAGATCTCCTCCTACAAAATGAGTTTGATCAAAATCCAAGATGGAAAATGAGTCTCTTAAACACTTCCATCTCTTCGATAGAACATTAGGTTTTTGTCATCTCTTTAATCATAAAAGCAGGCAGGTCCGAGATTCGATCCATCTCATCAGTCTTGTCACTTATAATTATGTTCAAATCTTCAGTTTACAAACGTTTTCATCACTAATGCAATTAATAATTCATGCTTTTTTCATATAGGGGGAAGGTAAACAACTAGTTAAACACATACAAAAACATGAACAAGAACCCTAAAACATAGTGGCAAATGGAAACCAAGAAACAGATATGAACAGAAACAAGTAGAGAAATAATTATGATAAACAAAGAACAAAAGGGAAGAAGAAAATGAAAAGCTGCTAATATTGCTCTTCACCACTTATGTTTATAACAACTGCTATAAGCATTTATCTTTAGGGATCTTAATAAATACACACAAGATGTTTCTTAACATATCACTTTACCATCAAGATTTTCTGACAACTACCACTTTTTTATTACTTAATATTTAGTTAGTTGTTATCATTTTACTACTAAATAAATAACTTTCATGCATACAGATCGAATGTAATTAGCTTAAATCTTCAACAAACCATGTCAGCCATGAAACAATTCTATAAGCCATATAAATATTGTTAACTAATTTACAGCTAACAAACAAGCAAAACGAAGTGATAAACTAACACCGGAGATAGTTCTCCTTTTATATTGTATATAAACAAGACTGAATAAGCAACATTACAATCTCAAAACCAACTTAGAAAAATCACAACCAACTACATTCATCCAACACAGCTCCTTCACTCCCCCTCAACTTATCCAAAGTTCTCTCACATTGACAAAAGGATCGTTATGTACCACATTCAAGAATGGATAAGTTTCTTAACCTCAAGTAGCTGAATTTTTTTTTCTCCGCTTCTATGGAAATTTCGGCAGCATCTCCCCGTAATTCTTCAATTACAAGACATAGATATATGAATATTTATGTGTTATGTCAAACTAACAAATGACAACCATTCATCTAATATGTACCCAGAGAACCCCAGGAGCTGGCAGCTACCAAAAAATCCTTTTTTATGTGGAACAAATTAAAACTTCGTCTACTAGCTACTGAAGAAAATTATACATTCTCAAACTATCCAAATCCAGACAATTGAAGAATTATTAATTGACGTACGATCTTCACCATCATCCTAAGGTGACACTAATAAAACATATGTCTATGAATAATTGTTCATGGGGTCTAATATTTCAATGCATGTATCGAAAAAAAAAAACTAACTTAAAATTTGAATAACACAAAAATATCATAATTTTTTAAAATTATTTTTACCACCTAATGTTTCAGCATGAATGGTGGATGGGTGACACACGTAAAAGTAAGCTACAGCCAATTCTGATAATCAAGGACAAACGTACGTGAATGATCTATTAGTATTTGATTTCTGGGAAAATAACATATTGCAAGCCAACTGCCAAGTTTATTTAAATTAATCCACCTGAATTGGATAGGCCAGCTGTTAAGTAGGACATCAACTTGTGTGGATAGTTGGGATCTTGCCAGACACAAAAATTATTAAACAACACAAACATGAAAGATTATTCGGGAAGTGATGTCTGATTTGGAGTGTGGATGAAAAATTCATTCATTTGTTTGTGAATGAAAGGGAATTTAATTTTGACAGAGATCATGAGATTCCACATGGTAGAATTAATACACTATTATATGCAATGAATCTGACTACTACTTCTTTTGAACACTGAAAACAGAGCTACTACATATACTTAATTACAAAGTAGATAACATTATTTTCATCAATTTGTGTGAGATTTTCAGTACATACCAAGAGTTCTTCACATGTACAGAAATTTTAATGAACTGATTACAAAGTTTTGTTGAAGACTTTTAAGTTTCTATATAATTTTTTGTCCATAAGTAAATCTTCCCAAGGAGAAGATGGCTGTAATAAAAAATCTTGAAAAAAGAATCAAGGTTTGTAAAGATCATGCTGAAAAAGTTGCTGGTGATATTTGTGATTAATTTTTTAGAATATTTTAATTATATAATAATTAACAAATGAAAAGCAAGAAGACACAGCGTGCTGATATTGGTAGGTTACGGTGATGGAAAAAGACTTCAAGGATATATGAGTGTGTTTCAATTTTTAAAGTACAATGCTTTCCAATCTCTCTCTCAAATCAATCTCAAACTTCAATGAAGCGGTTTCTCTGAGATTGCCTAAATTATATATAGCTCAAATTTTAATTTTAAAAGTTTTCTTCATATATAGCTCAAATTTTTAGATTAGTCGATTTTATCAACATTTTTTTTAGTGTGAAACCCATAAAATTGAGCGACTCAACCATCCGTTTAAGACTTTTAAGTTATTAACTTATGGGATTGAGTATCGTCCGCACGTCTATGTAATATTTCTTCTAACCTTTAGGGCATTATTCTCCTAGTTTCAATTTTTTTTTTCAAAGATTTTTAACTAAAAACATATAGATGTTTTAATAATTTTTAAAATTTAATATATGAATTTGATTTTTTCACAAATATATATAAGGGTCCGTTTGAGATTGAAGTTGGTCAATTGTAACTTGAAGTTTATAACACTAAAGTACTTGATAAACACTAACTGTATTGTAGTTTGTAAGTTATATTAATATGATTTTTCACATGTATAATAAAAAATATATTATATCTTTAATACTTTTATTAAAATTATGTTTACTACATAATATTAATTTTTATTTCATAATTATAGTTCTTTTTTATAACAATTATAACTTAAAAGCTTCCCTAATAGACCTTCGGTGGCGGATGAAATTGTTTCAAATTTGTCTATGTCTACTTGCTATCCTTTAGCTGCCTAGGACAATTTTACCTAATGCAACATGCAAGTGCTTCGATCCAATTAATTCTCTCTCCTTAATTATGAGATTAACAGGTGATACTCTATGTCCATTTTATTGTTACAATTGGAGTGGGAGTAGGGCTATCATACCCTACATGGCCACTAGCAAATTCTCTTTCAATGTATGGTAGGCCGAAAGACATCCTTGAGCAATCACCCGTTTTCTAGGCTTAGCACATATATTTGACATAATTTTTTTAAGCCAAAAAAGCATTAGGTCAATTCTTAAAAATGAAAAAGATTGAACGAAATTAAGAATGATTCACCGCACACAAACTTGATTACACACATCCCATTAAACCATTAAATATTGCACAAAAATAAAGGCTGTCTTTGTTGATTAATTGGTTGTAATATATTATATTAAAGATATGAAACTTTTGCTTGTTAAAAGATAATTACATAAGAGAATGCTTGTTTTATTCTAGATGGATGTCATATTTATTACGTATATTTTTATTAAATTTTTAATTTCCTGCTCATTCCTTTCTTAAGAGATAACAAAATTAACTGTGAAAATAAGGGCAAAACAATTATTCAAGGTATGATATTTTGAATTTTAAATTAAATTTAACACAAGTCACTGAGATTAACAAAAAATAAGAATTTTAAGTGCTGTTTTCATTTTCTTCTTTTATAAATATTACTTATTTTAATTTATTTAATACTGGGATCTATTTATTTTAATTTAATTATAAATATAACTTATTTAAAATCCTCTAAAGAGGGATAGAATAATAAATGAACAAAAATTATTAATTTATATACTATCTTTCAGCGGGAGGGATGAAACATGTAATTAGAAATCTAATCTAATACAAGCGGTAAATATGACATTTATCAAAATCAAAATATGCATTCTTTCTAATTATAATCCACTTTTATAATATGCACCTCAGCTATGAAAGTTGCTTTAAGATTTCACACAAGTATCGTTCGTTAAAAATATAAATATTTATCACTCAGTTTGAATTAAGATATTGTGATTTAATAGCTAATTAGTAACTACCAAATAAAAGGGTTGGTGTTTGATAACTATTCTTATGGGTAAATTAATCCGAGGTTTACCGTAATCTAGCTAAGTTACAAATGAGCCGTTAATGAAATTAATTTGTTAATTAATAATTATTGGTTCAATTAATAAAATTTATTTGATTGATTAAAAAAAAAATGGGGTTTGAACATCTCTTAACATGCATGGAGAAGATTTTAATTTTCAGTTATGTTATGCTTTTTTTTTTTTTTTTTTTTTTATAAAATTGGCTCCACTGGTAACTTGCAATGCCATGAAAAAAAATCCAATGAACCAATGCAATTAATTATCAAGAATAAACAAAATTCTATTCAACTTGGGAACATTTTTTTTTTTTTTCATTGCAATATGATCTCAATAGAAAAGGTATTTGCCTTAACCCTTGAGAGCAGCTTCTTCAGTCAAAGAGGAAGGACTAGAGAGATACTGCTTGAGCCTGCCCATTTCATGGGCAACATCAAGCATGCTTGGCCTAGTTGAAGGATTGTATTGAGTACACAAAAGGCCAAGTTCAATCAACTCCAAGACAACGTCGTTCCATATCTTGTTATAATACACTGGCATGTGTTGTGGTGCATATTTGGCAATTGCTTTTTCAACTATTGGCTCTAGCCTGTACGGGTAGTGGCGTTTCACCCATTCATGCAAGCTTGAACCGTCGTGAAATAGCACGTCCGTCGGGCGCCTTCCCGTCACGATTTCTAGTAAGAGGACGCCGAAACTGTAAACATCTCCATGAGTCGATGCACGTTTACCCATTCCATACTCTGCATTTTATATGAAAATTCTCAGGTACACACGTTTGACATTTTAATAAAATGTAAGTAAATGTAGGAAGAAGGCTAAGATTGACGAGTAAAGATTAAATCAATTTCTTTTATGATGTGTAAATATGAAGAGAGTTACAATTTGGTAATTACTTAGAACCTGAAATATTAAACTTGCAATATATCACTTAAAATCTGAAACATCAAACTTATAATATGATCAATAATATGATAAAGAAGACAGGATCAGAGCTACATACCAGGAGCAATGTAGCCAACAGACCCACATAGCAAGCCATCTGTGGAGGTAAAGGACATTGAATCATTGGCACAATTAACACTCTCATCAATGCCTTCAACCAATTTTGCTATTCCAAAATCAGCTACCAAAGCTGTCAAGTCTTCATCAAGCAGAATATTACTTGGTTTAAGATCACAGTGCACAACTTTGATAGGAGAATGATGATGCAAATAGGCCACTCCCTCAGCAACATCACAGCAAATTTTCACAAGCTGAATCAAATCCAACCCATGACTCACCCCATGGCTTGGGTACAAATGATTCTCTAAGCTTCCGTTTGACATGAGTGGAAGAACCAGAGCCTTAAAATTTGGCTTGCTGCAAATTGTGATGATTCTGATCAAATTCCTGTGCCTGATTCTTTTCAGAATTTGGCATTCTCTCTTGAAGCTTCCTGTAATTTCTCCAGCTGTCTTTAAGTCCAAAACTTTAACAGCAATTCTTGTGTTGTCTTGAAGGACTCCCTTGTACACTTGGCCAAATCTTCCTGAACCAATTATGCTTGAAGGGCAGAACCCTCCTGTAGCTTCAATGAGTTGTTTGTATGAAACTCTGGCGTACTTAGTCTCTTCTTTTTCTTTTTCTTCATCTTCCAGATCAGCTCCCTTGAATGCTGACAAATCCTTTCTGAATTTTGATCTGAGTACTAAAATGTTTCCGAATATGCACAGCAACGACATCGCAAACAGTGAGAGGAGGATTGATAAGATAACCAGATGATGAGTATGCTTCTCCTTGCATGTTTGCAAGCCTTTTATTGCCCCACAGAGGCCATCATTCCCCTGGAAAGAGGCTATGGTCAGCGATGAAAAGGCCCCCTTGTTTGATATGTTCCCTGAGAACTTGTTGAAAGAGAAGTTGAGTTGCCTGAGAGTCGGTGATGCTTGAAAAGATTGTGGGATTTCTCCAAACAATCTGTTTGATGAAACATCAAATTCTTTGAGGTAAGGCAACTGTCCTATAGAAACCGGCAGAAGTCCTTCTAGTGAATTTCCAGCAAGATTGAGAGATTCCAGAGCAATGCAGCTTCCAAGCTGCGGCGGAATTGAGCCAGAGAGATTGTTAAAAGACAGATCAATTGCTAGCACCATGTCCATTTTGCTCAGCTCCAATGGCAAAGGACCATCCAAATGATTGCTAGACAAGTTCAAATACAATTTCAGGCTTCTCAGTCCTGCAACTTCACTAGGAATGATCCCTGAAATTTTGTTCTGAGAGAGGTCTAGGATTTCCAAATTGACACATTTTCCTAAACTTGGTGGTATTGTCCCCGAAAGCTGGTTTTCATAAAGCAAGAGTCTTCTAAGCTGGGAAAGGTTAGCAAAACTATCCGGTATCGAACCTGAAAGCTTGTTTTTGGACAAATCTAAAAGACCAAGATGAGGAATGTCACCAAAAGCTGAAGGAATCTCACCAGAGAGTGAATTATTTGACAAGTAAACCCTCTCCAGCTTTCTCATTAGACATAACTCATGTGGGATTGTTCCATTCAAGAGGTTACTAGACAAATTCAAAAGGGTGAGATTGACAAGATTAGAAATGTGAGGAGGGATTTTGCCATAGATAAGATTGTCATCAAGATGAATCTGTACAAGATTGGTAGAAAGATCACCAATAATAGAAGGTATCATTCCACCAAGATTGTTACCTGCTAATTCTAATTCCTGAAAATTAGAGGAATTAGCTAAAGAAGCGAAAAAAGGTTCTAGGTTAGTGTTACCATCATGGCTGACAAAATCATTGTAGGACAAGTAGAGGAATTGCAACTGAGGCATTTTGCTTATAATCTCTGAAGGCAGCTCCCCAATAAACATGTTGGATTCCAAATCAAGCCATTCGAGTTTTGAAGAGTTTGCAAGGGCTTGCGGAACTTGGCCTACTAATCTATTAGACCAAAGAAGAAGAAACCTCAAGTTTCTCAGCTCGCATTCATTCTTCAGAGGAATTTCGCCGGTTAGAGAATTGTTTGAGAGGTCTATGTATTGCAAGGAAGTAGAAGAGTTGCTGCAAAAAAGTGGTAAAGGGATTTCTCCTACAAGCTTGTTGCTTCCCAAATCAAGATACTCTAGTTGATGAAGAGACCCCAATTGGGATGGAATTTTCCCTTGGAGAGAGTTCCAGGATAAGCTAAGTTGCTTGAGACGAATGAGATTGCCAAGCGCAGCCGGAATGTGGCCTTGGAAGAAGTTTTTTGACAAATCAAGAACTATTAAAGAGGAAAGATTTGCAAGAGCAGGGGAAATAGTGCCATGGATAGACCTTGCACTGAGGTCTAACTGCACTACCTGATTTCTAGAATTGTTGCACTTCACACCAGACCAGTTGCACACATGAACATCAGTTGAATTCCAGCTCTCAAGAGCATGTTCCGGGGCCGAAACGATACTCGACATGAATGTAACCAGTGAAGCTCTGTCTCTAATGATTTGATTATCATCAGCATTGTCTTCTCCAGAAACAACAAAGAAGATGATGACCCAACATAGGAAGCAACACAAGGAAAATTTACAAGACCCCATTAGTAAAGATTTACCAACAGTTGCAAGCACTAAGTGAGAGTCATTCGTTTCTTAACAAGATTATATCATGATATTGGGATTCATATATCTAAAATCTAATTAGCAAATTGTTCATGTCATGGCTGTGCCTAACTGCCGTTCGCATGTGATCTTTAACTAAGAATCTGACCAATGGGAATTGAACAAGTGTGATATTGTGGCATGATGAGTAAGCAAAAACGTTAGAAGCCGGTGAAGCAAGCTAGTTTTATAGGATTAGTGGCGTACATGTCAGCAAAACTCAAGGCCTAACCCTTACTTTTTGGCGGTTGTTGTTTTGATGTGTGATTGCTTGTGAATTTGAGGTGATGAATTAGTGGATGTTGCGTTGTTAAGGATAATCTAGGTTAATAGGCATGCTCAGGCAGGTGATTTGGCAACCGGGTGCTTGGATTTTGGTACACTTGTCGGGTAGAGTGATGCGTTTTTAGCACTAACTAAAATTATGTCATTTTCTTGGTAAAGAGAGCGGTATGAACTTAACTTCAATGGGTATTGTAGCAACTTTGCCACTAATTAACTAGAGATTGATAGCTTAATGTAGATGAGTTATTTTTCTTCTAATAGTACTTCAAAACATAATTTCTCACTTCAGTTTGCTAAATTTATGGTAGAAACTCAAATAAAAAGGCAAAAACTATACAACTATATACAATCTCTGATGGATGGAATTAAAATCTTGATCTGCCTTAAGAAATTTTATAAAATTCTTCAATAGGGTAATTAGGCTTAGGAATTTGAGATCTTTTTTAACTTCTAATTTATTATATTTTTTCCCTGAATATAAGCTTAGCCTTACAAACATAATCATTTATATGGTTGGGCATAAATCCTTCCATCAATATCATGACAAAAAATATCTCATAAATAGTGCAAATCAACAAGAGGAAAGAACAAAATTAAAAACTAAGTCACTTTTTAAGTACTCCCAACAACATTAATTTCATTAAGTAAGGATCATAATATATTCTTCGTAAAATATTATTATGTATTTTGATTCGTTATCGTACTTTTATATTAATTAAGTCTTTTTTATTTTATTTAGATCATCTTCTAAATATTTTTTTCTCCTAGTCCTCCTAAATTTTTAAGAATCCACTGATATATGTCATTAATAAAATTAAATGACTAAAATTTTATTTTAATTAAGTTTTATTGAATAAATATCTAAACTCACGCGACTGTTGTGAAATTCTTGCCAACTTTTTTTTCCCTCTCATCTCTTTGTACATTGACGCCAGTCTCCAGCAAATTAAAAAAAAAAAAAAAAGTCTGAATAAGGATGGTTAGTTTAGGAATATGGTTGCTTGAAGCACACGGGACAATGCATTATGCCACAGTGATGATCCCTAAAATCTTGCATATTCATCATAATTGTAAATCCTTTGCCTCTTCATTTTTTCTTTCTCTTATCTCCAAAACAATTCATTGAAGCTCACAGTGCTCCTGCTGATTGACTTTGCCCCATTGAAAGTTCTTTCTGAGGAAACAATGATCCAGACAATGGTGAAAGAGTTCCTTTCTTGCTTTAATCAAAACTTCTCAAGCCCAATTTCTGATGGCAAAGCCTCCACACAATTACCGATGAAGGAGGGATGGGGAAAACTATAGGCCCAAAACCTTCTTCCACCCTTCTGAATCCTCTTTGATGAATGAACTGGATTTACAATTCTTTGATTAGGAATTTAAGGAGTGTGCAGGAATTTAGTTATTCAGCGAAGTTAACTTTTGAATTCTCTCTAATGACTGAATTATCATTATATTTCAGGCTTATGCAATCCAGCAATTTGAAAAAATTGAATTTAAGATGAAAAGCTTATTGTAGATTGGTTTTTTCTAATTGGTGATTTTTTTTTTTTTTTTTTTTATCAATATGTTGGAAACCGATATCGACATAGAAAGAGATAAGAGAAAAAAAAATTACGAGAAAGAATTACATAATAATCACGTGAGAAAGCATGCCTTGCTGATGATTTCTTGGCCTAACAAGTGATAACTGTCCGATAGCCTTGCTAAATACATACATATGTGCAAAATTTCTGATATTATATTAAATAAACAATGCGCAGCTATCTAAATAGACCTTATTGATAAAATGAGAAAGTGCATGTACAATAGGAATTAGGAATGTTTGCCTGCTAATCCATGTTTACTTAATTGATGATTACTCCTCCAATGTGTATAATGCTTGCAAGCCTAAAATTTTTATTAACCGGATCCGGGATCTCGTGTAAGCCATGCGATTAATCAATCTACTAATAAAATATATTGGACGGTTAAAAGGTGGCAAAGAAAGATGGCGCAGCATATATGGTGCATGCACTTAGCATTATCTTTGAAGCCAAACTCAAAAAGATGAGATTTTGATGCTCATTTCAAGACTTTTTGTACACATTGTGTCGTGCTTGTTAAAAGTTAAAACACAATCAAGTTTTATTATAAATACATTATACATACATGCATGGTTAGATATGATTAACTTCAAATCCTTGTTCTTCAAAATGTCGGGTATCCCATAATTCACCCATTAAGGGAAATGCTTTTCAAGCCCATTTAATCACCTTGTAATAAAAGAAAAACTCTGTACTATAAATCTTATGTTAAAACATGTGAACATTAATTAAAATATGTGAGTAAATTATCCTTATTTTAATCCTTTTAAAATATGTGAACATTAATTAAAACATTATCTTGAAATGTGCGATTATTTACAATTAATTTATCTCTAACTAAAACAAGATACATGTCTTTGATCTTTAATTAATTAAAACTTGAAACATGTATACATGCATGTGAGCCACCTTATGGAATATAAATTCCAACATATAAACTACACAAACCCCTCCTCTCTTTTTTTAACCGTAGGAAATTATACAAAAGGACTATTATGAATTTAATTAAATGAAATCTCTTTATAAATCATGAATCCTAATTATCTTTATATCCAATACGTGATATAATTAATTTTCTTCAATAAATTAAAATAATTTCGAATCAGCGAAAATAAATTATTTAATAATGAGAATTTTTTTATGAAAATGTAAGTTTATAATTTATTTAATTTATTCTAAATGATAGTAAAATTTAATTAATACTCTATTATAATTTTTTGTCCCCTTTTTTTTTAATAAGTTTTATCAAAGAAAGTTAATAATATCACTGGGGCTTGATAGGAATTGAAAGGGGTGTTGGAAGCTCAACTTCACCCATTAATTTCACAAAAAACGGATCAGGCCCACAATAAAGAGCCTGGAAGGCCTAAAAGAAGAAGAGTAGGTCTTTCTACACTCCCCAAAATTCTTCATAAAGCCCTTTTCTTATCGAAATTATCAAAATAGCCAAAGAGAAATTAATTCAATTTTTATTTTCAATAAAGATTTAATTAAACGCTTAAATAAAACATTATTTTACACCCATTCTATTTCTTAATTTTTATTTGTATTTTAATTTATAATTAAAAAATATTTAAAAAAAAAATTATAAGAGTTTTGAAAGAAAATAATTGAAGATTTTATGATTTGTATGTATTTTATAATAAATAATTAAATAATGTATTTTGTTAGGATGAAATTTTGTGGAAAGATGGTTAATGTTTTAAAAAAAATTATATTTTATAAAATTTATAAAATAAATTGAGGTATTTTAAAACATGAAATTGAAAAGAGGTGTTATAGGGATTTTATAGGGGTGTTGAAAGTGAAAGGTTTTTACTCTTGATTATGGGTGAATATCACGAGTATCCTCTGAGTTTTCTTAAAATATCAAACAAATGAAGATTAAGAGTGTTTTTCAGACTCCCCTTTGTTTGTTGATTGCTACTTTGCTGCCCTCACATCTGTGAATTATTTTTACAGAAAGAGGAATAAAAACTCACTCATAATCTCCAAGTTGGAATATGTGGTTTACCTCTAATAAATAGTTCAAATAATTAAATTTTTAACCGATTGATAAATTAATTATACAATTTTTTGTATTAATAGTAAAACATAACTAATGTTTATTTGAATTATTATTTTTGCCTTTTTATGTCTCAGATTAAGAGAAATTGGTCAGACTTTTATTTTCAAAAAAATATTTACAGTAGAGGAAAACTCTTTCTGAATATTTTGATAAATCTTAGAGGGTCTGTTGAAAATTTTGTTATTTTGTCGATTTCTAGATGTTCCTAGTTAATGTTGTTTTTTGGTCCAACTTGATACAAAATTTCGAAAAAGACAATAGAAAATGAGGATTCGAGTAACACGTGCCACAGAAAAGCCGGGTTTAAGAATAATAATAAAAGCTAAAATGTATTTGTAGGAAAATTGAAAAAAAAAAATATAAAAAAATATCTTCAAAAAACAGTCCACAGAGCGGAGGTTTAAGAGAGGTTTTCAATTTGTCTAGACACGCTCATATGAGCTTTCTTTTTTCTTCCTTCTTCACTCGCCTCGCCACTGACACTGAGCCTTATCTTCACCAACCAAACTCAAAAATGGCTTCCGCCGCTTCAATTTCTCAAATTCAATACCCTCCAACATGTTCGACAGCCACAACAACAGCTACAAGAAAAACCCTTAATATCTTCAATACCAAAAGAGACGACGGGTCGTCCAAAAGTCTTCACTTTTTGCACTCTTGCAGCTCCTCCTCGTGCTCTTCTTCTTTCCCTGTCAATTTGAAAAGTTCCTCTTCTAACCCAATTCGACTTCACGCTTTACAAGACTCTATTCAAAGTAATTTCATGGAAAATATTGAAAATTCAGCAGATTTTCACATACCCACTTGCGAAAAGGACCAAATTCTCCGTCAAAGAGTTGAAAACATTGAAACTTGTGCTGATTTAGTGATACCCAGAAGTGAAGATTCAACCACTCATCAGCTTATGTGCTTGGAACCGCGAAGGAGAATTTTTGTGCAGGACCCACCTTGGTTCTCTTCTATTTTTTTTAAGGGTCTTTACAAGAGAATCAAGCTTCAAGAGTATAGAGAAATTAATAAAAGGAAGTTTAATTTGTTGAGGAGGAGACAGGTGAAGCAAGAGACTGAAGCTTGGGAGAGAATGGTGGATGAGTATAAAGAGCTGGAAGCAAAAATGATTGAGAAGAGGTTAGCGCCGAATTTGCCGCATATAAAGGGGTTGTTTTTGGGGTGGTTTGAGCCACTGAGAGAGGCAATAGGGAGGGAGCAGAAGGTGCAGAGGACAAAGAAACAGAAGGCCGCGTATGCACCGCATATTGAGTTGTTGCCCGCTGATAAGATGGCTGTTATTGTGATGCATAAGATGATGGGTTTGGTCATGGCCGGGCATGAAGATGGGTGTGTTCAGGTTGTCCAAGCTGCAGTGCACATTGGCATGGCTATTGAACAGGAGGTGATGTGTAAAAGCTTCAGTTTTGTTGCTCTTTGTTTGTGTTGGTGAATAGAGGTTTGCGGCATACTTGCTTGCAGAATTTATTTTGAAATATATGTACTTTAGTTAAAAAAAAACCAAAAGAACAATATATGTATGCTAATTTTGAGGTGATGAGGAAATAGTGGATTCGTGTTTTTGCAGCACTATACTAAAGTAGGATTATTTTTCATAATTTCAGTACGTATTTTGATTTTGTATGTGGCTGTGTCCCTTTGTTGTTTGTTGTTAGACCATTTTTCATTGGCGACTAATGTAGCTCAACTCAAGTAACCATCTCTCTATGGTAGTTAATTACCATCACATGAATTTTCTTTGTCCATCCAAAGCAAAATGTAGCTTCCATATGATTAACACAAGCTGTTTTTCTAATTGGAAACGTGTAGAGCTGTCGAATGGTCTTAAGTGGATAAAGATGATTTATGTTTCTGATGTGAATGCCTTCTTCAGTAGTTAGCTTGCTGATGGGTGGAATCTCTCAATTGTTATTATTTAGGCACCTGAAATTTAATCTGCGACAAAAGTTATAGCAGGAGACAGATGTTGTTTGGTCAAGTCTATTCACATGTATTTAATTTATATTGTCCCAGGTTAGGATTCATAGTTTCTTGGAGAAAACTAAGAATTACAAGAGAAAGAAGGTTATAGCTGATACTGAAGATGTTCTGAGCAAGGAAAAAGAGCTGCTAAGGAAACGGGTTAATAGTTTGATCAGAAGTAAAAGGGTTATGGAGGCACAGAAGCTGCTAAAACATGAAGAAACAAAACCTTGGGGTCGGGATACCCAGGCTAAGGTAGTACTTTTTTCTGAAATGGCTACTTGACCAGGCTTCTTCTTCTTCTTCTTCTTATTATTATTATTGTTATTATTATTTTCTTATAAAGGTTCTATCGTCTTATGGATTTTAATTTTTGATATTTTTTTCCCCTGGGTTGTGCTGATGCAGCTGGGAAGCCGCCTTGTGGAGCTGTTGATCGAAACAGCTTATGTACAACATCCAGTTAACCAGGCAGATTATAGTCCACCTGATGTTCGGCCTGCATTTAGGCACAGATTTAAAACTATATTGAAGCATCCAGGGTGAGACTTCATTTCTATCTTATCTGCAATTCTTCTTCAGATTTGGACAAACGTCTCTAAATTATGATCCACCAAAGGATCTTTTACACAACGCGATTGTTGGCCATTTCTTGGTAGGATTTGCCTGAAGTCTTGATTAGCTTTGGATACCTTAATTCCTGCAGTTTATTATTGGTCACATGGTTTGGCATAAGTATACAGGGTAGGATTTGTCAGGATAATTAGTGATGCTAATTTTCTGTTTGATTTTTATTATCTGTTGACTGCTATTTTGATCTCTTTGGTTTCTGTAGGCAGAAAATTACAAAGAGGTACGGTGTAGTAGAATGCGATCCCCTAGTGCTAGCAGGGCTTGATAGATCTGTGAGTTAAGCCATCTCTTTTCTTTCTGATCTTCATATTTGTTCCATTTGTATAAAAATATTGATTACAAGCTCTTATTCTATCTGCCTTCTTAGGATACAAAAATCAGACTATCTGACATAGTAATATGTGAGCTCCAAACCGTAATAGTTAAACATTATCTATATTGTGTGTGAACATTACATCCTTTCTAATATAGTATCGTAAAAGACATCAACACCCTTATATGTTACTCTTGCAAGTTATCCTTTTTCTTTTGTTATTTATTGGGACTTGGCATTTACTATTTGACTAATTTAATTTATAACTGTACTTGTGCAGGCTAAGCATATGTTGATTCCTTATGTTCCAATGTTGGTACCGCCAAAGAAATGGAAAGGGTATGACCTATAGAAAATAAAGCATCATGAGTAGCTACAAAAATCAACATGCACTTTCATATTTTGTCCTTAAATCCCATTTTATTTTCAAAAAGGAAATATAATTGATGATTGAAGCAGTCAAAATTGTAATGTTTTGAAGATAGTCAAAAAAATAGAAACTTAAGGACTGCAATTCCCTGCCATGGTTATTTTAAATAGCTTTGATATTTTACTCTTAATCAATTCTGAACTTCTTCCAGATACAACAAGGGTGGGTACCTGTTCTTACCTTCTTACGTCATGCGTACTCATGGATCTCGAAAGCAGCAAGAGGCACTTAAGAGTGTTACCGGGGACTGCATGAAGAAAGTATTTGAGGTAAAAATAAAAAAATAAAAAGGGGCAACAGAAGTTCGTTTGTTTTTTTTTTTCATTTCCTTCTAGTTATAGTCAGGGTAAAACACATCATGTGGATTAGATGGCAAAAGATTTTAGGGAAAACATCAGCACCTGATTTCAAATATTTGACGGAGAATACTCGAGCTCGTCTCTAGCATACTGATGACAAAGGGAAAAAGATAACCCTAGAAGAATATAGTTTGCCAGCTGACATGCTTGAAAAGTATTTTATAACATGTATCAAAGGATGTTAGGTCCCTGTACATGCATACGTTAGGCTCCTACAGTGTTGAGAACTGTTTTCTTCCAGTATAATAAAGTTTTGTTCCAAGTTAGTATTTACAATTTTTGTTCTTACAAATTGAAAGCTTGTTATGAATTGGTAATTGAATACTCTGATTTAACTGCTAGCGGTACTTGAACCTCATATATGGTTCCTATGCATCATCATATGAAGTTTGTTTGACTTCAATATTTCTCTGAAATGGCGGTTGAGCAGGCTCTGGATACCCTTGGAAGCACCAAATGGAGGGTGAACAAACAGGTTCTTAGTGTGTTGGAGAGCATTTGGGTTAGTGGTGGAAATATTGCGGGCTTAGTTGATCGTAATGATGTAAGACAAACTTCCATCTGAATTCTTATGTGAAAAAATAACTTGTATTCTGCTTTCTTTGTGCTGCATCAACTTTCCTTTTCTTTATGTATGAACTTTTCTTTTATTTGTTAGTTTGCTATTTTGTTCATCTTGCCTGAATTCTTTCCTTTTTGGCGCTTAGGTTCCCTTACCAGAGAAGCCTCTCTCTGAGGATTTGACAGAAGTTCAAAAGTGGAAATGGAGTGTGAGAAAGGCAAAAAAAAATAACCAAGAGAGGCATTCACAACGATGTGATATTGAACTTAAGCTCTCTGTAAGATGTTAATCCTTCTGAGATTATATCTTGCTGCAGTATTTTACAATATATAGTAATTTATGTAAGGACCTCCCTGTTAAAATAGGTAGAGAAAAGTTTATGGAATAATTCTCCTTGATTTTTTTTTCATGAGATTGTATACAGTCTTAATATAAGGATACAAGAGACTAAGAAATAAAAGAACAAATAAAGCAGAATATTACACTGATTTCTAGGAAGCAATAAGTCTATATTTATACAGAAATATACACCTAAATACACTTAAATATATTAGGAAAACCAAATCAATTTGATTTGGTCAACCTTTCAACACTCCCCCTCAAGCTGGTCTAAAAATAACTTTCATGGCCAGCTTGCAAACTAATTTCTCGAATTGTTTCTTAGGTAATCCCTTGGTGAGTATATCAGCAACCTGCTCATCTGTAGGAATGTAAGGCATGCAAACCAAACCACTGTCCAGTTTCTCTTTTGTGAAGTGTTTGTCCACTTCGACATGTTTAGTTCGGTCGTGGAGTACTGGATTATGTGCTATTTCAATGGCAGATTTGTTATCACAATATACTTTTATAAGTAGAGAATTACTTACCTTAAGTTCTTCAAGAATTTTTTAATTCAAAGAACCTCACAAATTCTTAGAGCTACTGCTCTATATTTTGCCTCTGCATTGGTTCTTGCTACTACAGTTTGTTTCTTGCTGCGCCAAGTGACCAAATTTCCTCTAACAAAGGTGCAGTAACCAGAAGTGGACCTTCTATCGGTTACACTACTAGCCCAGTCAGCATCTGTGTAGACTTCTACTTGTAGGTGTCATTTTTTCTTGAACAAAAGACCTTTACTCGGAGATCCTTTTAAGTATCTAAGGATTCTGTATATTGTTTCAAAGTGTTCTTGTCCTGGAGCATGCATAAATTGGCTGACTAAGCTCACTGCAAAGGCTATGTCTAGGCGTATATGTGAAAGGTGGATTAATCTACCTACAAGGCATTGAAACCAATCTATGTTGGTCACATCTTCAATTTTAGCTGGCTGTAATTTCATATTAGGATCTATATGTCACGGGATGGGTGTTTCTTGCAATGAGCAAGTCTGACGACTTAAACAACCTTGTCGGGATGTTGCTTAAAGTAAGCGCTTTGACTTCTCGATAAGCTAAGCCAAGAGGTTCAGAAATCTTAAAGAGAAGGAGAAGCTAGCGAGCGATGTGGCCAAATCACGGAATTGTATTACTCGAGAAACTTACGAGAGAGCTTACAAGTGTTTGATGCTTTGCTTGGATGATTCTGATCTTAGAGCTCACCTCTATTTATAGTGAAGCTTGGTTGGATTCTAGAGAGTTACATATACGTGTGTACTAAACTAGGCCAGTCTGAGTGTCATGAATCTAAGGTTATGTACAAAAGTGCTTGAGAATTTGCTTTAGAATGTTCAGAATCGGGCCAGTAGCAGCATCTTGGCTCGTTCTCTTGGGCCGTTCGTGAGACTGGAATCATGCGACCGTAACATCCTCCAAGCTAAGCTCACGGCGTCCTCAGTCGGCTCTCGTGCTTGTCTGAGTTGGACATGCTCCATGACTGCCATGACTCATCTTCGCGTTCCCAGTGGCTTCGGCTCTCGGGAGGTTCTTCCACCTTGCAGTACTCGTAGTATGGTGGCACGCCCTCGCCCGAATGATCACGATCGGCGAGGATGTAGTCCGCATCTTTGTCGAGCAGCGGTGACAACGATTGTTGAGGCACGCGCTGATTCTCCATGACTTGGTTCCTCCAGTGTCTTCGTGGTATGGCTTGAGAAGACTCGCATGGAAGGCCGGATGAATCTTGAGCCTTGGTGGAAGCTACAAGTGATCACGAGGCGTTGCTACTGCGTCGGATGATGCGGAAGGGTCGCTCGTGGCGTCTCGCTAACCCTTGTGGACTTTGCGAAGTGTCTTGAGCTGTTGGGGCGGGAGCTTGATCATAGCTTCGATCACGCTTGCCTTGTACTCGACATGCCAGTCTCCTTGCATCGACCCACCTTCCATTTTCCTCGCGGACTTTGTCGAGGTATGCTCGCGTGATGTCACGCTTCCGTGCCATTCGCGGGCGAGCTTGTGTCTTGCAGGGCTTTTCCTCCGTATGTCGAGGCTATGGCGTTGGGGTCATGGGTTTGGAATCCAGTGATGATCTCGAAAGGACTCTTGCTTGGTAGCCTCGCTCAGTTGGAGATTATAAGAAAATTGGGCGACATCTAGCAACTCGCTCGATCCAGTTGGTGAGTAATTGTGGGATCGATGCGGTGGTAACAATCCATCCACTTTTCTCTTGGGAAGGGACAAGTGCATCGAGAGAAGCCTTAGGCAGGCGATCTGGCGGCGTCTAGTAAACCGGTGAGTGGTTTCGCATTTCTTGAGCTTGGGTGGTGCCGTGGGGTAGGGCGCCAAGGTTGGAGGCTTTGAGCCTTGTTCGACTCGATTCGATGATCCGCTCTCGTCCAGGTGGAAGCTTCTTGGAGGCTGCGGAGGCATCGCGTCCTTGAACTCCTCGAGGGCCGGATTGTATGGATGGAGGGACTTGGGTGGAGCCACTTGCTGAATCTTCTCCCTCGTTAAGCTCCGGGATGGAGACCAGAAGCTTGGGTCCTGCTTGAAACCCTGCTTGAATTGCATGGCGGAGGTGTCTTCTCCTCGGACTTTCCTCGCTCCGTAGTAACCATGCATGCCTTGCTCCGTCGAGGATGCTTAGGGAGTTCGTGGGCTGGAAGAGGAAGGCATGGACTTGATCGAAGAACTCCATGCCGAGGACCATCTTGAAGTCGATCCGTGGGCACGATAGAAATTGAGCTTCCAGCTCCGTGTGCCGAGTGCAACATTCACTCCGTGTGCGGTGCCATGATGGGCTTGGCGGGTGAGTTCACGCGCCCGTTGTACCTCCTTGCCTCGTGGTTACAGGCTAGGCGCTTGGCCTCTTCGCCGGATCACGAAGTTGTGTGTGGCTCCGTGTCCAGCAATGCTGTGAGCGGTGTGGCGGTTTATCGTCGTGCTTACGTACATTAGCCACTTTCTTGAGTCTTGGATTGAGGTATGTCGAGTCGCATGAGTCTTTGGATCGAACCCGTCTTTGGGTCGGGGTTCTTCAGATGATGGTGTGGGAGTGCCACTTGGTGGGCGGCGAGGGCATTGGCGACTTCTTCTCGGGACGATCAGCGAACCCAGTGAGGCCGTTGCAGAATGAGGCGTGGGGCTGCGAGGCTTTGGCGCTTCATGCTTGCCTTAGATTTTTCTTGCCGCTCTTGCCTGGCTCGGAGCTTTTACGCCCTGATCCTTGCGATTATGGCCGCTTGTCCTTGCGACTCTCTCCACTTTTGCCTTGGCTGGGCCTTACTCTCCTTGGATTGGGTGGAGTACTCGTGCGGTGACTCCGCGGTGGCGATAAGCGTCGTCAAGTGTTTGGGCGCGCACGCCGGTCGAGCTCCGTTTGGCCCGATCGTGAGGCCATCTTAAGTGAAGAAGCGAATCCTTGCCGGACATGTCGGCGATCTCGAGCATGAGGGTAGTGAACTCGTTGGCGTGGTCGTGGGCGCTACCCGTTTGCTTGAAGCGGCGTAAGCGTGTTCTGCCTCTCTTTCGGCATTGCTTGAGGCGAGTGCTTTCGGAGTTCTAGCTTGAAGTGCGCCCGTGTGTTGATAGGCGCGGATGCGCTTTGCCCGTTCGCCATGCTTGCGGCGCCACCGTAGTTGTCGCGGCGCCTC
The DNA here is from genome assembly GCA_025617385.1 of Murraya koenigii. Lineage (NCBI taxonomy): Eukaryota > Viridiplantae > Streptophyta > Magnoliopsida > Sapindales > Rutaceae > Murraya > Murraya koenigii. Next base: position 25,969,983 of record CM046817.1, read on the forward strand.
TGAGAGCGATGGGTGCGGTGCCCGCTTTGATGCCTCGTCTCTACGCCCGTGGCATCGAGTATTGATCTAGCCGAACAGAAGTTGTCCGCGATGGTTGCATTAGTGTGCCATCGTATGTGTCGAGCTTTAGCGCGTCGATCGTCGCGCATCGACGTGCTTGTAGAAGCCGGGCTAGAGGAAAGTGTGCGCTTGTGCCATGCCGATCGCAGCGTACTTCTTCCGCTTCCGATGCGGACGGTGCGCGGCTCGTCTTGTCTGAAGCTGCGGAGTTTCATCAACTCCTCGTGGAATGCTTGAAATTCCCTCGGAGGTGTTGGCTTGCTCTTGCATGAGGCGCCTCGATGCCGCTGTGAAGTCGGCATATTACGCCCTCGGTAGTCGACCACTTTCCTCCGATGTTTCGAGTGTCTCGAGCAGTGGACGTTGTTGCTTCAGCGTAGTGATCGTGGCTCAAGCATCGACGGATCTGACCTTCGACTTGCCTCGAGTCTTGGCACTGTCCGCGAGTGTCATCGTGACCCGAGCTTAGTTCGGGATGATCTACACCATGAGCACCTTCTTGCGTCAAGCTTGAGGTTGGAAGGTTGGCCATTGCTTAGAATGCGTGTGTGCAAGCCGTAGCTCGATACCACTTGTCACGGGATGGGTGTTTCTTGCGACGAACCGTGCGACACTTAGACAACCTTGTCGGGATGTTGCTTAAGTAAGCGCTTTGCGACTTACCGATAGCTAAGCCAAGAGGTTCAGAAATCTTAAAGAGAAGGAGAAGCTAGCGAGCGATGTAGCCAGAATCTCGGAAGTGTATTACTCGAGAGAAACTTACAAGAGAGCTTACAAGTGTTTGATGCTTTGCTTGAATGATTACTGATGCTTAGAGCTCACCTCTATTTATAGCGAAGCTTGGCTGGTTCTAGAGGTTACTATGTACATGTGTCAAACCTAGGCCAGTCATGAGTGTCATGAATCTAGAGCTATGTACAAAAGTGCTTAGAGTTTGCTAGAATGTTCTAGAATCGGGCCAAGCTAGCACATCTTGGCTCATTCTCTTGGGCCATTGCGGGCTGGAATCATGCGGCCCGTAACATATGGGTGTCTTGGCTGCCTTACATCCAAGTAGACCTGTCTCTTCAAACAAGTCAAGTACATACTTGCGTTGAGACACAACAATCCCATATTTTGATCTAACAAACTCCATACCTAGAAAATGCTTCAGGTTGCCTAAGTCTTTGATTTCAAAGTCACGTGCAAGAACTTTCTTTAATCTACAAATATCAACTAAGTCATCACTAGTCAAAATTATATCATCTACATATACAATTAACACGGCTGATTTCCTTTCAATAGAATGTCTGTAAAATATTGTATGATCTGCATGACTTTGGAAGTAACCGTGTCCCTTTATAACATTACCAAAACGTTCAAACCATACTCTAGGAGACTGTTTAAGCCCATACAAAGACTTTTGTAGTTTACACACTTTACTGCTACTATGATTTCCCTCAAAACCTGGTGGCAAGTCCATAAAGACTTCTTCTTCTAGCTCCCCATTCAGAAAAGCATTTTTAACATCTAACTGGTATAGATTCCAATAAGAATGTACAGCCAATGAGATAAGGACCCGGATAGAATTTATCTTTATAATGGGGGCAAAGGTTTCTTGATAGTCAATTTCATAGGTTTGAGTGAATTTTTTTGCTACGAGCCTTGCCTTATATCTCTCAACAATCCCATCAGCATTACATTTAACTGTAAACACCTACTTACAATCCACAGTTTTCTTTTCTTTTGGTAAATCTACAATCTCCCACGTACCATTCTTCTTTAGAGCATTCATTTCCTCTAAAACTGCTAACTTCCAATTTGGTGGTCTAAGGCTTCTTTTATGGTTTTAGGAATTGGTATTTGAGATATTTTTATAGTAAAGGCTCTGTGTTTACTGGACAATTTTTCATAGGAAACATATCTAGCAATAGGGTGCATAGTACAGGTTCGGGTTCTTTTCCTATGTGCTATAGGTAAGTCAAGGTCAGGAAATAGAGTGCTAGAATGTATAGGAGAAGAAATGTCACCTGAATTTTCTGAGGAATCAGTGCTTGGAGGTGACAATTGAGGCTGTACTGAGTTTATGGGAGGGTCTTTACTGCTGTGATGATACCTTTGTCGAGTATAAACACGAAGCTCTGGTTATGGAAATTTATCTTGTAGTATTTCTCCCCCTGTCTCTGGTACATTAACACTTGGCTCATGTAGTTCAAGGTTTCTTAAGCTTTCATTATTTGAAATATCAGTTTTTTTTGTTTGAGTTGAAGTGCTCAGATCAGGTAAAAACATATTTGACATAAGTGTAAAAGTATGCAAAAAATGATCTTCACTATTCTTTTTCTCCCCCTGAAGAGAATTTGGCCAAAAAAAGGTTAATTTTTGAGAAATATAACATCCATACTAACATGGAATTTCTTTATTTGAGGATTAAAACATTTGTAGCCTTTTTTATTAGGAGCATAGCCCAAGAAAACACATTTTTCAGATCTAGGATCCAATTTAGATCTAAAATGGTTAGGTATGTGAACAAATACAGTGCACCCAAAGACTCTTAACTGAATATTAAAGGTAATCCTACTAGAGGGATATATAAGTTTAAAGTATTCTAAAGATGATTGATACTTTAAAACACGGGTAGGCACCCTATTAATCAAATAACATTATGTTAAAACAGCATCACTCCACAAATATTTAGGAACATTTATAGAGAACATGATAGCCCAACTAACTTAAAGTAAATGGAGGTTTTTTTGTTCTGTAATTCCCTTTTGCTGTGGAGTATCACGACAGATGGATGTGTGAATTATACCTTTTTCCTTACAAAACACAACTCATAGATAATTATTAAAATATTCAGTACCATTACCTGTATGGAGTAGGCTAATTTTTGTTTGAAATTGATTTTCAACTATGTTATAAAAATCTTTGAATAACCCCTCAATTTTAGATTTTTTTCTCATTAAATAAACCCAACAAAGTCGAGAATGATCATCTATGAACGTCACAAGCCATTTTTTTTCAATTAAAGTATTGATTTTTGAGGGTCCCCAAACATCACTATGAATTAAATAAAAAGGTTTTGATGCACAATAAGCGTTTTATATGAAACTCGATTACTTTTAAATAAAACACAACTTTCACACTAAAAAGTAGTAAAATCAACATTTTTAAATAAATTTGGAAACAAATATTTCAAATAAGGAAAGCTAGGGTGTCCTAGTCTAAGGTGCCAAAGCATTATTTGATCCCTAGCAGAGTTTGAACTAATACTACTGCTCAAACCTTGAGCTTGCTTATTCCTTGAAAGGTAGCCATCAAAATAGTAAAGACCTTCTCGCAAACTAGCATTGCCAATCATCGTCCCCAAGTTCCTGTCCTGAAATTCACAATGGGAGTAAAAAAACACAGCACAACAATTAGATTCTTTGGCTAATTGACTGACAGATAGCAGGTTGCAAGAAAGTTTAGGGACATGTAGCACATTTTTAAGCTAAATGGTTTCAGAGAGTTTCCAGCTATGGAAGATAAGCTTCTATCAGTGATTCTTACTTTTTTGTTACCAGGGCAAGGGTAATAGGAATCAAATAAACTAGCAATGCTAGTCATATGATCAGAAGCACCTTGATCAATAATCCATGGTGTGATAGTTGAGTGGCTAAAGAGAGCACTAATAATACTACCTGTTTGAGCTAATGAACCGCTAGGAATACCAGGTGGAGGATTAGAAGTCAGTAGTTTTATGAGATGATCAATTTGCTCCTTGCTGAGATTTTTTTCCAGATTCTCCACTTCATTGGCAGAGGGCAGTGCACGGCCATGTTTGCTGCTTTTCCATTCTGCAGGCTTCCCGTGGAGTTTCCAGCAAGTCTCCAGGGCATGGCGTGGTTTATTGCAGTAATCACACCATACTCGAGGTTTTTGTTGCTGTTGAGTGAAGGAACGAGTAGCATTAGCATCTGCTGTAGCAAGAGCAGATTTTTCCACAAAAACAATGAAGTTTTTTTTTCCTAATATAACACCTCAGCTACTTTCTTCTCTCCTTACTTTAGAGAAAACTTCCTCAATAGTACAAAGTGGCTTTCTCCCAATAATTCTTCCTCTTACCTCATCAAATTCAACAGTGAGCCCAGTCAGGAACTTGAAGATTCGCTCATTATCGACAGTTTGTTTGTCTTCTGTGCTCTTCCATTTGTATTCATTGAATAAGTCCAGATCCTGCCATAATCTCTTTAGAGTATTGAAGTATTTTGTTACACTATCATCTCCTTGACGAATACCTCTAAGAGCAAGCTGCAACTCATAGATCTGGGACTGATTTTCATAGTCAAAGTACACCTGACTCACATTATCCCGGAGTTATTTTGCAATAGAGTAACACATATAATTTGCACCAATGTCTTCATCCATGGAGTTGACTAACCATGCCATAATCATGGAGTTTTCAGCATTTCAAACAACATAAGAGGGATCAGATATTTTAGGAGCCTCGACATCTCCAGTAAGATAACCGATTTTCCTTCTTCCTCCAATATACATTCTAACCAACTGAGACCATCTTTAAAAATTTTCTTCATTCAGCCGAATAGTTGTAATCTAGACAGAATGAGATTCAGAATAGGAAATTTTTTGCTCTAGTTTTTTTTAGGTGACTGTGGTTTCAGAAGATTGGTCAGACATGATGAGTTGAGGAAAAGGGAAGGGAAAAAATTAGGGAAGAGATTAGAAAGAATGGGAACCTGTCTCTGATACCATGTTAAAATAGGTAGAGAAAAGTTTATGAAATAATTCTCCTTGATTTTTTTTCATGAGATTGTATGCAGCCTTAATATAGGGATACAAGAGACTAAGAAAGGAAAGAACAATTAAAGCAGAATATTACATTGATTTCTAGGAAGCAATAAATCTATATTTACACAGAAATATACACCTAAATATATAAGGAAAACCAAATCAATTTGATTTGGTCAACCTTTCAACACTCCCCTATAGAAAAGAGATGATAATGAGTCCAGTCTCTGAGTTAGTGAAGTCATAGCTTGCTTTACTTTTCCAGGTTTTGATCTGCTATAGATCGACCTATGACTTAACTTTTATTTGACACTGTGTTAGTTGTCCGGTCATATGAAATTTTGAGGTTGCATAAGTGAAACATGGCTTTAAAAGAATGGGATATCAGGAATCCTGTTGCAGTTGGTTTCGGTGACTTAAATTTTTGATTTGCAAGTACATCCAGTTGTCCCATTAAGGTTTCTATTTGTGAGCATGGATATTCAACAATATTGTTTTAAGACAGGTGGCTCGGAGAATGAAGGATGAGGAAGGCTTTTATTACCCTCACAATCTTGATTTCCGAGGCCGTGCATACCCAATGCATCCACATCTGAACCACCTAAGTTCTGATGTTTGTCGAGGAGTTCTTGAGTTCGCTGAGGGACGGCCATTAGGGAAGTCTGGGTTACGATGGCTGAAAATACATTTAGCAAACCTTTTTTCAGGTGGTGTTGAGAAGCTTTCACATGATGGACGCCTGGCATTTGTGGAGAATCATTTGGATGACATATTTGATTCGGCAGAAAACCCTATTAATGGAAGCCGATGGTGGTTAACGGCTGAAGATCCTTTTCAGTGTTTAGCTGCATGTATTAATCTGTCAGAAGCGTTAAAGAGTTCGTCACCACATTCTGTCATCTCTCACCTGCCAATTCATCAGGTAAATGTTTTATTAGTGTCATTGAAAACGTAAAGGGGATAATGAAAAATTTTACAAGTTAAAATGCTGCACAACAAACATGTATTATAAGTCCGTCTATTTTGTCTTTGTTTTGCAATTTGTTAGATTCTAAATTTGATGTTTATTATGTGTTTAATTTCTGCTATTTCTTTTCCTTTAAAACTAACTCGGTGCTTGCTTTTTTCTTCTTGTGTAAGCAAGGATGGTTCGTGCAATGGCCTACAGCATTATGCAGCCTTGGGGAGAAACAGTGTAGGTTTTTTTGTATTCTTTTTATATATTATTCCTTCTTTTGTTGAATGTTTATATTTCAATTTTTCTTTCACCTCTTTTTTTTTTTGGGGAAAGAGATTAACTGTCCATTTTTTAACGTTTCTTAATTTCTAAGTTTTATCTTTTTGCTATAGTAAAATATTGCTCTCTTAATTCATTTGAAGCATGTTCTCACCTTTTCTCTTTATTTGTTGTTCTGTTGTATGTGTTTTCACAGTTAGAAGCAGCTGCAGTTAACTTAGTAGCTGGAGAGAAACCAGCTGATGTTTACTCAGAAATAGCTGTGAGGTAAAAATTAATTTCATAATTAGCTCTTAATCCAATCATTGTTATTAGATAAACTTGACAGACATTCATTTTTCTATCTTATTGAGTTCAAAGAGTATTGTTCATAGTTTTTCTCTCTCTATTTAAGTACTATTTTAATGCAGAATATTTTGATATGAGACCAAATTAAGTTTATTTGGGAGAGTTCATGATTGACCAATGACTTCATTTGGGCAGAGTTCATGAAATCATGAAGAGGGACAGCAACAAGGATCCTTCTAAACATCCACATGCGTTATTGGCCAAGATTTTAATTGACCAGGTTGGTATTTCGAAATTCTTGGCTGTGGTTTTTTGTTTTTATTTCTCAAACTGACTGAAATTTGGGACACTTCAGGTGGATAGGAAATTGGTGAAACAAACCGTGATGACCTCAGTATATGGTGTCACTTTTGTTGGGGCACGTGAGCAAATAAAAAGAAGATTAGAGGAGAAGGGTCATATTACTGATGATAGACAGCTGTTTGCTGCAGCTTGCTATGCTGCTAAGGTAAGCAATTAACATACTAGTCGTGACCATTAAGTTGTTATTTGGGGGCATAATCACTGCCTTGAATTCTCATTTTTATTCAGTAAATAAATGAAAAAATTTCAACTTTGTTGTTTTCAATCCAAATTGGATTTTTCCTTTTTTCTTTTTAACTTTACTCCACAGTTCATCCTTCCCCATGCACAAGCACAAAAATTTAATCCCCTTCCAAGATTTGGTATTGAGTGGAATTTGATCTCTAGACTTCTTGCTGACTACAAGAGATCTACCCAACTGTGCTCACAGCTATTTCCTTTGGGAGATTATTAATGTGAATTTATTCTCAAGCTTAAACAATCTTTTCCCCAGGTCACATTGACTGCCCTTGGAGAGATATTTGAAGCTGCTCGGAGCATAATGGGTTGGCTTGGAGATTGTGCGAAGGTATGATGTCTTTTTTTTTTTTTTAACATAAAATCAAGCTGACATGCCTGTGGCAAATTTCTGGGTTTGAGTTGTGATATAGTTAATATTTTGATAAATTTCTACAGGTTATTGCTTCAGAAAATCAACCTGTGCAGTGGACCACTCCCCTAGGGCTTCCTGTTGTCCAACCCTACTGCAAAAATGAACGACATCTTGTGAGTGTTAAGTTATTCATTGTTGTGCATGTGATCCACCTGTAATTTGCCACCTTATTTTGAAACTTTCCAGTGGAATGGCTCTTTATGATCTCATAAAAGATTTAAAGATATATACCCAATCTGCTTAAATAATGCAGTGCTCGTATGATTACTGAACTTGGCTTGTGGTTGCAGATAAGAACATCTCTCCAGGTATTGGCCTTACAGAGGGAGGGTAGCTCGGTAAGTATATTTGTAGTCAAGTGCTGAGTTCCTCTTCCTTACTAATCCTTTTTGCTTTCTCCAGTAAAATTCCATTATCATGTTATTTTTCCAGGTAAAGATTAGAAAGCAGAGAACTGCATTTCCTCCAAATTTTGTACATTCGCTGGACGGTTCTCACATGATGATGACTGCTGTTGCCTGTAGGGATGCTGGCTTACATTTTGCAGGTTTGTCATTTCAGTCTGCTTTGGAGACTGTTAAATCCTTTAATGCATTTGATGAACAAGCAGACACCAAGAAAAATTGCTTCCCAAGAAAGAATTGAATTGAAATTGTCCTGTGTCATTTATCCTTTGGTTTCTTGGATTTCAGTGCCACTTTTCTGCACCTCCTTAATATTTGTTAATTATAAACTGAAGGGATTAGCATCTATTTTATTCTTACATGAACTTTCTTGTCCTTATCTAATGAATCTTTATGCAGGGGTTCATGACTCCTTCTGGACACATGCATGTGATGTGGATGAGATGAATCAGATACTTCGGAAAAAGTTTGTGGAGCTTTACAACATGCCAATACTGGAAAATGTAAGTTTATAAGGACTTATTTCTCCATTTTGAAAAGAGAGCCTATGGGGTGAACATTTTGCAGATGCATGGTAGCAACTGAGAGAGAGAGTGACTTTCACAGTAGTGATTTTGCAAAGATTCTTCTACCATTTCCCTTTTTCTTGAGAAAGCAATTTAACTTGACAAAAATGGCACTATCCTACTTCATTAGAATGTTTCCATGTAGAAAATCAGTTGCAAAACCATGGATTTTAACCTCACCATTGACACACATTTTAAAGTTATTTAATGAAATAATCTTATGAAAGGCCATGGTTCAGCGAATAAATGAAAAAAATTTCTTCTGTTCATTTCTGTTGACTAATGTAATTCATTTCTTATTGTTCCAGTTGCTTGAGAGCTTTCAGTCATCATTCCCAACATTGTCATTTCCTCCTCTTCCTGATAGAGGCAACTTTGACCTAGAAGAGGTTCTTGAATCACCATACTTTTTTAACTAATTCTGCTGGATACCAGAAAGGTGCAGAAGCAAGATTATCTTCTCGGCCCCAAAAGGATCCTAGATGCCCTTCCGTGGTAATGTTGATACAGAATTGTATCGAAAGTTGAAGATACAAAATTGTATTGAAAGTTGAGGTATGAAAATATAGAGCACAAGATCACTTTTGTGTGTAGCCAGGATGGATCACAAGAAATGTCCATGCCTATGGCTTATGGCAGGCATACCGTATAGGTTCCTGAAAAATGAGGAAAATCATCATATGCTGATTAACGTAGTGCCTGAAGCAGCTTTTTCTTGCTCCGAGGATGGCCACCCTGCTGTCCCATTCGAATACACAAGCAAACTCACGTATGGATCAGATTACTAGTCATAAATTCTCATCAGCTTGGTGGCTTTTCTGGATGTGACTGTGATACTGTCCCAGATCTTGCAGCAAGTTCTTTTGCTTTTAGCTGTAAGTTGTGATAATTAGACGTCATTGATTAAAATTATTCTTTTTAAATGATGAAAAAAGTGTGATGTATACTTAGGAACAGAAACTATGTAACATTTTTGGCTAAGATAATGGAATCACACGAAAAAGTTACCAGTGTAATTGATCGACTCTCCTTATATAAAATAGCAATTGACACATTGGACGGCAGTAACTATAACCAAAAGACTACACCGAGCTGATTACGTGGGTACAAATATTATGCACATCATAATCAAATTTTCCCCTTTCCAATGAAAGTAACGCAGTCTGCAAATCCACAGCTTATTTATGTTTGTGAATGCTGAATCTCTAATAAGATGAGAAGGCCGTCGCATTTTTAAGTCAGAAATGTTAAACTAGCAAATGAAGGCTTTTCACAATCAGTATAACGATCATGCCTCTGGAGATTTACAATTATCGGTTCACCAGTCATCCTTCCAGCCGAACACCGAAGATACAAAAGCAACTGTTTGGATAACAATGCCATACCATTCGATTTATAATTCTTACTTTACCAGGCAACAGAAACGTTTATATATCACAAATCTACAATTTTTTCTTGAACTGGTGTTGAATGGGCTGAGCATTATGTACTCAAGCATTTTATTTGTCTCGCCATTTGAGTTCCAAGGAATAATTTCACTTTCGTCCACTACCCGCAACGGTAAAAACTTTTATTTCTTCATACTTCTGCTATGATTGAAACCTCTTGCACCGTGCTCACAAATTGCCTTACTACTGATTTCACTTGTGGCAGATACAGGATTTCAAGGCTAAAATTTGTCAGCAAGTAGCACCCCTGCAAACAGAATTATCAAGTCATTTAGCTACAAGGCTAAAAGCTTATAAATATGATTATCAGGGACATCCACACAAGTGAAGCAATCTATGTTGTGTTTACCTATTACAGTGAGAGTAGGGAGTGTAAAATTCTCCTGCTCCAGTGTTTACTTATCTATTTATACTTTAAAGTGAGAGTCTCAATTTTAGATTGAGGAGTGAGAGTGAGACTCTCATAGGATTCTTGTTCCGACCTCTTTTTCTTTTACATTTTTTTAAAAATTAATTTAATATAATTATGTTTTATAAAATAAAATAAATAATATCATATTTTTTAAATAATATTATTATATTATTTTATATAATTACATTTATTAAAAATAATACTATTAAACTTATGTAAATATAATATTATTACATTTAGTTAAAAATAACAATTTACATTGATTCTAAGTTAAAAATAATTAATATATAAAAAAAAACTAATAATAATAATAATAATAGTATATTCATAGAAATTAACAATATTACTATATACGATCTATATTTGAAACTATAATATTATTATAGTTATTTAAAAATAATAGTATTATATTTTTTTAATGTTAATAATTAATAATAATAAATAGTTTAGTCTAAGAAAATATTAATTTTGTACTATATTATTAATAATAATGTTTTATTTGTATTGCTCTTATCAATAATTTTTAATTTACATAATTAAAATTAATAAAAAATTATGATTCACATAATTAAGAATATTAATAATTATTATTAATTTACAAATATAATAAAATAAATATTTTATTTCTTAAATATATTTTTTATTAATTTTATAATTAAAAACTAAAAATTTTTAAATAAGGGTAAAATTATAATTTAAAACAATTTACTCCCAATCCAAGACAAAATAAACATATTATTAGATTATGATTCTAATTCCATACTCTCATTTGAGTGTAAGTAAACAACTTACTTCCACTCCCACTCCCACTCTAAACTCTTAATCCTAGAATTCTCACTCCTCAGGAATCTCACTCCAATCTAACATGTAAACCCTACCCTAATGTAGACTAGGAATATAAGTTAGTGTGCTGCTTGCGGTAATTTTGAATATCTTACCAAGGCAATGAAATTTGATTCATTAAGAACTGAAGTCCAGGCTCTTTCAGGTGTGGTGACAGACAATAGGCAGAGCACGAAAAATATTACATAGATCAGGTTAATCAATCTTGTAAGCCCATCTGCTTCATCCACAAGGACCACTTAATCGCCTCTAAAAACTTACCATTTCTCCGCAATGCAGTGATCATATTAGTGTATGTTATCTTATCAGGTTCAATGCCATTCTCTCTCATTTCTTTTACCAATCCTACAGCATCTTCGACCATTCCAGCAATTCCATATGCCTTTATCATTGTGTTATAGCTGCACAAATCAGGTCTGAGCCCACATTCTTTCAGTTCTGTCAGCACACCAGCAACTTCATTGATCCATCCTTGCTGTCCATAGATATCAATCATAATGTTATAAGTATAATGATCAAGAGTACAACTTGTTTCCTTCATTCTCTGCAAGACATTTTTAAAATTCTCCATTTGACCTTCTTTGCCGTAGGCATCCAACATTGAATTGTAAGCTTCAAGGGAAACTGAAAAGCCATCAAATTGCATTTCCTGAACAGTTGACGACATACTCTCTAAGTTCTTATTTTGACCATAGGCAGCAATGACTGTATTGTAAGAAATTACATCCACTAAACCTAGTTTTTTAGCCATACTGAACAATTTCCTAACCCTCTTGAGAAGCTTAGCTTTCCCATAAATGTCAAGCATGACATTTAAGGTAATTATATTAGGAGTAAACCCACGCTGAAGCATCTCATCAAAAACCCCAGAGAGCTCATCAATTGGCAGAGCACGAGCGCAGCAATTTATTACACAATCATAAAACTCCTGATCCCAAGTGATTCCACTCTTCAAAATTTTATAGTAAAGATATGACAACTTATCCAGCATGCCACATTGTTGATAAATACGAAGCATATCACGGTACAGATAAACATCTGGTTCAATGTCCTTTTGCTTCTCCATTGTTTCTAAAACAATGCAAGCATCTTTCAACGATCCAGCTTTTACATACATTCTCACAACAACAGTGAAGGCAATCATGTCCAATCTAATTCCTGAAGATTTCAAATTCAGATAAAGTTTCTCAGCTTCAGTGAACATACCCATGACACTGTAAGTGTCAATCATTGTGCACATAATGTGCAAGTTTGGCTTCCCATCACAAATATGCATTTGAGAGTATATCTTAACAGCATTAGCAAGATGACCAGAGTCCTTGCATGAGCAAATCAACAAATGATACAAGTTATCCTCAAAAACTGGATCTTTCCATTTTTTATTCCCCAAGACTTTCATAGCATCATCAATCAATCCATATTTCACATAAGCCATGACCAGAATGGAGCAAGAAGTTAGGTTGAATAAGACATGTTGATAGAGCGACCCTTTTAAAATGCGAGGCACATACTCAATTCTTCCAGCCTTCTCATATGCCTGCAAAAGAGTACCAAGGATGGAGGAATGTTGGCAACCCATCTTAAGCATATCATCAAGGGTGTTAACAGCACCCTCCTCATCTTCGTATTTGGCTTGCAAGTTTATTAGCGTGTACAAGTTAGATGCATTAGGCTTGTAACCCAAATGCTTGAGTTCCTTATAGTACCATTCTGCCTCCCTGTAATTTCCAGCTCGACCCCAACCTTCAATCATGGAGCGGTAAGTTGTTTCATCTGGCTCTAATCCAACATCCTTAATGCTCAAAAATAGGCGTTGAGCAGCTTCCATATTAGATACCTTCCCGTACCCAGTGATTAATGTGTTGTAAGCAACAATATTTGGAGAAAAACCTGCTTCTTGCATTGAGACCAGTACTAGTTCAGCCTCCTCTAGCTTACCTTGCTGACTATAAGCATTAAGCATAACTAACCAATTCTCCAAATTTGGTACTACTTTATCTTCCCTGATCAATCTAATTACTTCTTCCGCTTTTTCATACAAACTCAATCGGGTATAGATTGTAATCATTGCTGAGTAAGCAGATTCACACACGAGTCCCAATTTTCTCATTCGGTTAAATGCAAATTCAGCCTCCTCAACATTCCAACTCTTCTTGTAAAGACCCATGAGCATGCCAAAGGTGGCAACATTAGGCCGAACATCATATTCTAACATCATATGGAACCATTTTGCTCCCAATTCCACACATCCACGTTTACCACAGGCATAAATAAGCGTGTTAAAAACCTGAAAATTCAGCTCAGTGCCAAAACTCAATCTTACCTCCCTGATCATTTTCTCTGCGGCATCCCAATCTTCTCTCCTGCTAAACACTCGAAGAACCAAATTATAAGCAGTCACATTCTTTTCCAACTTCCCATTAGTCCTCATCCACTCAAAAAACTTCAAACTTTTGCTATCACTACACTTCTCAAGCCGTTTCAATATCGCATTACACTCGTCCAAACTCAAATCAGCCCCAATAACAGAATAATTAACATCCAACTCACCGTCGCTCGCCAAAAAGTGCTGCCTTTCTTGTTCCCTAGCACTCCTCCTAAACCTAAAACTCAAGCCCACATCTCTTTTACTCCCTTTTTTCACCCCATACCATCTCTTCTTAACTTTACGCGATACATTCGAGCATTCTCCACTCAAAACCTCACTACCCACATCATTTTTTGTACCAATATCAGTTTCTTTTGATTCGTTCATGCTATCCAAGTCAGTTTCAGAAGAGGAAACGTTTTTAACATGCTTGACTCTATTCGAAGTGGTTACTATACAAGACCTCGTAAATGAAAAGATGGGGAAATGATCAGAAAATTGAGGTGGGTTCGCCGTGAAAGTGAGCTTCCGTGAATCAACTGTGTCCAAAGAAATGGACAAAAGTTTCAAAGAAGCCATAATACAACATCAAATAAATGAGCAACTTTTAAGTGCAAATTCAGACTGAGAAGTCTTCAATACCTTGTTGCGGTAGTGCGGATAACGGATGTTGAAGCAACGGAGCAAAAGCAAAGCTTTTGGATACTACATGTCTCTGTTCACTCTTCATGTCGACAAAATGTGGACACCACAAGTTTTTTTTATTTTTTCCCCCAGGATAAGAATAAATATGATCGGGTAAATAAATTTCTTCGACTAGACATTTAGTTTAGCCTGAATATTATGGTCTCATTAAATCTCGGTAAGGGTCCAGATCGTATCATTTTCAATTTGGTCTTATTTTAAAATTTAAATTTTATTTTTGTTTATTTTAATATTTACATAATTATATAGTTGAAATTAATTTTTATATTTATGTTACTTAAAATAAGTTTTAAAATTTTTAAATTTTAATATATATAAGAAAGTTATATCTATTTTTTTAATTTAAATTATTTAAATATAAAAAAAAATCTTTTCAAATGACTATTTTTTTATTCAATATTTTATTTCAGGACTCAAGTTTGACTAAGCCTGACCCAACATACTTTTATCTCTCGTTATTTTTTAAATAGCATTAACTATTTAATGATACAATGATAAAAATTAAAACATTACATTTAAAAAAATATAATTATCATAAAATTTTTATAGTCAAATGATATGTCAAGCAATATCCTTATTAATGTTTGCGCACGAAAGTGCACGTGACAAATACATTGACGATACTTGTACAAATAGACAAATTAGTAAGGTTGAATGAGTTTTGTCTTGTGCTGTAATTTATCCTCGTCTTCAAGTGATCGTGTGCACTTTTGTGTCCAATGTCATGTGCAATATCATTACTCCATTGATTTTGATTTCTTTAATTTGCTTAGATAAGGCCCAAATCAAGAGATTGAAAAGTAAAATAAAGATATGGGATTTGAAATTGTGATTGTATAATAAGCAACGTTAAGTATGTGCACCAAAACAGCACGGAGCAAGCACAAGAATGGTAATTGATATATTTTGATGAGAAAAATTTTATTTCATCCCTAAGTTTTAACGTAATAACTCATTTCATTTTTTTTATTTAAATAATAATTTATTTCATAAAAAAATTTTAAATAATAGTCTAAAATACTTTTATGTAAATTTAATTTTAATTTATTAAATAATTATTTGAGGACAAAATAATTTTTTTAAGTAAATAAATACAAACTATTTAAAAATATAAATATCAAGAATAATTAAATAATGTTTGACTTTTTGAATAAATTTAAAATTTAAGAATAACTTAAATAAATAAAAATAACACAAAAGATTATGCAATATACATGTCAATTAAATTTTTTAAATCAAGTCAATTAAATTTTTTATATAATAATAATAATTTTTCAATAAAAAATCACTATTCATATTAAAATAAAAGATAAGCTAAAAAATAAATAATTATATCTTCTAACGCTATGTCTTTTATTATGTGGTATTTTAAATATATATATTTTTCTATCTTTAGTTGTGTTTTTTTAAGTAAATGAAGGAGTCTAATATTTATTTTTGATAAAGTATCAATATATATTGATTATTTATTTATTTATAATGACTATATGAAAGTTTATGATATGTTAAAGGACAAAAGAAAAAAAAATCACCCTATGTGAAATATATATTTTTTAATTATCATAAATATATATTTCAAATATTATTTATTATTATTATTATTTATTCATTAAGTTATTTTTTAATTTTAAATTTATATTTAAAAAATAAATATTATTTAATTATGTTTAAGAGATTTATTTTTAAATAATTTTTATATTATTAATTCAAAATTTTATTTTACCCTCGAATAATTATTCAGTAAATAAATAGTAAATTTATAGAATAATATTTTGGACTATTGTTTAAAAAGTACTGATGAAATAAATTATTATTTAAATAATAAGGATGAAATGAGCTATTACATTAAATCTTAGAGATAAAAAGAGCTTTTTCCCTATTTTGATTTTAAATTAATTGTGTTAACGAGCAATACAAAACTAAAAAATATGGACGATTCTAAGCTATTGTCAAAATCCTTTAGTTACAAAAATCATTTGGTAATGCTGCAACTTTTAAAATAATTATTATTAACTACTGTAAAAAAAATAAATGATTAAAATAAAATAATGTAAGATAAAATTTACTTATACATATAAAAAATATATATATATATAATATTTTTAATTATATATTATAATAATTTAATTAAAATAAAATTTATACTATTATTGGTTTTTGCTTTTTATTTTTTATAATAAAAATTTATTAAAATATGAATTTTGTATCCAATTTAAATAAAGATAGTTTTGAATTTAAGTAATAATTGTAAGGATATTTTTAAAATCATATTAAAAAATAAAATTAATTCTTAAAATCAGAATCTAAAAATAAGGTATAAGAGGGATTGATTTTGACAAAAATAATTTTTATTTTTTTTTTATCAAATACTAAAATTAATTTTTAAATTACTTTTAAACTTTCTTAAAAATAATCTGAAACGGAACTTTAGAAAAAAAAGGGCGAATGGATGAAGCCGTCGTCGTATACTTTGAGATAAATAAAATGTTAATCGATTTTTCATCCGCCACTCCACTCAACCATCCGGTCTTAATTCCAAGTGAGTAATTGATTCATTTTAATTAAAGCTTGTTTTTATTAAATTAACAAAAATAAATAAATAAAAATTAATTAACTTAATTTGCATGGCGCAACTACATGCAGGGACTACAACACAATTGAACAGCTTCATGGAACTTAAAAGTGGGGACTGGCAAAGTTGGAGACGAGAATTAATTAATTGGAAGGTTTGTCAGGCAACAGTTAAGGTGTAGATCAAATCGAAGCCTCATTGGTTGTTTGGAAGTCGAGAGGATTGATCTTTTTTTCCGTAACAACAGTGCGAAAAAGAAGGATAAGGAGAGGAGTTTTGGTCCTCCACCACCATCACCAGTTTAGAAGAAGAAGTTTGCAGCAAGGTAAGAAATTTTCTTGATTTACAGTTTAGTATTATTTTGTGATATGATATTCATTATTTTGCTCTATTTTTCAACTAACCAATTCGTGTAATTTCTGAAGACCACGCTGTGTGTCGTATACAGAAGCCCAATGGGCTGTCGCTCACTGGAGGACTTGGCTGCTGGGCCGGGATCCGGAAGTGTTTGCCATCAAAATGAGTCTCGATCATGCCTTCTAGTCTTTTTCTAGGAGCATCAGAACAAAAATTGAATTAAATAATTTATTTCTTAGTAGTAGGCACGGTCTCCTGTGTAAACTTTTCTTTTACTAAGCATTTCAATTGACCAATATATATATATATATGGATTTAGATCTATATATCAGATGTCAAACAAGTCTAGTCCATAAACTAAGCGTTGTTCTCGGCTTCACAATTGCCAAGCAAGCCTCGCAAAAAATAGTCAAAACTGAAACAATACTCCTCAGGTTGTTTTTAGCTCAATTAATCACCCCCAATATTTCTCCTTCCTTCCATCAAACTTTATTTCCTTTACAGAAAATTAAGATTAATTTATTTTCGTCGTTTTTGTTTTTCTTTCTTTTCATTTTTCCAGGAAAATTAACCATGAGTGCAGAAAATACAACCTACCCCAATACAACCGTCTATTTTAATCCGATGGGGGGGAGAAATATGATTACACTTTGTGAGCCATACTCATCCTTCAGGGGACGAATTCCATTTTTGCAAAGAGAAACATCACATTTTCCTATTATGGTTGTGTTATTTCCCATGCTTTTAGTTACCACACTCACATATACTATTCAGCTCCTTCTCAGGCCTTTCGCAGAGGCTTCTTTTGCCTCGCAATTGCTTGTAAGCTCCTACGAACCCTAGCAATTAATTTTTGATACAACGATCATCATAGTTATTTTCATCTCTTCTATACTAATGATATTTGATTTAAGTTATAAATTTAACGTGTCCCGTTTATATATTGGCGCAGGGTGGAATTGCCCTAGGGCCTTCGCTTCTTGGTAAAAGTACCGAACTAAGGGATTTAGTATTCCCACCGAAGGCTGTGATGGCGATCAATGTCATCGAATGCGTTGGCTTAATCTTTATGTTCTTTACCCTTTCTGCTCAAATAGACAAAGGCATTGTGAAAAAATCGGGCAAGCTCGCCATTATTATAGGCGTCGGATCCTTCGTAATACCACTGATAGTAACAATATTCATGACATTATTTATCAGAAATGGTCTTGAACTAGACGATGAACTTCGTTCTACACTGCCAATGGTCGCAACACTGGAAGCAACGATTTCTTTTCATGTGATTCTTGCTAATTTGACAGAGCTAAAACTTCTAAATTCCGAGATTGGTCGTCTTGCACTGTCTTCATCTTTGCTTAGCAGCCTCATCAGCTGGCTTGCTCCTTCATTTGGCATTTACGTGAGTGAGAGCAGCAGCCCAGGAATCAAGAGACAAACAGTCTTTCTGATGAATGTGAGCATTTTAGTAATGGTTATCATCATAGTTTTTGCAGTCCGTCCAATAATATTTTGGATGATGAGAAAAACCCCAGAAGGGAAGCCATTGAAACAAGATCATCTTGTGGCTATAAATGTAATTGTCCTCGTTGTTGCGTTTGCCGGGGAAATCACGGGCCAAAATGGTTACCTGGGGCCATTCATCTTGGGGATCACCACGCCGGTGGCGCCACCGATGGGGTCCTTGTTGGCAGATAAGATACAATACTTTGTCCTGGCAGCTTTCATACCTTGTTTTATGATAAATACAGGGAGAAGAGTGGATTTGTTTTCTATACAATTTAACCATTTCGTGGCTGTGGAAATGACCATTTTGATTGCTGGGATTGTGAAAACTTTTGCGATTGTGATCCCATGTCTCTATTCCAAAATTCCATTTATGGATGCTCTAGCACTCGGCTTACTTTTGAACTGCCGTGGCATCTATGACATTCAAGTTTTCACTCGGGCAAAGCAGCGCTTGGTACGTATAACTTGGGCAATATATGCTTTTCAACTTTAACTACAAAACCTGGAGAATATGTTTATGGATTGTTTCATATTCTTTTTAGGGAGCAGCATGCATGCAGTTTCCTGTTTTCGAAAACAAAAATATATATGTGTAGTTCGGTAGTTCACGGTTTCTTCAAAATCATCTTCTAATTAGTTCTAACAACATAAATGAATTAATTATAAATTTTTGGTGCAGCAAATCACAGATGAGAGCTTCGCAATAATGGTGATAACAGCAATGTTTCAATCCGCCATCGTCATGCCCCTCGTAAAACTCGTGTACGACTCGTCAAAAAAATACGTGGCCTACAGAAAACGCACGATTCAACACTGCGAATCCCACGCGGAGCTCCGTATCCTCATCTGCATACCCGAAAACGACTACGTCCCCACGGCGATCAACCTCCTCAAAGTCTCAAGCCCTCCGCAGAGCCACGTGGGTGTCTACGTCATGAACCTGGAAGAATACATCGGCCGCTCTATGCCCGTCGTAATCCCACATCGCCTGGACAAAACCCCTTCCTCATCGAAGCCCGCCAAGATCGACCCCATCATCCACGCCTTCTTCCGTTACCAGCAGACCAATAGAGCCTACGTCTCCGTGCAGTGCTTCACCGCGGTGGCTCCCTACGCTTCCATGCACGACGACATTTGCTCGATGGCTTTCCAGAAAGCCACATCTATGATCATCTTCCCCTTTCAAAAAACGGACCTCACATTGACCAAGAAAGTGATCAACAACGTTCTCAACATGTCCCCTTGCTCCATTGGAATCCTCTACGACCGCAGCCTCGCGACTGATTACCGCTCCTTTTTTTGTCACCGGGTTTGTGTGCTATTCATCGGGGGAGCGGATGACCGGGAAGCGCTGGCACTGGGGGCCCGCATGGGACGAAACCCTAGCATTCATCTAACTGTGACGAGATTCATTGTTACCAACCCTACGATGAGTGATTTTATAGATGAGGATCGGGATCAAGCCACGATTAATGATTTTAGGTTCGGGAACGTGGACAACAAGAATATTGAGTATGTGGAGGAAGGTGTGGAGGAAGGATCGGATACGTTGAGGATTATCAACGCCATTGCAAATGATTTTGATTTGTTCTTGACTGGGAGAAGGCATGAAGATTGCTTGCATGTGTTGCAGGGATTGGGAGAGTGGATCGAGATCGAAGAGTTGGGTGTTGTTGGAGATTTGTTGGCGTCCGATGATTTTAAGAGCAAAGCTTCGGTTATGGTGATTCAACAGCAAGCTTATGCGCCGTATATCGAGTGAATGCCATACTAGGGTGTTGGGTGAGTTGGGCCGGGAATTACATAAATATAATAAATTATTCAAGTTGGAATAACATGCAATAAATTTTGGAAGCCATTCACGCGATGTGATGAGATGTGATGAGTGTTGAACAAGAAATGTAATTTAGTTTTACTCTTTGAGATTAAGAAAAATGTAATTCATGTACATTTCTAGCTAATTGAATTAATGTCGCTGCAACTGCTAGTTAATTTCTTTCTTAAAATCTTTTTTAATTTTAACAAAATAAGAATTTAAATACCGAAGATAATTTTTATCGAGTGGGGAAATAGTGAGTTTTACTCTTTGATTAAAAGAAACTATCATAACACAAAAACGCAAGTAATTAATTACCGATGCATGCAAGTGAAATAATACGTTGGCACATACAAATTTATACATCCCAATTAATTAAAGAAAAGAGTTAAATAAGTAGAGTTTTATAGAAATCCAAGTTTACAAGAAGGGATTAATTAAACAACGATCGAGAACATTCAAGACTTCTAGAGAGGGAAATTGGAATGAGTTAAAATCTTATTTTGATTTGAGCATTTAGAACTCACGTGCATCTATTGTATTTAATTGTTTTTATATTTTTATCTGACAACAACTGCGATCCCAAACTTGCAGTACTTTTCTTGTTAGTAGAGACTTCTCTTTTGATTTAAAATTTTAATGTAATTTGATGATTAATTATTGATTTATGAAATAATAATTTTTTACTTTTCTAGTAAGATTTATCTCATAATTTATAATTTGAACTTTAATATAAAAAATAATATTTTTGATCTCATTATTTAAGTCATAAATTGAGTTTTAATACTACTTGTCATTCACCTATTAGATAATAAATTTCATAACTAATAATATTATTTAACTATGATTCAATGGATAAATACCACGTCAATTGTTATTCAAATTAGGACTTATGTTGGGATGGGTTGTTTATTTTTTTGTTCGAAATCTTAATTTGGTTTAATTTAATATATTTTAATATTTTAATTTTTTTTTGTTCATCTGAAGTCTTATTGTAAGATATTTTCATCTGAATGGAAAAAGTAAAATTTTCTGACTTTTATTTGAATGATAAAATGTCTGAATAGAAAATTATTATTTTTTCTTACAAATAACCTAATTAAATGTATTTATTTTTTACGTTACTATTAAATGTTATATTAGAATTTTACTTGATCTTAAATTGTATTTGGTATTAAATACTTAATACACATTGAATTTGAATTTTAAACAAATTATTTTATTATTAAATAATAATTTTTTATGTATAAATATTATGTTAAATTATAAAAAAAATGTTATCAAAATTATTTTTCATAAATTATGCATCAAATGCTTACCTTATAAAACATTTATAACATATAGAAACTATTGTACTAAAAAATATTGTAAATATATACTTATTTAAACTTATAATATATATAATATTTTCAAGGTCATAAGTGTAAAAATATTAGATTTAAGATGTTTTGATATTATAAAAATAAACAACTTACCACTTATATTAAGACATCAAAAAATAAAAGACAAACATATTTTTCAGACATATACATTCAGACCTATTCAGATTTCAGATAAAAAAAAAAAAAAAAACTACCTAACATTCGTCTTAATATAATTTTATAAGCTATTTATTTAAAATGTTGTGCCACGTGTATACCATTTTCAAAGTTTAAACTCTTATAAGCCACTAGGCTAAGGCCTGGTGGTGAGAGCTGCTGCCCTCCAATTTGGAGGGTAGCAGTTCGAGCCCCCACAATTATATTGTGGGGGTAAAATCCTTCCTCATACTCTAAGTGAAGGTCAGTCTGATTCCTCGTTCCTGCCGTGAGAACAGACATCCCTCGAATATTTGTAAGAGCTTATTGTGAGGGCTTAAATCTGGGCAGTACTCCATACGAATTAATGTATACTAGTCCCAGGCATAGTCTGATTTGTAAATATCAGTATAGTCTCATAATATATGAGTTGTAATTTTGAGCAATAGTCTCGAATATTTGTGAGGGCTTAAATCTGGGCAGTGCTCCATACGAATTAATGTATACTAGTCCCAGGCATAGTCTGATTATCTGGGCAGTGCTCCATACGAATTAATGTATACTAGTCCCAGGCATAGTCTGATTTGTAAATATCAGTATAGTCTCATAATATATGAGTTGTAATCTTGAGCAATAGTCTCATGTTTCAAAAAAAAAAAAAATTAAACTCTTATGAATCTATAGGATGATAAATTAATTAGGTGGCTGAAATTTTTTGTGTTAAAAACAAGAGATTTGGTATCTGAACCTCCCTGCTCATATAGGTGAAGAGAGGATTATTGCCGATAGGTTAATTAAAAGTATTAAAAAAAATGCATTTTCCGTTTAATAGATCTGATTTAAAATTAAAAAAATATGGAAATAATAATGGAATAGCTCGATCCATCTTTAAACATAATGATTTTTTTAATTGGGCCACATTTGGGCTATCACAATTTGCCCAATCATTCGATTGCACAAAAACGCTGTCGTTTCTCATAAGAACCTCTCATCATCTCTGTGAACTCTTCTTGTCAAAAAACAACCAGTGTCGATTCTGGAGCCTCTTAAAATTTTCTTACTGATTCCCTCTGGAGCCAAATTCGATCTTTCACTTAAACCGGAGTTAGGGTTCCATTTGATCTCATAGGATCGGCCTTTCGCGGAATTTCAAACCCTCTAATCTTCGGATCAGGTAATCAAAAACCTAAACTTTATGAAAATTATGAAAATTTTGCGAATTTTGTGCTTTAGTGAGTGGTTATGTGATTATCTTTATCATTATTCGTTACTTCTTTACGATTAAATTATCCAAATCGTGATTTATTTTGCTGTGATTCTTGATTTTAATTCATCAAGTTTAAATTATTAGAAGTCATGAGCAAAAGTAAACGAAATATTGTTATTCATGGAGAAGTTTGTGTCATTTTAATTTATTTATTTGGGGAGTTTAATTTTACTAGATAATTTGGAAAGATGGCGGGCCAAAACCAGCGGTTGAATGTGGTTCCCACAGTGACAATGCTTGGGGTTATGAAAGGTAGGCTTGTTGGCGCTACAAGAGGGCATGCCCTTTTGAAGAAGAAGAGTGATGCTTTAACTGTTCAGTTTCGTCAGATCCTTAAGAAGATCGTGACTACGAAGGAATCGATGGGGGAAGTTATGAAAGATTCTTCCTTCGCTCTAACTGAGGCCAAGTATGTTGCTGGCGAAAACATCAAGCACATTGTTCTTGAGAATGTGCAAAATGCTTCTCTTAAGGTTCGATCCCGTCAAGAGAATGTTGCAGGTGTTAAGCTTCCAAAGTTCGAGTACTTCACTGATGGTGAGACCAAGAATGATCTTACTGGATTGGCTAGAGGTGGGCAACAAGTGCAACAGTGTCGTGCTGCTTATGTGAAAGCCATTGAGCTTCTTGTCGAGCTTGCTTCTCTTCAGACTTCGTTTTTGACACTGGATGAGGCAATTAAGACTACGAACCGCAGGGTTAATGCTTTGGAGAATGTAGTCAAGCCTAGATTGGAAAATACTATAATTTACATTAAGGGGGAGTTGGATGAGCTTGAAAGAGAGGATTTCTTTCGCTTGAAGAAGATTCAAGGATATAAGAAGAGGGAAATCGAGAGACAGCTTGCATCTTCCAAGCAGTTTTCTGAGGAGCAGTTTACTGAGAAGGTATCTTTGCAGAAAGGAATTTCAATTAAGTCTGCTCAGAACTTGTTATCTGCTGGGGAGAAGGATGAGGATATTATTTTCTGATGTGGAGGATGGTTTATGCGTACCTTTGTAGGATGTGTTGCTTTGATTATGCTGCTTGGTTTCTGGTGGGAGATTCGTAATATTATTATTCACTCAGAAGAGGACTGTCTAATTTTTCGAATAAAGAGCTCTTTGTATAATTCTATTTATTTTGTATTAATTAAATGATTGTCAGATTTTCAACTGAAAGGTATTTGTTGCCAGAATGGCTTTTCGTTGATCACTGCAATATTTTCATGGCTTTTCATTAATCACTACAATGTATTTGATGGATCAGTTCCATTTTGTGTGCTTGACTTCATTTTTCTTAAAATCTCGATATCATTCAGTTGGATATCAGTGGTACACATCAGACGAGATTGCTCATATTTTAATATATATTTGAATTCATTACAGCATGGACAGCTTCTAAAAGGTGAATACTTTTGATCAACTTACGTACTTTTTCTGCCATATCATTTATTCTTTAGACATTGAATGGAGCTTTCCTAATAACATCAGACATCAAATTTTGTTCTTGTTTGGCAGATTCGATCTATGCAAGCACATTCCAAGGTAAGTTCTTAGAGTCTTTGTTGTGGAAATACACATCAAGTATTATATATGTCTTTTTTTGGGTAATGTTCTCATCATGATTGGTGAGTTCTCTGTTTATTCTCAATCTGGATACTGAAGAACATTATGGTTTACGTCTGGCAATTTGTCTTGATTGGAGATTCTTGAGGTGTTGCTCTTCTGTCAATTAGAAAGCGTACAAATAATGTGACGTAGAAAAATTTTCTTCTATTGTTCTTAGCGCACTCGTTCTAGTGGTTTCACTTCTTGTTTTAGATGAAATCTTTGTAAAATATTTTTAAGGAATGGGTGCTAAATCTGGAGATATGTCCCCATCATGTAAGAAGATCTTGATGAATTCTTTCAACTCATCACAGCTATCCTGAGAGTTAAAGTTTAAGTTATAACACAATAGTTTTGCTAAATGCTAAGTAATCTTGCCCTTTTCCTCTTCTTTTAAGTGAAGCTTTCATTACATATCTAAATATTGTTGTCATTCGTGCATGTTGTACGAAGCAGCCATCTAGTTAACTTTGGTGATTTGGTGGAATATGAGAAGCTATTGATGATAACATAAAACTTGGGATAGAAAATGCCAAGTGGTTTGGATGGTTGTGTGAAACTTTTTGAAGTTGTGTTATTCATTTTTCTTCATGGGCTGAAATTGTGACTTTGCTCAGTGTTTTCTAATATAACTGCTAATGATGTGCAGATCCAATAGAAGAGTTTCAGTGTCAATTGCCCTTCCAAGGACTGAATGCATTGTGATATTGAAGACGTTGTCGGAATAAAAATATCAAATAAAAGTATTGAGGATAAATTAAAGGCTCTGTAACCTTTTCTTGGAGGAGGAATGTTATGGCTAGCATAAGTTTCATTTTTGTTTTGTTTTTCTTCCTTTTTAAAATATAGTTGACACAAAGTAATGATCGATCTTGTCATGGAGCTTTCTACATTATTAATCGACTTTAATCGTTGATGCTGTGATTTGGGCTAAGGCCACACTTATTATTATGATTAAGTGGCATTATTATGAAAAATTGACGTAAATAGTCAAATTTAATTTTTAAATTTTAAAATTAACCATTCACTTATATCCTATCAAATATAATCAAATAAAATTTATATATTCTAAATTATTTTTGATATTTAATTTTTATTCTTTTTGTCATTCATCATCTCTATAAACTTTTCATATTGAACCTTGCAAGCTATCTCTGTTATTTGAACTAATGGAACGAGTATTTGAACTAATGGAACGATTGTCATCATAAACTTCTTACACCCAGAGACAAAATTAGATTAGAAGCACATTAATATGTCCAGCAGTTTCTAAATCTCACCGAAAAGGGCCACTTAATAACATCGCTCAAAATGAAAATAGAAAAATGACACTAATTAGGCAGGGAATTGGAATTTAGCGGGCCAAAAGATTTTATCCTTACATGTGAACTAGTATATTTTAGAACAGTGATAAATGTGCATGTAACCATATATAGATAAGGTAAATATTCAAATATTTAAAAAAAAAAAAGGGAAAAAATGTCCGAAATCTGCAACTTTAGCATCAAATTCTTCATGAAGCAAGATGTTGCTTGCTTTGTTATCCCTATGGATGATATGAGGGGTGAAACCATGATAAAGAAAAGCTAGACTACGAGCAGCACCGCATGCAATTTTGTAGCGTTTAGCCCAATCAAGAACTTAACGGGATCCTGTAGCATTTCTTGGCCAAAGATCTAAGGCACCATTTACCATGAATTCATACACAAGTATCTTCTCCTCATCAAATGAGCAATAACCAAGCACCAGCACAATATTCCGGTGCTTCACCTTGCCCAAGGTTTCCAATTCTGCAGTGAATTGTCGGTGACCCTGTGTTTTAGCCTGGCTGAGCTTCTTAACTGCAACCGTTTTCCCATCAGGCAAAGTAGTTTTGTATACGGTTCCAAAGCCACCATCTCCATTCTCATATTGGCCTTGCAGAAGTAGTTGGTGCCTTCAAGAATGTCAACCAAAGTTAATTTCAGAAGAGGCGGCTGAAACACAGATATATTGATGCTCAAAGGCTCTTTCGACCTACTGCTACTCAAGGTTATGATCTAAGAAACAGTTTTCGTCAATTTCAAACTGAATTCTTTCTACTGAGAAATAGAATCACAATCATTATTGCCATTTCTGCATAATTACATTGTCTGAAGGTGGTGTGGATGAAAAGGATGAAAGGTCACGAAAATCTGAGAGTGGCTGCAAGTCGATCTAAGGACAACGAGATATATTACTCCTCTTCTTCCTTGCACCAGTTGCATTACTGAACCTTAATCCTCTGAAATCTTCCATAATATCAAACTTGTTAAAGCATGTTTATAATGACAATCTGAAATTTGCTGCGACGGCACCCATCCCACCAGGGCACCCCTTGCACCAAATTTTAGTGCGATGGTGCCATCTTGAACCCATCACGACCATGAGTGCTGTCCATTAAAATATTTTTTTTTGAATTACGCTTTCTGTTCGGAGAGAGTTAATGAAAAGAGATCATAAATCATTGACGAAAAATTATGTTAAAAAATTTTAGCGAGAAAGAATTGAACGAAAAAAAATGAGAGGAATAATTTTATTCTAAAAATTTATGTTTAACTAATTATGATAGTTAAAATTTTTAAAATTTATTTGTGAAAAAAAAAAATTTAAGATTTTACGTCGATTTCCCCGTTATTATTGATAAGAGGCTACCGTTACGTTGCAACGATTTTAGAGTTAAAATAATAGAAAATATGTTATAATTTTAATTATATAATTATAAAATTAATATTTTATTATATAATAATTGTAACGTAATCAGATTTTTTACGTTATATTAAATGCCTCGTACCTTCCTGCACCACCTGCGCGATTTAAAAAATGGGGCAAATGATGTGAAGTGAAGCCTGGCATTACTCACAAACTTTTAAAATTTATGTAATTTACTCCAAAATTTTGCATTAAAATAAATAAATTCTAAAATCGTATATTATAACGATAATAATAATAATAATATAAAAGCTTCCTTTTCCTTATCCGAAAACCTGGAAGTGTCACACCTGGCGACTTCGCATCACTAGTTGGCTTCGTCTCGCTATGTCCCTGAACCTGAAGCTTCACTCCGAATTCCTGTCCTTGGCTCTTCCTTATTATAGCTGTTATCCCACTCCAAGTACGAGAAAAATGCGTTCTCGTAACCAAACAGTGCCAGCAATCCGCTGCGCCAAAAGAACTGGGAAACAGAGATATCCGTCGGAGAAGAAAAAGCTGAAACAGAAGCACAAGCAAGTCCTCGATGATGTCAAGAACAAATTCGAAGGCTTCTGGAGGTTATCGAAACTCGCCGTTCCAGTCAACAAAGACCCCGGCAAGGACTTCATCGGTGTCTCCCATGCCTTGCTCGATGAAATCACTAAAGTTCTCGAATTTCCGGTAATTTTTAAGTCATAATAACTTTTTTTTTCTTTTAATTTTCTTATTTTTTGTTTTTGTGATGGAATTTGCATTTTATTGTTGTGCTGTGTGTATTAGGTTGCTTCCATGCTGCCAGCGGAGGCTTTTACGGTGGTAAGGAAATCTTTTGATGCAAGAAAGGTATGTGATATTGGCAAATTTATATGCCTTTTTTTTTTTTTTTTAACTTCTGAGCTGATTTAATGTGTAATGGTGCATTTTGTTTAAATATTTTAAATTTTTTAATGAGATATTTACATTGACTGAAGAAGATATTTGACAATGTGCTGGTTTAAAAAGTTTTTTATAAGTGCTTTCTACAAAAATAATTCATAAGTAATTTCTGGGAAAGTACTCAATAAGTGCTTTGAGGAGTTTCCTTCAGATACATTTTTTACTCAAAAGAAGCTTTTTGTAAAAATACAGCTAAATGATTAACATTATAAATGATTTTCAGGTATTAAAGGAGCCCAAGTTTGTTTATACGGTGGACATGGATGTCAGTAAACTTTTGGATCTAGAGCCTCGCACTTGGGATTTCATTTCGCGGTTGGAGCCTAAAGTTGGATATGTAGAACATATGCTTCACGAAAGAGCTTATGGTGACTTGATCAACATAATACATGATTGTAAAAAAGTCGGTGGTGATGCATTGTTGAGAAAAGAAGTTTCTTCTGGGTCTGAGGGATTGCATAAGTATCCAAGAACTAGAAAACCAAAAATTGCAGTTGTGGGTAGTGGTCCATCTGGTTTGTTTGCTTCTCTAGTTCTTGCAGAACTTGGTGCAGATGTCACCTTAATAGAAAGAGGTCAAGCAGTTGAACAAAGGGGGCGTGACATTGGTGCTTTAGTAGTTCGTCGGATGTTAGAAATGGAGAGCAATTTTTGCTTTGGGGAGGTAATATCTTGAGTCTTTTAGTATTTTGTCAAAGATTGTTTTAGTACCTCAAATGGTGATTTCTGCTGTTGAATTATGGAAGTTTCTGACTATTATACTGATTGAATTGTTCTCTTGTGCCATGTGATCTGACAAATAATATTTGTGAATCACTTCATTTATTTTATATCATACAACCTTAGGTATTGCTTTCTTTTGTAGAATTGGTTAGTTATTAAATAGGTAATAATCTACATTTGGAGATTAACGAGAAAGTTGATCCTTGAATTTTATTTCTATTTTCATTTTGAACTATTATCGCAAGCCTTTCAAATTTGGCTTGTTTTTTTGAGTCTCGCAATATTGTGGCTCTCTTGAAAATTGTATCAATGTCAGAAATATACTAGAATATCAAGTAGTTAGCATGATGTTTTAGACTGATCTTCACTGGTGTTTTGCATAAATGTATATGATATTAATGCTTTGGCATTAAATGCATAGGAAATTTGTTATAGGAGTTATGGATGTGCATCCCCAAATTCATTTATTACCAGAAGAAGTTAATCTGATTTTTAGTTATTTTCTCATTACATCTTTCAGAAGATATTTTTGGTTGCTATTATTTAAGGACTTATCCATGGCAGGGTGGTGCAGGTACCTGGAGTGATGGAAAGCTGGTAACAAGAATTGGAAGAAACAGCGATAGTGTTTTGGCGGTCAGAACTATTACTTTTTTAATTCTGTATCTTCTCAATGATTTTGGTTTACATTAAAAGTTGCAGTTTGTGGATTTTACAATGGTTCATTCCTTCTTTTCTCGACTTCTGGGAATGGCTTTTGGTTGTCGTGAAAAATTCCTTTTTTGTTTCCAAATTTGTCTTTTAGTTTTTGATCTTGAGGGAGATCTATTGTGGAAGCAACTTTAGGGAAATTGGTGCTTAGTGCTCCAGAAGAGATTTAAGGACTGACTCTCAGTTATTTTCATCTTAGGTGATGAACACTTTAGTTCACTTTGGTGCTCCAGCAAATATCCTGGTTGATGGGAAGCCTCATTTGGGAACTGATAGGTTGATTCCATTACTACGCAACTTTCGCCAACATTTACAAAGACTGGGTGTGAGTTCCTTTTTCAAATCAGAAGTTAATCCCACATATTAGGGATCTATTTTTGTCCATATTAAAAGTTTATGTGTTTTGCTTCATTAATTATTTGTTTCAACACAATTAGGTTACAATCAAATTTGGAACAAGGGTAGATGATCTACTCATAGAGAATGCACGTATTGTTGGAGTCAAAGTTTCTGATTCAAAAGACAATTCACAGTCAGATATTCAGAAATTAGGATTTGATGCAGCTATTTTGGCTGTTGGGCATTCTGCACGTGATATATATCAAATGCTTCTATCTCATAACATTAACTTGGTCCCAAAAGATTTTGCAGTGAGTTCCTTTAATCACTATCAATCACTTGTGTGCATGTGTACATTGCCACCTGTTTCTTTCCTTATTTTCTTCCTATTTCTTCTTCTGTTGGATCATAATGCTTGAGCTAGAGAATTATTGCTGTTTACATCAACTTTTTTGGCTGAATAGGTTGGGTTGCGGATTGAGCATCCTCAGGAACTAATAAACAGCATACAGGTTGGTTGTGTTCTATTCTTTATTGTTAAAGTAATAAATGAATGAGTTAATTCTTTAAAATATTCACATGATTACTTATGAAGCTTGTGGCATCATGAGGAACCATTAAATTTCCTAAAATTTATTTTGGCAAATTAAAAGAAACTTCTAGCTTATGTATAAATTGAGCCCAGAAGCAAGGACATCCTTTCTCGTTGTTAATTAGATTAACAGTATTTTCTTGTCTGAAAGGAAAATCAAAATAATAAAAATGAAAGTGTATTGTTGAAAGTTAAATTACTGTGAGTTTCAGTATATCAATTAGTGTTTTTATTGTTGAAAGTTAAATTTAAATTTATATAAATGTGTAGTATTCTGAATTGGCTATGGAGGTTCAGAAGGGGCGTGGTAAAGTACCAGTTGCAGATTACAAAGTTGTCAAGTATGTCGGTGGTGAGGATGGGGATACACTCTCCAATGTGTTGACTGCAAATCGTAGTTGCTATTCTTTCTGCATGTGTCCTGGTGGGCAGGTCTGGCTCTCCTGTTTGCTTAACCTTAATTTTTAGTTTGTGGTTATAATCTCATAGTCTTGTTCTTGTAGTTTGTTTGTCGTTATAATCTCACTCCTATTTTCTGAACCTTGAACTTGTAGTTTGTTTGTGTTTCATAGTTTTCCATGTTATTGCTTTTCATCGCTCAAGAATTTGCTGGGTTTCATAGACATTTGGTCATCTAATTGATGAATTTTTGGGGCCGTTGGACAAGTTTGAATCTGTTAGAACTTGGTAATGGGATTCAGAACTGCTTTGTGATGTAAATGCATTTTGAACATTGTTGGATTGTTGAGTCCAAGGAAACTTCCGTTGGATAATTTTTTGTGTCCACTAATCCATATATATGTTCATTGCAGGTTGTACTCACGAGTACAAATCCATCAGAATTATGCATCAATGGCATGTCGTTTTCTCGTCGTTCATCCAGATGGGCAAATGCGGCACTTGTTGTCACTGTCTCAACAAAGGATTTTGATGCTTTGAATCTCCATGGACCTCTTGCAGGTGTTGAATTTCAGGTATCCTTTCTTTTCTTACCTTTTGGATTCACTTTCATATTAGTTATAAAAAATTATTGATGGACTATATGTCAAAACGGAAAACAAAAGCCTTCTCCATAAGAATTTATCAAACACTTCTACATTCTATCAAGTAGCCTTTGATCCTGGTTGATCTTTGTTCTCTTACCTAAATTGCCATAATTTTGCTTCAAGAGATGATACTCTCTTCAAAATCAGAGCTAACTTTGATTTATGTTCTTTTTGTTGTTCAGAGGGAATTTGAGCAAAGAGCAGCCATAATGGGAGGAGGAAATTTTGTGGTACCTGCACAGAGAGTTACTGATTTTCTTGAGAACAAATTATCTGGTAGAAAATTCTTAATCTTAATCCTCGGTTGTTTACCAAATTTTCAACTTTCTTGACTCTGCCATTGTTTTATCAGCCTCACCCCTGCCCCCATCTAGTTATCGATTAGGAGTGAAGGCAGCAAATCTCCATGAGCTGTTTCCCACTCATCTAACCAATGCTTTGAAGCATTCAATCTCAATGTTTGACAAAGAGGTCTCTATATTAGTCTTTGATTTTCTTTTTCTTTTTCAATTTTATTACTATTGCCTTGTTTCTATGATGAATGTATTATTGGTAATCTCATAAGTTTCCTTTCATTACATTGGACTTTGAAATTTTCCAGTTACCAGGATTTATATCTGATACTGGCCTTCTTCATGGAGTAGAGGTATCTATTTTTATTAGTTTTTTGTTCGATTTGTTTTGGCAATGAAATAATATGCCTTTTATAATGAAATTTTGTGAGTCCCCATGCTTCCATGTCTTTTGGAATTCATGGAAGCATTTTCATCCCAAAAATGGAATATGTTTTTGTAATTACTTTGTTGGATAGGGATTTGTGGGAATTTTTTTGGCACAACCACCTCAGCTTTTTGCTCTTTGCTATCAATTTGTAAACCATTTCTTTTCCACATTTACAAAATATGTTCAGTTGTAATCAAATTTTCATTCTTGCTTGCAGACAAGGACCAGCTGTCCTCTTCAGATTCCCCGCAGTAATGAGACTTACGAGAGCACATCCTTAAAAGGGCTTTACCCAGTTGGCGAAGGAGCAGGCTATGCTGGTGGGATTGTAAGTGCAGCAGTGGATGGCATGTATGCTGGTTTTGCTGTGGCAAAAGATTTTGATTTGTTCCTTGCTGACATCGAATCAATTTTGGGGAAATCTCAGACAGCTGGAGTTGTGAAGTACTAGAAAGTGTTCGATTAGTAGTCTCTTTGATTGTTGTCTTGGAATACATGCTTGATCATCCGCTCAAGGTACCTTGGAATAAATGGCAGGGGCTTTGAGATAACCTCTCAAGTGAGTACACTTTTCTTTAGAGTTTTTGTTTCCCCCTTTTTTATTTAATTTATAAGAGCAGTCCTAGTACATAACTTACTAACCAGATTTTCATTTTGAAGATGAGCAGATTGACCTGTTGGTCACATCATTTCTACCGCTGAAGAGGATCCAGAGCTGTTTGAAGAGGAGAATGTAGACCACTCAAGATAATATAAGATAAGTTAATGCTTGAATCAAAAGTACTGTGCTTATAATAAACTTGTGAATTTTATGACTTAATTGTGGGTTTTGCAAAAGGTCTAATCAAAAGCAATATGCTTATAACAAACTTGTGAATTTTATGACTTAATTCTGGGTTTTGCAAAAGGTCTAATCGGTTATATTTTGTAATCTGTGATGAAAAAACTTGCCGGAGTCCGCTTGAGTGAGAAACTTAGAATCGTTATAGTTTAGACACATGCTATGGAACGTACTTGGTGCATTTTTTCAGCCATTGAAGAGATGAAAGATCGAATTTGCAAATGCGATATTAAATTTGTGTGTGTGAAGTGTATAAATGGGCCAGATTATAATGTTCGTGGGGGTACATAAATAGTTTATGTGTGGAGGGCTAAATTGCGTTCTGATTGCTTATTCCTGGGCCCACCATATAATAAAAGAGGGGGCTTAGGTTAGAATTATATTGTCAACTTAATTAAACATAATAACTTATAAATATTAAAATTATAATAATACGTGATAAATATAAAAAAAATATTGATTAATAGCGTGAATAATAATTAAAATAAATATCAGTATAAATGTTTAATGAAACACAATCAATTTTTAAGATTATTAATATTTTTTTGTAATTTCACATTGGAAATTAATTATTAATTAATATTCAAAAAAATTGAGTTAAGTTTTGATAAAAATCAGAGATTATTAAATAATTATAATGTTAATGATGGAAATATATTTAACAAAAAAGAATGTATTTAAATTATGATTTGTATGTAATTAATATCTGATTGGCGCAATTAATAATATAGAAATTTTTAGTTAATTATTATTATTATAATATTATAACATAAATTACTATAAACAATAATATTTTATAATTAAATGAATTTTTATTTGTTCAGTTAAACTATGATTAAATAGGTATTTATTTTATTTTGATTGTTTTTAATAAGAACGAGAAAAAACTATTGTTAAACTATAATAGTTTTATAATTAAATGAATTTTTATTTGTTCAGTTAAACTATGATTAAATAAGTATTTATTTTATTTTGATTGATTTTAATAATAACAAGAGAAAATCTATTGTTACAATTCAACCTAATTTTGAACTATACAAACCAAACACGAATAAGAGTATTAAATATAATCATATTTTATCTTGTCCTATCATATAACATCTCATCTTATTCTATCAAATTATATTCTATATACCAGACACATCCTAATTAGTTATATCACATTCATAAGGAGATGTGTTATAAATTTAAATTTACATCGCAACAAGCCAACATCATAATTCGCCGTTTCATTAGATATTGTAGGGAATTGGACCCATTAAAATTAGATTTTGAATTCCCTTTCTCATTTAATAGTCCATCTAAATTTCTAAATGAATATAATTAGATGATTGTGTCGTCGTCTGCCTGTTCTGCTGGTCATTAGTCTCCGAAGAAGTTTGTGAAAACACGACCGACCGTTCACTTTAAACTTAATTTAATTGCTTTACAGCATTGTGAAGATCGAAAATCTCGACGGACCTTTCTCTCTTTTCAAAAAGTGATTGATTGGAATTGGACCAACTAACAAAGGTGAGAGGTATTTTTATGGGGATTTCTATTGAAGCTGTTGCTGTGTATAACTTTTTTTCCAAAAGCTTGT
This sequence comes from Murraya koenigii, assembly GCA_025617385.1. Classification (NCBI taxonomy): domain Eukaryota; kingdom Viridiplantae; phylum Streptophyta; class Magnoliopsida; order Sapindales; family Rutaceae; genus Murraya; species Murraya koenigii. Next base: position 26,004,928 of record CM046817.1, read on the forward strand.
TACGAGTTGTGAGGGTCTTAAATCTTATATTTGACGTGGGGCTATTTCTTTAGCACCTCCTTCGTAAACCAGTCTGCTGGTTCCGTCGCTAAGAAAATTTGTATTATCTTTATTTATTAGTCTCGTCATTTGAAAAATATTTTTTTCATCAATCTTTCTCGCTTAAAAATACAGAATCAACGACCTAGGCTCGTAGTTCGATAGAAAAATTCTTGTATTTATAATATTGTGAATAAAAATTTAAATTATTATAAAAATATTTTTGAAGATTAATTTAAATTCTTTTTATGAACCAAGATAATATGTAGGCCGGTCTTTTAAATCAGTTTATTGATTCTTATCATTTGAAAAGTTGATATTATCCCTTTAATATCTTTGTTTTTTTTGTCCGTCTCACTTTCTTTTTTTTTTTGTTAGAACAATAATTCAAATTCCTGTAAAAATATTGTAGAGGTAGTTCTTTTTTTAATTATAATGTATAATTGAATTGAATTAATCTTTTCTTTTATCGAACGTCTTGTGAATATTAAAGATAATAAAAATTAAAACAGTGGTTTATAAGATTAATATTGTAAATTAGTCTTAGTAATAATCTGATTGTCAATATAAATATTAATCTCATATAATATATGTTGTAGTCTAAATACTTTTTTATTGTTAAATTTTAAAATATGAGAGAATAAAAGACATGATATACGAAGAATTAATATTGGTATTTGGAAACTAATATTTGTGTGAGATGCATTTTTATCTAGAGTCCGATGCTGCAACTACTTAATACCTGGTGCACGGTGTTGCTGAAAATGTAAATTGAACAAAACATATAAAAACGACATGGCAGTGATTATTGCCATAATAGCAGCAATATTTTATAGCCTTTAACCCATGTTTAGGTATGTTTAAATTTGATATTTGACAACTGTAACTTTTAAACTATAGTATTAAAGTGTTTAGTAAACATTAGTCGATGTAATTTAAAAGTTATGTTAATATAATTTTTTATAATAAAAAATTTATTATATATTTAATAATTTTATCAAAATTATTATTTATAAATTATATTTATTATATATTATTAATTTTTATTTTATAATTATAATATTTTTTATAACAATTATAACTTAAGAATTAACTTCAATCGTAAAGATATCCTTAATTTAGTCGTTAAAAAGCTATTTTGTTGCAGTGAAACGCCAATCGAAAAGCACGCAAGCAAGAGTCTGAAAATCTAAAAAAGTGCTTTTGACAAGTATCATGTCAGCGTCTCTCTCGCATTGGCAAGCAAGCTGGTTTCATTTTGCTAAAGCAGATTCTTCGGAAACGCGATGGAGAGAGTATATCCACTTCTCAGATAACACATACCGACGCACAAAATCTGGTCATTGTTGTGTTCTCAAGCAGACAATAATTTCAGGCTCCAGAAAAATTGTCTCTCCCATTTTGACACGTCTCCAAGCCCTTGATCTGCTTTCAAAGGAATCCAATGTGAACGCTGCATGATTACTTTGTGTATCCTACAAAACCAAACAAAAGAAAGTCGGTGGCAAATTGTAGGAAAAATTTTAATTAAATACAATAGCGAACGTCCCTATTTTTCAAATTAAGTGCATATATAGTACGAATATATTAAAATGAGACTCAATTCGCATTATATCTTTGCTAAGCCGACTTGAAAATCGTAACCCATGAAAAAAAAAATGTCTTGTAAAATGAGTTTATGAAAAGCCATAAGAGAATGTATTGTAAAATGAGCTTATAGAGAACCTATTCTTCTTTAAAAAAATAAATAAATAAATACTAACTTTAGTTTATAGCACTAATTCATAAATCACATACATCTTGCATATTCAAGAGTTAGTAGATAATTCATGTGCATGGATTATTTGTTTCCTTTTGAATTAAAAATCAAGAATCAGTAGATAATTATTAGTTAAAGAAACTCGCCTCAGCAAGCATGCATCACAATTGAATGCACATGGTTTACAATATAAAATGCATGCAAATTAATACGTGAACAAAGCATGCATTAAGATAAATGCATGACTTGTGAAATATATGCGGATTAAATGTATGAACAAAGCATGCATTGGCTAACAAAAGGATTTGAAATCAAGTAATCATGAGAGAATTACAATAAATAAAGAGTGTTTTTAGAATTCGTTTTTCTTCATTATTAAGTTTTTTGTTTTTTATTATTCACTAGTGCACTTGGCTCCCACATCACCATTCACAACAGGTGCAATTATTGTTTAAGTCCAAATCTGTTATTCAACAAAACAACAATTATAATCAAAGTTGCAACAATATCTTATTTAAGCCATACTAGCAAGATCTTATTTAGACTAAACTGACATTAAATACACTTTTAGATTTTACTTTCAAGATCACACAATAGAATTAAACAGATCACAGATTACTATGCTTGAATTTTTAATTAAATCTAATTTTATTTCAATCGAGAAATAGTCAATTCTTATGACACATAGCCTGGTGAATTTTTCGTTCTAAACAATTCACAACTTCAATACTATTCACAAAAAGTCACGTAATTATACTTCTTGTCAAGATCTTCATTTTATATATGGTGGGCATTAGTGCTCATTAAATTCTTTCTATATATACTACACATTTTCTTTTTCTCTAATAAGTTAAGGAGGTGAGTAAAGCTCAAATTCATATTTTATCCCTTTACCTCCCATAATTTGAGTCTAGTTGACCAAATAATACTTGACCACGGGCATATATTGAACACTTTAGCTTGAAAGTACTTAAATTAAACGTTAATTCCAATAATTGTTGAAAAAAATCAATTGGAACTATTGTTTGTTATTTTTTCTCCAAGATGACTAATACCCACATTAGAAAATTGCTTGAAGCAGCAGCGAGGAGACATGCTGAAGCATGGCATATGCAAGGCCTTGATTGAATATTATAATAATTCTACTTTATTTTCAAGCACATGAGTGCCATCATTTGGTAGAGAGTTTATTTATTTATAATCAAAGAAGATTGTTGATTTTTTTTTTTATTTGAAGGTAAGAAGATTGCTGATTGATATGATTTTGAATATAAATTTATGCAAATTTTACTTTTAAAATGCTTTTCTAGACTCAAGTGTTTTTTTTTTTTTTAACAATGCTTTCCATAAAAATAATTCGAAAATATTCCCCTTAAAACACACACCATGTGCTTAAATCATTTCAAAGGATAAAAATATTCTCTGCTATTTTTCACTTAGTCTCTCTTAATAAAATAAGGGATCTAGATTAAATTTTAAATTTTGATGTTGACAATTAAGTTCATTATTATTTTTATTTTATTTACAATTAAGGAAGTTTTTTTCACTATATTTAAGAGACTATAAGAGAAAAAATATTAAGAGAGAGTCATAATTTTATTTAAAAAAAAAAAAGGGAAAAGCATTTCAATTAAATATTATAATATATAGGGTCAAGAAAATGCTTGAATTCGAGTTTGCATAAACTGTGTTTCGAAGTAAAAATGCTTTTATAAATACGTTTGCAAACGCATTTCGGATTATTTTAAAAAATATTTCGAATCTATTGATTTTTCGGAGTGTAGTATCTATAATTTCAAAAAAACATTTAAAACACTATAAAATAAATATAAAAAATATTTTTCTACAATAAAAATACAAGTTATTAATTTTACTAGATGGTTGGCCATATAGGCAGCTTTTTTGTTAGGGAAATTTACATCAATAACCCGAAATATTTTACTTTTTTCACAAATAATCTTCGGAGATTTTAGCTATCATAATTAGCCAAACATAAAGTTTCAGGACAAAACTGCCCCTGTCATCTTCACTCGTCCCTGGCCAAAATTCTCTCACAGTTCTTCGAGTCTCTCATAGTTTTTCGAGTGATTTACGATTTCAGTCTCCTATCGATTAACGGAAAGCGTAATCTTATAAGTCATATATTTTAATTTTTTTTTTCTTAAATGGGTGCTTGCCGTAGCAGTGCGACATGATGGCAGCACCTAGGGTGCCCATCGTAGAAATTTCCAGATTCTGGAAGTTTTGTGTGATGGGCTGCATGTCGCACCAAATTCTTGAATTGCAATTTCTGGAATTTGGTGCGACAGTGTGCCTATTGCATAATTTTTGTGTGACAGGGTGTCTGTCGCACCTATTGCATTTTCTAAAATTTGGTACGACGGGTGCCTGTCGCATATGTTTTGTGCGATGGGTTGCCTGTCGCACCAAATTGCTTGTTTGTTATATAATGTTATAATAATTTTTTTAATTTATGATAGATTTGTTTAATTTTTAAATTATATAATTGTAATTTAATAATGTTATATTTGTAACAGAAATATGGCAGATTCTAAGCTTGGTGAGACAGGCTGCCTGTCTCACCAACTGTCTGTCGTACCAAAAATATAAACCCTAATGCTCGGCGGCACATGAACAGCAAACAATACACCATAGAAATTCATAACACTTATATAAATATTTAATACATTTATATTACCTTACACGCGGCTGAGTAAACAAACGGTTGGGTATGAATGTATCGTGTGCTGGCTCTAATCTTTAGTTGTAGGGAACGGTGTTTGCAGGACGGAACATGAAAATTTATATGTAAGGGAATAAAAATTAAATACATAGGGTAATTAAGGATATGTTAATTTTGATTGGCTATATTTGATAGAATATAAAGTAAAGAGTTAATTTTGAAATTCAAAAATTGAGTATGACTATTTATGTAAATTTCACTTTTTGTTATTGAATTTACCTATTGGTGTCCTTGAAACAATCTTTAATTTAATTGCTCTTAACAAACATAGTGATTAAGTGATAAAAAGAACAATCCAAAATTTAATTCCTTCTCAGATTATTATATTGAATCAATCAATTGTTTGAGAACATTTTGAACCCCATTTACTAAGAGGATAGCTTTTGGATCATTCTTTACACCATATAATGGAATATATTATTAATACGAGTTACAAGTTTAACGTTTTATATTACAACATTAAAAATTAACCTGTTCACACTTACAATTGTTCATCATTATTTAGATACCAAGAATCCAAATCAGCATGTTGAAGTGTACTGAAAACAAAAAAAGCTGATAAAATTTTTAATCATTTGGAAATAAATTCTATATAACTCCGGAACCACACTAAAATCTAATTTCTTTTTTTTTTAATACTGATATACATACTAAAATTTAAATTCTTTTTTTTTTAATATTGATATACATGATTATTACTAATATTATAGTAGATGTCCAAGTTTTTAACTCTCATTAATTGATGGATGTCCACTCTACTCACATCTTGTGATAAAAAATATTATCTCAATCTAATTATAAAATAATTGAGAAATGACTGCAACTAATCTTCATAATATTTTATGAAAGTTTGAAACTTTACTTATACATTGTAAAAGTAAAATTCTCCCACTATCTCATGGGCTGATTTGAACTAAAATCTAAATTCTAGACAAAACTAAAGGGAAAATTTAAAATAATAACAAAAAAATTTTAGTTTTTATAATTAGGCAATTAAATTTTTTCTATTATATATAGTCAATTTTAATATTTTTTGACAACAATACCCTTGTCATTTCAACACCCAAACAACCAAATCTTCTCTTCTCTCACAAATCCATCGACAGCACAGTCTTTATTTTTTCGGCAACAATCGACGCATTAGCGTGTGACGATAACTTCATCTCCGACATCATGCAACTGTAATTCCAGCACTTCAACGGCAATTGGACAGGCGGTTAATGACATCTTTATCTGCAACATCTTCATCTTTCAAAGCAAGTTTATTTATTTATTTTTGTTTCTTTAAGATTGGATCGTCACTCGAATGTACTTCAGTGGATATTTCACAACAACACACACACACACTATGATTTCGTGTGACAATTGCCTGTCTCTCGGGAGATAAGTGCTTATCGTACGAATTTATAACAACACATACTTGTCATACTACATCAAAATAACACCCGTCGCACTAAAGTCATTTGTTCTGCTTTGCTGAACACAGATTCGCACAATCAACCTACAACACAATCTATCAAAAATGACATAATGAAGTCTAATAGGCATTTCAACAAATACCTTATATGCCAAAGATGAAGATGGCATCAACTTCCTATCCAACTGCAGACGAAGTGCTGGAAATACAATTGCGTGATGCCAAAGATGAAGTTGCCGTCACATACTTGTCTAATTGCCATTGATAGTTGTCGGAAAAAATCAAGACCGTGCTACCTTTGGATTTGAGAGAGAAGAAAAAGTTTGGTTTTTCGGGTATTAGAATGACAATGTTATTTTTATCAAGAAATATTAAAATTAGCTGTATATGATAGAATAAATTTAATTGACTAATTCTAATTATAAAAAAATTCTAAATTTTTTTAATTATTTTTATAAATTTCCCAAACTGAAGGGGAGAAGAGAAAAATAAAATAGCATAATAGGGCTAAACAAAAAGTTGGGACAAAAGGACCACAGAGTTAATATGAAAGCTAAATATCAAAAGATACGTCCCATTCATGTGGAACAATTTGGAGGGAAGAAAAAACTATACTATTCAGTAGATTTAAGCAACTGTTGCCTCGGTCTTGTCAATGATTAATGGTCAAACTTTGATTTGCTTTTTTTTTTTTGGTGGTTAATTTTTCTAAGGGATTCACAATAGTGGGCCCTTTCAATGATAATTTGTGTTTAAAAATTAAGGTTTTTCATTATTATTATTTTTTAAATTTCTATTGAAGAAAATGCATTGGCGGGGGAAGAGAGAGTATCTGTTACTTTGATTTTTATAAAGAATTTAAAATGATAAGATACTCTTTTAATTAGTGAAATGTAATTCTTTTTAAATTTCATTGCTCGAGAGGATTGTAGAAAATTATTTAAATTACAAAGTATTATTTAAAATGACTCGTAATTTTGTGTAAGAATTTCGGAAAGCTTCTCTTCCAATAATAATTTATAATTATTCTTTCATACATGTTATAACAGAACTAATGGTCTCAATAACCATGAAACTAAAATTGCCAATATTTATTATTATTATTTTCTTTTACCCAAAAAAAAAAAATGGTTGAAGGGTACTTCTAAATCTAAACACTTTTTTTTTTTGGGGTGGCGACAAGGTGAAACTCAGTAGCGGTTAACTGGGCCACGAAAAGCCATCATCAAAGGGAAAGGGCAAATTCATTCCATCATTCCCTCCCTTATAAAACACACTTGCTTAATTATTTTGCCATTAATTCTTTCGCCAATTTTTACAATGTTATGAGAAAATATCCAATCCAAAAAGGGTAAACAAAAAAAAATTAATTAAATTAATTGTAAGGTTCGATTATATTTTATAATTGTAGGTTCGTGTAACCACATTAAAGTCACGTTAATAATACTTTAAATTATATGTTTTATATAAGTCAATATATTTACCTCATAATATTTTATGAAAAGTGTAATATACTTAATTAATCAAAATGTGGGGTAAGATTGATAGAGGACTTAAAGTTTATATATATATATATATACATATATATAAGTCAAATCGAATGATAATAGCTTAAGCTTAATTTATGGGATAGCAAGTGTATTATCTAAAAAAAAGATTTAAGATGTATGATTAAAAAAGAAGAAGATTAAGATATTAAAAGTATTGGAACGCTTGATATGAAAGTTCGACACGCATGGTGGCGGCGGCTTTAAAGTTCAACCGTAAGAACATTCTCAACTTTTGGGCAAGTCCGATGACTGCTCAAAAACCTGCTAATTTAAAAAAAAATAAAAATCTAATGTCCAAACATAACTTAGTACAAGAATTAACCAAATTGAATTTGTCATCATACACTCTTGATATTAAAAAAAAATTATCAGAAAATCGAAAAGAAAATAATTAATAAAATAAAACTTAAGGCAGTCAAAATATTTATATTTCAAATTTAATCCAATGGATTAATAATACTGGTAATTTAATTGAATGGATTGAATTCATTTATTCATTAATTAAAAAACCGTCTGTTTATTTTTTTTTTCAGGATGATTTTAAAACAAGTGTTCCAAAATAATTGAATTCCAAAATTGGGATTAACATAGGGAGAGTGCTCCAAAAATATACAACCGTTTGATGGAGATCTAAAGGGTTAATGCTTTTATCCGTGAAGATAGCAAGTTTTACTGCAACCAAAGTTATGGTTGTTGCAATTCACAAATATCAAAGTTTATAATTTTCTAGGTGGTGATTTTAATACAAATTCAAAATTTTGTGGAGACATAACCTATAATATAATATGAGATATTGTTAGCTCTCAATATATTGAAATCATATATATATATATATATATATATATATATATATATATATATATATATATATATATATATGAGTATACCATTTACTTTTCATAATAGCTAATAATCCTCGTGACATTATAATTTTATATTGTTACCATTATTTTTAAAAATACTTTTATTTTAAATGAAGTAAATCGTATCAATAGAAATTAAAATAAAATAAAAAATATATATATGTTAATGTTTGAATAAAAAACAAATAATAAGATATTTTTCTTATAATTTTTTATTATTTTATAAAATATTTTTCTTATAATAATTAATAAATATATATTTTATAGTCTCAAGATAAATTATTAAAGAAATGACACATTTGCCCCTATTTTCTTTTAAATTTTTTGTAGTAAGGAAGTTTTGAGATATTATGAAAATTACAAGGAATAAGTAGTATATGTTAATTTCAGTATGACAAAAAAAAATAAAAACCTCTCTTTATACTATTATTAAAGTGCTATAAGAATGACCTTATTATATCTATAGACTATAAGTAGAAATTATAGTGCTTTGTATGAGTATTATTTTTACCTAAGTATAAAAGGTGAATGATAATTAGTCATCAGTTTTAACAAGAACAAAAAAAAAAAGGTTAAAATTGTCAATTTCGAATTGCATAGATGATTGAACTGAAAAAATCAACAACAACAATTCCAATTTATAAAATGTTTTCTTTACCATAATGTACATAATTATTTTAGAATGTTTGATTACCATAATGTACATAATTTTCATTATTCAATAAATGATAACGTGTGAAGTCTTGTAATTCGTTCACACCTTTTAATCTTAAGAAATTAATGATCTTATCATGTTTCTTAACGCATAATTTTGTTCAATCATTGGTGGTAATCTATTTTCGCAGGGCAATGCTTCATTATTATTAGCGTAATACATAATCATCACTTAATTATTTTACATCGTAACAATACCCGAAGTACGAGTGTTTGATGAGTTGGTGTATTTTTATTCGTTTTTCTATTAATTGTTATTTTTCTTTTTCTTAATACCCAAATGAAATTACTTTAATTGTACCACAATGTTGACAATATTAATCCAAATCTAAAAAATATTAATAATAAAAAATTGTCACTAATCAGAACAATGAAGCAACAAAAATGACTATGATAAAATAATTAATTACAACGATTAAAAATGACTTATTGTGGCTTTGTTCCCCGAATACAAATGCAGAGAAACAACCTTTTATTTATTTATTTAAAAAGCGTGTTTAGTTTTTGTTTTGTTTTCGATGATTTAAAAAAAAAAAAAAACCGCTGGCGCGAAAACAACGTTCTTCGTTTTAGACTCCTTCTTCAACTGAATAACTGTTTCTCTCTCTCAATTTTCAACTTTTCATTCCCCTCTCTTCCCCGCCTCTTGCCGGAATATTCTCTCTCCGATCACCGCCCCGCCAGCGATCTCTTCTTTCTTTTCATTTTTTTTTGATAAACTGGAAATAAAAAATAAAAAAAAATTACTTTTTGGTTAATTTGAGGCTCTAGCTGCTGATGCATTGATCGTCATCGTTTGTATATGCGGAAATTTTGTATATCAAATAAAGGTGAGTTTTTTTTTTTTTACTATTTGTTTTGGAACTTCTCTTGATTTTATAATTTGATTTTGTTTAATTTTCCTCAAATAATTGAAAACAATTAAAAAAAAAAGGTATTATTTATGAGAAGCCTTTCGTCTAGCGGATTGATTTTTCTTACAAAGTGAGAATTTTGTTTTATAACAAATATCTTTTCGTTTTGTGGCTTGCTTTCCATCTGCTTAATTAGATAATTTTTTCTTCAAAATAATGAATCAAAAACTAATAATTGATTGTTCCAAAAAAAGAATTTTCCTTATTAAAAAATTGATATTTTGGGAATACAAATTAGGAAAATAAATTAGTTTAAGATTTGATTGATTCAAATGAACTGTCTTTCTTTCAGTGTCTGTGCAATTTCTGAGAGAGATTCAATGACTTCAATTTGTCTTGAGTATCAGAGACATAATCCTGTCAAATCCCCAGACAATTATTTAGAATCAAAATTTTACATTAATAATGATAATAATTAATTAATTAATTGACACTTTTTAATTTTACCACAATTAAAATCATGGTCTCATCTGGGTTGCTGGGTATCATCGAGTTTCGTTCCTAGTTTTGGGAAATAAAAATATCCAGGTGGTCAAATCATAAACAATCTGAAAAATGGAGTACTTTCACATAGAGATGCTTGAAAAAATTATTTCTTTATTTGTCTACTCTGTGAAATTTTTATCTTTTTCTCTTAAATTTAATTTAAGTTTCAATATTTATGGGGATGGACAATGATCTTCTTAGCACGTGCTCCTCCATGTCTCTTCTTCCCCTATGATATTCCCAAGAACATTAGCACCTGCTGCAATTTCCATCGTCTAATAATTAATTTTTATCTTTTAAATTATTTGCATACGAACAAAATCGAATTATTTCGTTAATTTTTATATTAGACATATCGCATTTAAGCCTTAATCATATTGATAAAGGCTTAACCATTTTGATTAGTTAAGAAGTTCTAATACAATTTTTCTTTAATGAAATGTGAGTATTTTTACTCTCTTTTTTTTTTTTGTCCTTTTTAGGTTAATACTAAATGTTAAGATCACTTTCAATGAATTCCCTTTCATGGTAAAAGAGTGGGAGCTGGTTAATTTTGCCAGCAAAGCCGACCATGGCACTCCCGTGAGAGGGACAAAAGGGAAATGTTCAGAGGGTTTAAAAAAAAAAAATTAATAAATTAAATAAAAATATAAATGAGAAAAGCCAACAGTGTCTCACAAGTGTATAGTATATTTGTAATTTCTTATTTTCTTATCCTGTGCACTCATGAGTTGTGTCTTATCCTACAACTTCACCAGAAACAACATCAACACATTTTCGTTTTCTAAGTGTTAGCAGGAAATGCAAATGCATTTTGCGTTTTGTGTCGTGGGGTTGGTTTGTGTGCGTGATTTGTTAAGCAAAAACCAAAAAGTAACTTGTAGTGATGACCGTTAATGCACGTTGTGCCACAGTCCGCAAGTTTCTGTGAGAGACCCCATTTGTTGTTGTTGTTGATGTTGTTTTGTCGCAAAATCAAATGTTGTTGTTTTATTATTATCACCCTCTAAAATCAACCTCCTTCGAATTGCACGAGCCTGATCTGCTTGGATTTGGGCTCTTCTTGATGAAAAAACAGTACCCATTTGTGATCATTTCTTATCATTCTTGTATTCATCTTCCTTCAGATCTGGGTTGCTTTAAAGATGTAATCTTTTTTTTGCTTTTTCTGGTTTTCTTTGTGGGTTTGCGCTGTTGTTAATTATTCTTTGCTTTTTTTGGTCGGTCTTCTGTAACTATCTTTCTTTTTGGTTTCGTGTTAATTTTGTGGCAGATTTATTGCAGAGAAAAGGATCTTCTTTTTCAGCAACTGGTGTAAAAGAGAAAATTATTCCTTTGTAATGTGGGATATATGATTTTGCCAGCCAAGGCTGTCAATTAAAATGTGGCTCGTTTAGATTTTTGAACGATTTTTCTTCAATGTGGTCTAATTTGGATAGTGTTTGATGGATGTATGTGAATCACAACGATCATTGCACAAGCAGTCACCAACGGATACTGCAAGACCACCTTTGGTTCCGGCTGAGAAGAACAATGCACTCAATGCAGCACCACCCACTCGCCGTCTTCGGACAAGAGTGGTTAGTTCTCGGTACAAATCACCTTCCCCATCAACTACTACTTCTGCAGCTACAGCTAGGCGTTGTCCATCGCCAAACCTGACGAGGACAGTACCTTCACATGCCCAATTAGGCGCAAAGAGGGCGCTTTCAGCTGAGAGAAAGCGCCCCTCAACACCCCCATCACCACCTAGTCCATCTACACCAGTTAATGAATCATCTGTAGATACACAATTGCCATATAGAAGGTTAAGTATGGGTGGCCGATTACCTGAAAGTTTATGGCCTTCTACTATGAGAAGTCTCAGCGTATCTTTCCAGTCTGATACGATTTCCATTCCTATAAGTAAGAAGGAAAAAACAGTTCCTAATGCTTCTTTGGATCGCTCTTTGAGGCCGTCCTCAAATGTGGCTCATAAGCATGCTGAATCGCCTAGTACTTTGTCAAGGAAGCCTACACCAGAGAGAAAACGAAGTCCTCTTAAAGGCAAGAATGCACCCGATCAATCAGAGAATTCTAGACCAATTGATAGTTTACATACTAGATTGATAGATCATCATCGATGGCCTAGTAGAATTGGTGGGAAGGTGTCTTCAAATTCATTGGCTAAAAGTGCGGATCATGTAGATAAGATTGTTAGAAACTCAGCTACAGAAGTTCCAGGAATTGGGTTATCTTCACTGAGGAAAATTCATACTTCTGATACTGGTTTGAGTAAACCTATACAGAAATCTGCTAGTGATGTTGCTGCAAGGTTGTTATCACTTGATGAAATTGGTAGAGTACGGTCTGAAGCAAAGTCAATTGATGGTCATTCACAAAGAGTTACAGGACCTTGCAAGCTTATATCCGCAAGTTCTTCTGAGAGATCAGCATTAGCAACTCCCACAGTAAGATCTCAGTCATTGCCTACTCTTGGATCACGGCCTCCATCACCAAGTAGGACCTCAGTTTTATCATCCTCTAGAGGTGTCAGCCCATCTCGGGCAAGACCTTCAACTCCTCCTCCAAGAGGAGTCAGTCCATCTAGGATAAGGTCATCAACTACTGCTAGTCAACCTAACAGCTCAACTTCTGTGCTCAGTTTTATTGCGGATGTCAAAAAAGGGAAAAAGAGTGCAAGCTATATAGATGATGGTCATCAGCTACGGTTGCTATACAATAGATATTTGCAATGGAGATTTGCAAATGCTCGAGCAGAGGCTGTACTTTATATTCAAAAACTAACGGCTGAGGTAGAATTCTATTTGTGAAACCACTACATATGTCAGAACTTATTTCATAAAATGAATGACGTACAATCAAATGGGATATTAGGAAATTGTTGGAAAAGAGACAGACGGTCAGTTGTTAAATTTGTACATAAGAACAAACTATTATTATGTTGACGGTCTAGCCATTTATTGGTCTCTTTTCTTACACTAATGGTAAACTTGGATAACCACTTGTTCTTTTACAGTGCTTGTATATTTAACGCATTTTTTTTTGGTTAAATTGTTCAGAATTGATTCTGAGATAGTACAATTAAAGGATGCAAAATTAATTTTAACAAACATTGATTTCATGTTGCAGGAAACTTTATATAATGTCTGGGACATTACTTTAAGCCTGTGGGATTCAGTGATTAACAAAAGGATCAATCTCCAACAGCTGAAGCTACAACTTCAGTTGAACTTGGTTTTAAACAAACAAGTAATTACTCTCTCCTATTGTGATGTTATTATTTTATCTGTAACACTTAATTGATTGCACAGATGGTCCCTTGGAAGAAACTTAAATTGATATAAAAATGTATAATAATCTTAAATTTATATGATATCTACTGTCTATATGCCTTTAAAACCCCTGGAGATAGATCAATAGATAATTATTGTGTATTTACATAATTTCTTTATAAATGACAAAACATTAGCTTTTTTACTCTGTTTTCATTTCTAGGTTGTAAGTTATGGCTCGTGTGTCCACTACAGAATATATTTGTTCAATTTGAAAATTTTTTATTCAAGGACTGAGAATTTGTTCCTGAAGTGTCCTGCTTATATGGAAATGTATACAGTTGATTATTATTCACCTAAGCATAGCCAGTTTTGTTTTTACTGTTTCTTTTTGCCCTTTTCTGAACAACTGACATGTAATTATTTGAAGCATGATACATATGCTGGATGCTGAGTTTGCTGTGTGAAAGGATAAGTATTTTGTAAGTTAGAATCATTTTGCTTTCCTTGCTGATTTATTGCAATGAAGGAAAGACTAAAATTTATTCCACTTTGAATCTTAATCAATCTGACAATAAAAAGAACTCAATACGATGCCTTGTTCGCTATAGTGTGGAAAGTATTCATGTTACTTACTGGTACCATATTAATTGTTAATCGATGTCACTATCTAAGTGTTTGCATCCACGACAATTATTCAGATGGTCTATCTTGATGATTGGGCTTCACTTGAAAGAGATCATATTCGTTCTTTATCTGGGGTTGTAGAAGATTTGGAGGCGAGCACTGTCCGTGTTCCTTTAACTGGAGGAGCAAGGGTAATTTAAATTGTCTTAGTCACTGTAATTAATATCCAAAATGAGAAATATTGGCATCATTAATGAGCTTATGTGGTTACAGGCAGACACTGAATCTTTAAAGGCTGCCATTTGCTCAGCAGTTGATGTGATGCAGGCAATGGGAACCTCTATCTGTTCCTTACTATCCAGGGTTAGATATGATATTCTATCATATTGTAATGATCATGCAGTATATATTATCAGTTTAGCTTTTCCATGCTTTGCGTTTGGTTGTTTGTTCATGGGCAAATGGACTAGGCGATCTTTCCCTGGTTCTTAATGACAAAAATTTTTCACTTTTGCTACTATTTGCAGAAAATTGTTACATTTTGTTCATGGTTGTTACAGGAACAACCCAGGGTTCTTAGATTGTGAATTTCAGTGGAATAAAATTTTATACTACAGATAAATAATTAAAACAACAGAGGAATTTTTTTTTAATGTTGTTTGTTGCTCATAACTTGTTCAGCTTTTGTTTAGGCAACATTTTTCTACTATAAATCAGCACTATTGTGTCAAATGAAATTTTTCTTTACTTTTGTTATCCTATTAGATTGTACAACCGTCAATAAAGATGTATAAAGTAGAAAAAGATGTGTATGCAATATTTTGTGCTTGGTACTAGTTGGCCGAGGTATAGAATTAGAATTCTTCTATATTTTACTGTTGACACTAGTTCATTTTTGTTTAAGGCCATGTTCTGAATTTTGGATATACATTACTTTTACCTTTTCCAGTTCCAGGGCTGCATTATTTTGATCCTTATGCTAGCTCCAGATACTGAATTACTGATATTAGCATGAGTTTTCTCAGTGATAAGCTTTTGTACATGTACATGTATTCCAGGTGCTTAACTCCTTCTATGTACAT
The DNA here is from genome assembly GCA_025617385.1 of Murraya koenigii. Taxonomy (NCBI): domain Eukaryota; kingdom Viridiplantae; phylum Streptophyta; class Magnoliopsida; order Sapindales; family Rutaceae; genus Murraya; species Murraya koenigii. The sequence goes on from CM046817.1 coordinate 26,020,397, forward strand.
CAATTTTTTTAGGCTGAGGAGATGAACAGTTTGGTTTCTGAACTTGCTGTTATAGTCGCACACGAACAGGTAAAATTAGATGAGTGTCAATCTCTGTTGGCTTCAACGGCAGCTATGCAGGTGAGAGCATTCTACAAGATGTTGAATGCTTTTTGATGCCACAAGTTCTTGAATTGATAAGCAGATATAAGCAGGAAAAATGGTGTTGTAACATGATGTTAGTGTCTGCTCAAAATCCTTGATCACATTGAATTAAATACTAACTATAACAAATTGAGTGGGTGTTTGGATCAACATGTGTGTTTATACCTATTGATTTCACATGTTTATTTAGATCCACTTGGCCAGTTCACCAATTGGAAATTCCAGTCTTGCACATGAAAATTGAAGAGGCACATCAGTTTACAAAATGTAGAAACCTTTGCCTATAAGTTCATACTTTTGGAGTTAATGATCACTCAACATTATACTCCTTTCAAGATTTAGAGCATGTTACAGAAATTTTCCCTTTTGTGTGAAGTAGATTTTGCCATGCTGTAAGAAATTTCAGCAATACATGAGGCTAGCATTTTCTTTTCTTAGAAAGAGGAGAGAGAGGCAGGATGTCTCTTGGCTTTTGCATTTCTTACTGTGCTCTTTATCGACCAAGCCCTTTCTAGATGTCTAATTAAGCTTGAATTTAATCTAGCAAATTAACTGTTTTATTTTGAAAAGGTATATCTAATGTCAAGTGGGCTCAAGTAGACTTCTTATATCTACATGGTGACTTGACATGCTAGAGCATGTTTGCCACTGTCATCTGGTCAGTTCTATTTGGTCTTGGATTGTCCAAAAGACAATCTTCAGTGGAAAAATTCAGTTCTTACCAGTTTATTGATTGTTACAAAGTATGCTTTTCCCACATTGCTTTGCTTACATAGCATCCTGGTGGGGCTAGTCTATTTTGAGTCCATAGTTACATGGTTGAAATTTCCCCATTTCAATTAATTATATGAAATGGGTTGAGGGGTCGGCACATCTTAACCTTTGATATTTAAATGCTTGGGGGTCCAATATGCAGGCTGTCAAATTGCTTCATTATTCCCTCCACATGTGCCCATTAGTCCTTTGCCCTGTAGCAATTCAATAGTTACACTTATACATGTGGCCTATCCGATCCATCTCCTATCAAATTGCTTGGCCAATCACTTCATTGATCACATTATTACATCAAAGTTCATTTTTGTATGTTTCTGCATTTTGTCTTGCTTCTTTAAGCTTGATGTTGGTTGTCTGTTTATTTATTGTGCAAATTGTGAAATCTTGGATTTGTATTTTGATTGCTTCTTGGCATAAAGCAGGTAGAAGAGTACAGCCTTAGGACTCATCTTATACAAAAGGAACAGGCTTTGGAGAAAGGCTGAGCAGCCAGTATTGGCCATCAAAAGCTCACAAAGGCAATGGCCCTAACACCCGCAGCCATGCTAACTATTGACCACGCATGTTTCATCTCACTTCAGCAGAGATAAAATGCTGTTTTCTTGGGTCTCTCTCTCTCTCAGTAAATGTAAATTGGTTCCTCTTTTTTTTTTAATATATACCACTCTCTTGATATTAAATTATTTTTTTTTTTTGCACTTTTCCACGATGGAGCTACTGGCTCGATCAGTCTTAGGCGTAGTTTTTGTATCACGCATATGAACAGAAAAAGAAAAATGCAGAAGGGAGCAAAGGATTGAATGAATCCAAATGTAGAAGCAAAGTTTCAGGAAAAAGGAAGAAAATTTTATTAGCAGTTCAATTCTCTTGTATATTCATCATTATTATTGTTTGTTTAATTAAATTATATGTCACATATTATGCAGAAGCCTTCTTAGCCATTTTATACATCATTAAGGGTATTATTTATTATTTTAGACAAATTATATGTTCATCAACAAAAAAAACCTTAAAACGACGCCGTATTTCTGCCGGAACTTAAAACATTAACATCTCAACAACGGCCCCGCGCGCGCGGAAACACGCGATCTCAATTTCCCGCCGTTTTACTTTTTAATAATTTATATGAATCCCTCGCGAATCAGTCTTTTTTTGGCAAACACTTGGGCTTCAATCCCAAATGTCTATGAAACCACAGAGCAGAAACCTGTTCCTGAGTCTTCTAAAAGGCGCCAAAACACAGTCACAGCTCACTCAAACGCACGCCCAAATCATCATCCACGGCTTCCAAAATGATCTATCAACAGTCACAAAACTCGCCCACAGACTCTCAGACTTCAAAGCCACGTGCTACGCGCGTGCCCTCTTCTTCTCCATCCCTAAACCGGACCTCTTCCTCTTCAACGTCATCATTCGCGGTTTCTCCAATAATGAAATGCCTAAATCATCGATTTTTTTTTATACCCATTTGAGAAAAAACACTGCTCTTACGCCTGATAACTTTACTTACTCATTCATAATATCCGCAGCTTCAGCTTGTTGTGATCTTAGGATAGGTGTTCTGTTGCATGGACATGCGATTGTTAGTGGTTATGGATCTGATTTGTTCGTTGGGTCTGCCTTAGTTGATCTGTATTTTCAGTTTTCCAGCGTTGAGTCTGCACGCAAGATGTTTGATAAAATGCCTGAGAAAGATACGGTTTTGTGGAATTCTATGATTTCTGGGTTGATGAAAAATTCTTGCTTTCAGGATTCAATTTGGGTTTTTGGGGACATGGTTAGAAATGGTGAGACCCGGTTGGATTCGACAAGTGTGGCTGCTGTGCTGCCAGCTGTAGCAGAGGTGCAAGAGTTGAGATTGGGGATGGAGATTCAGTGCTTGGGTTTAAAGTTAGGGTTTCATGATCATGTTTATGTGCTGACTGGATTGGTTTCATTTTACTCGAAATGTGGAGAGATTGAGAGGGCGAAATTGTTGTTTGGAGAGATTGTTAGGCCGGACTTGATATCTTATAATGCAATGATATCTGGGTATACTTGTAATGGTGAGTCCGAATCTTCATTGAGACTGTTTAGACAGTTGCTTGCTTCAGGAGAGAGAGTTAATTCAAGTACGATTGTGGGATTAATTCCTGTGTTTTATCCTTTTGGACATTTACATCTCACTAATTGTATTCATAGTTTCTGTGTGAAATCTGGTATTGTTTCAAATTCTTCAGTTTCAACTGCTTTAACTACTGCTTATAGTAGATTAAATGAAATGGAAGCCGCAAGGAAGCTTTTTGATAAGTCTTCAGAGAAAAGTTTGGCTTCTTGGAATGCCATGATAGCTGGTTATACCCAAAACGGGTTTACAGAGGAAGCGATTTCTCTTTTCCAGGACATGCAGGCCTCAAAAGTCACACCAAATCCTGTAACAGTCAGTAGCATTCTTTCTGCTTGTGCTCAACTTGGAGCACTGAGTCTTGGTAAATGGGTACATGGACTAGTTAAGAGCAGGAAATTTGAGTCTAATATATATGTGTCAAGTGCTCTAATCGACATGTATGCAAAGTGTGGAAACATTGAAGAGGCTCGAGAGTTATTTGACTTGATGCCGCAGAAGACTGAGGTAACTTGGAACACCATGATCTCTGGATATGGCCTCCATGGACATGGACAGGAAGCTCTACAGCTTTTTTCAGAAATGTTGTGTTCTGGCATTCGGCCTACTGGGGTTACTTTTCTTTCTGTTTTGTATGCTTGCAGTCATGCTGGCTTAGTGAGAGAAGGAGATGAAATATTCCAATCCATGATTCATGATCATGGATTTAAGCCCTTACCCGAGCATTATGCCTGCATGGTAGACATCCTTGGTCGAGCTGGACAATTGGAGGAGGCCTTGGAATTTATAAAGGGATTGGCTGTAGAGCCGGGTCCTGCTGTATGGGGTGCATTGCTTGGTGCTTGCATGATTCATAAAGACACAAACCTAGCCCGCTTGGCTTCCGAAAAACTATTTGAATTGGACCCAGAAAATGTGGGATATCATGTCTTACTCTCAAATATTTATTCAGCTGAGGGAGACTATCTACAGGCCGCAACAGTTCGACAAGTAGTTAAGAAGAGAAAGCTTGCAAAGACTCCTGGGTGCACTCTAATTGAGGTTGGTGGTACCCCACATGTCTTCACATCAGGTGATCAGCTGCATCCCCAGTCAACTGCAATCTATGCAATGCTAGAGAATTTGAATGGAAAGATGAGAGAGGCTGGATTTCAGACAGGGACCGTCACAGCTTTGCATGACGTGGAGGAGGAAGAGAAGGAGCTAATGGTGAAGGTTCACAGTGAGAAGTTGGCGATAGCATTTGGCCTTATTGCTACTGGACCTGGAACTGAAATTAGGATTATTAAGAATCTCCGGGTTTGTTTAGACTGCCATACAGCAACTAAATTTATATCCAAGGTTACAAGGAGAGTCATTGTGGTTAGGGATGCTAATAGATTCCACCATTTCAAGAATGGTGTATGTTCATGTGGAGACTACTGGTAGAAAGACGCAAATGCATACCAGTTAGCCATTGGTCGGTCCTCCAAATTTGCCTGCCGTACAGCTGTTGTTTAATGAGTCCAAATTCCCTCGGGTCACCAACTATCCAGTGAAACCAAACCGGAAACCCATCCTACATGGCGACAGGAGCGAATGATCCTCCGTTTGGAAGAGAAATGATTCCTCTGTCTGCTTATCCAACTAATTTGCATGCTCACGGTATTTCCAATTAACCAAATGTACATGGCAAGACCTCAGCCACAAGAATCAACAAATTAACAAGGTAAGCCTTATGTTTACTCAATTTGGTCTCTTCCTCCCTACAGGATAAATGTAAGCAACTTTGTTTTCTGCTCGTTATACAAATTCTGCATCCATATGTTTGATACAGGGGAATCTCATCAGACATTGATGGTGCCGTCAAGGAAAAATGTTCGTAGTCAATGGCTCATCATGACTCTTAGTTCCTACCAAATCACTATTCTTTTTGCATGGTTCCTTTTCCTCACCAATAAGCTTGAAGAAGTATCAAATTCATCCCGGCGATTTTGCCTAAGTGGCTGGATATCTTGCAAGTTCAAACTTGCTCAACTTCAGTTATATCACTCATCATGCTCCATTTGTTTATTTATTTTCACCTGTTTAATTCAGAGAAAGAATTCTCAGCATGCCCAAGATTGAAGAGAGTTTCTATTTCTCTTCATTAAAGAGATTTTTTGTTCGTAGAATTTAATAAGGATAGATCGAGATATTCTTTGTATTCTATTGGTTATTGTTGCATAGACAACCCAACCCATTCGAATTTGATATAAATTTGAGAATTTGAGCTTTCCCAAGTCCTTGACGTGATGACTAAACAGATTTGAATAAGTATATCATACAATTAAACATGAACTCAATTAACTTTAGTATGCTAGTGATGAGTGATGACTCAATTATAACGTAATTATACTGTATCCCCTGTAAGCCTATATTTTATTTAAATATAAAACTAAATGAACGAAAGGAAAATGCGAAATAGTTCTATTACTTCAAGTTTTGCTTGGGACAAATCCTTAAGGTTTGCCTGATTACAAGCATAACAACATTGTTTACAAAATAAGCGAAAGAGTCCCGAACAACAGTAGGGGTATTTTTATAAATTCCATAAATATTGAAGTCAACTTAAGGGAAGGGATGTCGTTACTTTTGATACAAGTCCTATACATATACGGATACGGTGTTGTTGTAATTAGTTTCTGATGCCGACTTGATTTCTTTTGATTCTTTCCGTACTAAATTTTGATTCTACTTCAAGTTATTTTAGTTTTGTTTCCTCTCTATAAGTGTACATATAACCCCTTTGCTTCCTTTTCTTGCTTTCAAAATCTCTTTTCGTCTGCTGAATTTTCGTGCCACATGGGTTTAAGATGTAGCCAGGGTAAGACCGTGACTAGAAAACAAAACCCTTCTGGGTTACAGCGAGGAGGTTGTGATGATGATAATGCAGGTAAATCGTGCTAATTGTTTCAGTATTTTGTGTATTTTCAAGAATAAGGCTTCTTTTGTTAATGTTGTTGCTAATGCTTGCAGCAGGCGATCGTGTCCAGGATCCACAATTGAAAATCAGTTCAAAAGACGTCGAAAATCCTACAGTTTTAGTTAATAAGAATGGGGATCACAAAAGAGCAGCATCTACTAGCCCGCAGGTTTTGAAGGGAGAGGGGAAGATTCAACAATTTTCTGAAGAGTCATCTCCGCAACGGCTTTCGGGCAATCCAGGTCAGGATTCACAACGTGGAAGTATTTTTAAAAATTCTGCACATACGATTAAGAAGAATGAGGATCGGCCAAGATTATCTACAAGCCAAAATAATCTGACGGGAAAGGTGAAGATTCAACAATTTGATAAAGATCAACCAAAGCTACCACTTGCTGGCAGTGCTGGCCAGGCCCAGGATTCACATTCACAGCGCGAAAATAGGTCGAAAAATTCTGCACATTTGGTTAAGAAGGATGAGGATCATACAAGTAAAGGAGCATCAACAAGCCAAAAGGTTCTCATCAAAGGAAAGGAGAAGATCACTCAACAATCTGTGAAGCAGCAGCAGCAAGCTGGGAAAGTTACCCCAAAACGGGGCCCCAAGAATCACTCTAGCAAACCCTCAAGAAGGGAAAATCCCACTCCCACATATCATATCTTTTGGGATGGTAAGTTCCAGGGTTTTGTGTTATTTCCTCTGTTCTTATTTGACTGTTATTATCTGAAGGACAAGGGCTTGCTTAGGTTCTATAAGGGCTATTGGTTCGTACTTGCTTAGGTTCTATAAGTACTATTGTTTCGTAGTAACTCAACATTGAGTCAAAGAAATTTGACTTACGAGTTACTATGAAACAGGAAGAACAAGGTATCATAGCCAATTCTGACGAATAGTTCTTGTACACCTCGCCCGGTTATACAGGAATCAAAGAGTCAAGCCTTGGCTTTGATAGCATGTTAGTGTATAACAATGTTCTGCCATGCTTATGCAGGTTTCGAAGAATCTGAGGAGGAAGCATCTGGGCATACACGGAGATGTTGTTTATGTGATATTGACCTAGCATATGAACCAATTGAAGAGGAAGCAGAAGATGATTATGAACATGAAGAATATGAATACCAGGTGTTTGCTCGACTTCCAGAGGTTGCTGTTCTTGCGTGTGGTCATGCCTTTCATGGACAATGTTTGCTCTCAGCCACACCCGAAGAGTTCTCGAGAGATCCTCTATGCTTTATATGTGCCAGCTTGTAATAGATCTCCTCACCCGCCCCCATCATTTAAATTAATTCCTTTTGGAACTTTGTGAGTTATTAGATAAATTAAAATGAATTAACAGGGCAACCGGAGCAGAGCCCGTTTGAATTTGGCAATTTCATTCAAGAACATACACCTCGATGTTGTTTTATCCAACTGCAAGGGTGTAGAGTGAGCGTTTGCTGCATTCGTGGTGTACAATAGGGCTATTATTACCCGACTACTGATTCAATGGGGTTTGGCCAACCAAAATGGTGAGCTATCATTCTTTTGGCCAAAATGGTAAACTACGGCAAAATCTTTTTGCCAAAATTGTCACATACCCAAGATATAAAATGCCCAAAAATTAAAAAAAATGAAAAAAAAAAAAAGTAATCAGCTCATGCTTGTACAAGAATAGCATCGCATCTCGAAGAAGAAGGCATATCAACAGCGAAAAAAATAAACTTGCTAGGTCGAGATTAAATTTACTTACAAATTATAATAAAAGGTTGTTTTACAAGATACCAAGCAAACACTGTAGCTACCAACACCTACTTCGTTTTTTACATGGGATATTCTAGCAGGATTCTTCATCAAACCAAATTTCTGAATCCCTCTGAACCCCAAGGCCAGCATCTGTTCTGATATTCGAATAATATTAAACACCAGCAATCTTTTCAAATCCACAAGTGCTGAGAGGTTTAACCCTCGAAAATCTTCTGTAATCTTAACAAAGAGAGCTAACTATCTAGCTTGAGAGTCACCATCTTCTTCTGATATGTTAAACAAGAATTTTGGAAGAGATGCAATTCGGGGGAGATGAAGCAGCAGCTCCCCGAATGAGTCTTTCCTTGACATGCCTGTCATTGGCTTGCTGCCAGAGATATCCTTAGCATTATCCCCTTCGGGAGGTTTAATATTATCTCTCATTTTGTTATCATGTGTTGATTCCATGGTGTTCAGCTGCACACTCTTTCCATTTACATCATCAGGTCTTCCATCAGAAGTTTCCCCAATAACCTGCGAGTTTTGGGCCGCATCCGGTTGATCCATCTGCAGAAGGCAATAAAGAGAATTTACTCTTGACATAAGGAAATTTTCATCATCAACACCATCATCTGCTGCTGCTTGAGTGTCACTGAGGAGGCACTGAGCAATGTCCAAGAATTTACGGCAGTCTGATCCATCCTCAGACAGGGGTTGGTTTCCAGAGGTCATCTGTTCTGAAATACAATTTCCGATGTGGTTCATAAGATCACTCATCGACATAGAAGGGTGAAGCCCTGGAACTTTAATCTTGTCCCAATTCCTTGGCGCCTTTGAATTTACTTCACCAATTCCACTCCCTTCAATTGCATGATTGTCCATCACTAGTATTAGAAGGGAAATCAGAGACACATTGAGAAAACAACTAGAATGTGCAGTGATAAATGTAACAAGAGCTTACAAGAACTAGGATTTCATAACCAAGCCATAGAGATCACATGATACCAGTATTCTAGCATTCAATAAATATTTAAAAGTGAGAACATTCCACCAGAAATTCAACAGATAACTTAAAAGCTAAAGAAATTAGTGAGAACCATGGCTTCATAAACAATCACATCTTGCCCGAGAATGCAGTACAAATTCAGTGCTATCACAAGTTATAGCGTCATCACAATTATGAGATTTTTTCCCAATATATTTCAGTAAAAAAAAGGCAGTAACAATAAAGACTTGGGAAAGAAAGGATAGAACATTAGAACTTCAGAACTGAGAGAACATATTGTTCTTGTACCTGAGCTGGGAGACGGGGCTTCCCGAGACATATGTTCCGATCCAATACCAGAAGGTTCCCCTTTTTCAATTTCTAAGGAAGATGAATAAGCTGCTGGTGATGCTAGATTCTGAAAACCAGAGAAAGATGGTCCTTTTCTCTCCAGTTGATCGCCTTTAAATTCTTCTGCATCCTCACAGATAGAAGACCTTGGTTCAAAGTACGGTGACTCCAAATTTATTTCTGGCTGTCGGCTTAAGAAGTTCAAACGCATGTCACATTGGATAAGCTTTTCAAAATGTCTGTTCAACAGCCCTTGTGGACACTGCAGAAAATGTTGCCTACAGATCACAGTATCAAAATTTTCATCAGTTTTCAGCATCATTAAACATGTATGCACATCCCGTTCAAAAGAATGTGTAGTGGAAAAGGAACATGTATGTCCTTAAGTCTGAAAAAATGATTTTGGATAACCAATGTATTCAAAAAGGATTCCTCTTCTCAAACTAAAAAGACATACGAACTATGCTGCAATCCTTGATCATAAATATAATTATGGGGAAACAACAGGCAGTCCAAGCTTCAAAAATAGAATGTTGATAGCCTAAGTACATTGATAGAGATCTATACAAAAAATGGATGTATTCAGTATCCCTCAAATAAACTAAAACCGAAAACAAGTATTCTCAAGTTAATTGATAAGAAGAAGCATAACTCACTCATAATACCTAACATAGAAAAACTGAACCTCAAGAGTCTGAAAAATCATCTGATTAATGCTAAAGTAGAAAAATCACCAATGAAAGAACAAGTATCTAACCTGTGCATGCTAGCCTGACCATCAGTAAAATCTGCAGTAGCCTGCCACAAAGTGTGCTTCCTAGGCTGCGGATTAGTCTCCCTAAAGAAAAGGGGCTGTCTAGCAAGCTGCAGTGCAAAACAGAGCATCAATAAAATCAATTTATACCCCGGAACACAAAAGCAAAATCTGTACGATTAGTTGATAACATTACCACAACATTCAAGGTCCCAGGTCCATCATCAGGACAGTTTGCCTTCAGAGCCATAATATCTGACCATTGGATCTCTATTTTGCTCTTGAGACCACCTTCAAGAACTTCCCAAACAAGCTTGTGCTTTGCAAAGTAACACTTAGCCACTAAATCACCTTCATATCTCGATTTGTACTGCCACACAAACGGAGAAAAAAAAAAAAAGATCTCAGTATCTTATTACCGTGCAAAAACATCAACTGAAAAAACACAACTAAACCAAAACATGTAGTAATCACCTCCCAACACCCGATTCTCAGAATTGAAGCAGGAAAATTAGAAGCCTTAAGCTTGTCTGCACTACTAGAAGAAGCGACAGCGGCTTTGCTCTCCTTCTTGACTGCAGTAGCAGTACCATTCTCAGTCCCTTGGGAAAGCCTCATTTGAATCAAATCCAACAACGATGGGCTCTTCCTCAGCCGCAGACCCAAAGGACTGGGCTCATCGAGAGGGTTGTATTGAGATGGAGGAATCGGAAACGAATCATTATCATTCCAAGCACCCCACGCCTGAAAAATAATCAACAACAATAACACAGTCAAAACAATATGAATTATATATCAATAATAACCATAACATAATCACCGGGTCAAACTAATACAGAAACGCATTGGAAACTTAAACAACGTTCACATTTTTACGGCCAATATTTTAAATATTCATTAATTTCAATCAAACACACCTGTTGTTGTAGAGTTGAAGATGGTTTAGATCGCTTATTGAGAGGACCGTGTTCTTCCTCCAACGGGTCTTCAACGATCTCTAATTTCACCGGCACCTTCTCCCGACACGACGTCGTTTCAGGATCTGGTTTCGGATTCCCTGATTTCATTAACTGAACCATCAAAAAAGATTTGTCGAAATTTTATCTCGCGCCAAACACAAAACCGAAATTCAAGGAAAATCGGATTTTTCTTTACCAATAAATATCAAAAATTGATAAAATACGATTTTTTTTTCTATTTTGAGTGCTATAAATAAGATATTTGATCGCAGAAAAAATGGGCAGATTCTGAAACCCTAAATTCTTCAACTTTCCATATTTCCAATTGTTTTTCCTAATTTTCTGAGACAACGAGAGATATCTTTAACGGTGTTAACATGACGGCGGGCACGTGCAAAATCCCGCATGTGCATACGTAATGACTAAAACAACCCCAGAACAGCGAGTGATGAATGGCGTCTGAGCGGAGGGGGATTTAGTAATTTTAGCAATGATTCGATGGAGCACGTGCTTGACTGACACATATAGTACGAGTCAATGGATAAATGTCGGGGCCACTGGCAGCCTTTATGCAGCCAGCGGTGGTTCGGTTTGGTCTGATACGTGGCGCAGGATCCTGCAGTAGATCGGCAAAAATGGTTATTCGACTTGACACGTGGACCGTTGAATTGGATGCCGTGAAAAGAAAGTTTCCGGCAAGGGCAGCTGTTTTTGGTAATCATGAGCTGAGCCGCATTTTTTCCTTAATTATTATTACGTTTTAAGGAACTTTCTTAATTATTTACTTTGAGGCCATCATGCGATTGAAACGTAAAGATTTTGTCGTTATCTTATTTTATTGCAAGGTATTTGATTAGTAGATGTCGAAATCTCACATGTATACTGTAGTGAAATGTCATCCAAGTAAAATTAAGAATCTCAAAAATTGAGCGTCAAACTTGAGCTTTTAGTTAGATATTTAATTATTAGACGATAAAATATTTGTTTTATAAATTATAAAGTTTATTGTTTTATAAGTAAATGACATATAATTTTTTAAAATTAAATCAAGACTCGACTGTTAAATCTATAATAATATTGTATTTTAAAAGGTTTGTTTGTTATTGAGGTAATTTGACAATTAAAATACATTTATTGTGGAAAAAATGATAGTCATAAAATATAAATTGATTATATAATTTTTAAATAATAATTTGATAAAAAAAATTATATATTATAAGTTTTTATTGTACAATTGTGGGATAAAAGTGAGGGGTGAACAAATAACCGAACCTAATCTCATCTAAAAAATTTGTGTTTAAATCGAGTGCGGATGAACCACTCAACTTGATCGAGTATGATTTGTCAAACTTGATTGAATCAAATTACAAGTTTGAATTGAATTTTGATTTCTTTTTTTTTTTTCCAATATAATTAACTCAAAATTCGATCGAGTTAATTCGAACCTAAATTTACCTGCCCTTAATAAAAATAATTTTAATTTCAAATTACAACAAATATTTACCAAAAACTTTAAAAATAACTAACCATAATACTAAAAAGACTCTAAATTTGGTCCACTATAAGTTCAAATATTCATATTACACCAAAAATAAAACAATTTAAGTATTCTAACGTGAGTTTTCCCTTAGTCCTGTCGGCTGTGTCTAATTTTTACTTATTTAGGCGTTCCTCTTTTTATTTTTATTTTTTTAAAGAAAACTTTCTATATTCAGGGACGTTTACCCATAATATGTTGAAAATACATCACTGAGTTACAGCGTTGTGACATCTCAGAGTAGAACTGGATTACATGTGAAAATGTATAAAGTAGGATGGACCTAGTAATCGATACAACTATTGTCAAAATTGTTGAGTGCACATTGATATGAAAATAGATCTAATAAATTATAAAGATAACTCAAATGAAGTAGAAGAAAATATTGTTAGATTTCTTTCCTTTTCTGGATCGTTGTACTTTGCTTTAGAAAGAAATAAAGAAATAATCATCATCATATTACTTTATGATGAAAGAAAGATGGTGATTGATATGGATAGTTAGAACCTCTGTGGTATTTTTTTTTTTTTTTTAGCATATAGATAACGCGGGATTATATACTATTTAATCTCACTCTCCAAGGTCAAATGGATGGCTACTTGCTCATGTTAATTAATTTTTGCCTTACCATGGATCCACATGATGCACACTTCTGTTCATAAGCACAAGACTTAAATATATTATCACCAGCGTAATCACGCCGCCGAAAATGACCTAATAGTTGAAATTATATCATCAGTTATCAAAGATTATTAAGAGATTTTACTAAAAGCACTCGTCCACTAGCCTTGACAAGCAACGCCAAGAAGCATACTGTACTAGTGAACTTTGCTTGATTTTGAGCTTTGTGGTGGGAACATGAGCAAAATAAGAGCCAAAATGATCAATTAGGATAAATAAAACAATTGAAAGCACTATTTTGTTTGCTTACAACAAAATGTGAGAAATTCGGGCGAAAGGAAATTACATAGGTCTTCTGCAAACTGTGAAAATCACTTCTACTTTGCTTGTCTGTTAACCTTCAGATATGGCATGCAACCTATAACATTATCGTAATCACTTTGGCTAACTTGGTGCTGTTCACAACAAAAAATTAAAGTGATGTCAGTGAGCCAGATCTATGAGATTGCTATGATTCTTACTTGAAAGAAATATGACTGGTTGCTGTGATATAAACACCTAAGCCACCCAGAAAGTCGCATTCCATCTCAAGTCAAACATTATAATTAAGAGTACTCAATGAGGGCACTTCAACGCCCAATGTCAAGTAAATGAGTCTACAATATTTACCATGCATGTGCAATTAGTCTAAATGCATTTCTTAGATTACATTTTAAATCAGCTGAATTTCACTTGAATCATTTTATATTATCTTCTTATCTAAATGAAATGGATTGGTGGATGATGATGTCTTCATGAGCCTGTGAGCTCAGCTGCATCGAAACAAACTCATCTAAGTTGTTCCACCATCTCTTATTGAGACATCTTTAAATAAAACAATCTGTTGTGATGTTCGTATTACTTGATTAAGTGAAAAAAAAAAAGAAATAGTAAGAGCTATAGGGAAAGGAACCTCAGAATATTCTCCCAAGCTCCCCACAAAATATAGACAAAGCTTAAAAAAGAGCAATATTCAGTCTCTAGGATCAATTGTTCATATAAATTGACACCCCAGATTTCTTACCAAGGGCAACAGAAAGCTGACTAGCAAACAGACAAGCAGTAAGTAAACGAGGACTGAACCATCAAATTCTTCCCACATGAAAACATCCGAAAGCCAAATGGAAAAAAACTAAACCACTTCTGAGAACCTAGTGTTATAAGTTTGCCACTGCTCAAGAACCATCCATTAAAAATGCACTCCAGGCCACATAAAATATCCTATCATCAACCCTTCAGGCATTGAAACCTTGACCAGACAACCATTGAAGAGCTACTCATCATTGTTCAAAAAACCACCAGAATTTCTAATCAGAGGCAAATAAATGCAAATCAGCAGTCAATTTTTGAGGTTCTTCATCTTTTCTTTGAAGTGAGATAGCAAGAATGCATAGTACAACTACATTTTGGAAAAAAAAAAATGTATCCTCTTTTGGGAACCAATAAGTTTTCCAGCAGAACTAAGAGGAGATAATTCTGGGAAAAGACTTTGACTGACTATTTACTATTGTCTGTTCAATCATTCTGATGAAGGTAAAAAAACATTAAGAATAGAACGATCCAGAATATAAAAAGTTTTCAGTCTGTACACTCACTCCAATATCTATTAATCCTGAACTTCGAGAAGCAAAGAGAAGAAGAAATAATCTCCATCAAAACAAATAACCATAAGAACCAGAACTCCTTTGATCTCCAATATCGTCTTCTCCATGCACCCACACTCAATTTATCACCTTTCACAAAGCATTTTAATCACTCCCTTCAACAATTAAACATGCCAATGCTATCCACAGTCCACATTCTCTACCTATCAAGTGATTAAATAGTATAACAGATGTTACATTACCAACCTCCCATTTAATGACAAGCTATTTTACCCATTCATCTTTGACAGTGTACCTTTGGGCAAAACAAATCAATTTCTCCAGCTGATTTGATATTTTCAGACATTGAAGCACTATTGTCGTGTGATATATTAATCAAATCAAATGGCACAACTCACATATCACATTACACTATCTCTCATTCTTATCTTGGAGCCTTTAAATCAATCTTCCTCAACAAATTGAACACTAATTAATCCGCATTTATTTTCCTTCTACCAGAACAGCTTCATAAATCACAACACAAATTCTTCCCTTTAGTGAATGTTCCACTGATGATTGTTCAATCAACTCAAACACTAGCACAATAGACAGATAAATACAACAGATTTACATGGCAATATCACTCAGCACAGTATTTCGTTTTTCTTGGGGGAAAAAAAAGATAATAAATAAACAGCTACAATTCAAATGAGTTTAAAGAAAGCTGACCATTTTAGAGAGGCGTAATTTTCTCTTAGTGTTTTTCTTAGCCAACAAATGCTGTTTTCCAGCTCTCCTCCTCATTATTTTTCCTTTACCAGTCACCCTGAACCTCTTCGCGGATGCCTACAAACCCCAAAAAACCAAAACAAAGTTAATATCTTGTTACAGTTATTACCAAATTCATTCAATACCCCCACAAGATAATGCCAAAGAGAAAGAAAAATGACCTTGTGGGTTTTCATTTTGTAACCTTTTGCGGCAAAAACAGTGACCGTTTGAGGCCTGCTTTGAGTTACTGTTGTGGGGAAGTTGTTATGCGGGAAGAGTAAAGGAGAGGCGGAAATGCTGTGGCTTGAATTGAGTCTGAGAGAGTTGTTAAGCTTGTTGGAGAGAGCGAGTTGGAGTGATGAGCCACGAGAGGCTCTCATCGAAGAAGAAGAAGAAGAAGGGCACAGTGGGCAAAATTTTAAATTGAAAGATAACATCGAAGCCATGGTTTCTTTTGTCTCGTTTTATCTTCTGCCAAGGATACTGAAGAAGAAGAATTGGTGTTAGGCGGAGTGACGATGGATGAATGGTGATTTGTGGATGGAAGGCACTCGAAGAAAGAAGCGGAGGCCTCTATCTTTTCTGAATTTTACGATTGAGGACATCGCACATTCATCGAACGTAATGCGCCAGCAATGTTTTCTATTTTCCTTCCCCCCTCTCCCAAAATTACCACCCATTACAGTCGTAGTACTGCGTCGTTCTTTATTTATGTACTTATTTTATTAAAGAAAAAAAAGTGATCAAATCAATTAATGAAAAAGGAGGACAATTATGAATATTATCAGAGTTATGTGAATGGCTTACTCAATACTAATTACGACTTAGGTTCATTTCTGACTGGAATATTATTGCTTGGGTACGACCGGAAGACCACCGATATCTATTAATATCTCTTTTTTCGAAATCGTCTAAACTACTGTAAGCACAAAACTAATACAATTTACCCATCAGGCCAATTGCTTGTTCTTACATGTGTAACATTACAAAACAAATGCTCTCCTTGTCATCCTGCTAATCGTCCATTAACCACATTGCTTCCCATTATACATGCTGAAAAGGGTAACTAACATAACATATTTTTGTTTTCTTTTAAGAAAATGGCAGTAACTTGCTCGATTCATCATCGATTGCTGTGGCTGTGATGGAGTATGTCAATAGTACCTGTACGAAAGTGGTGGGTGAAGCTCTTTGCTTGTTAACTAACAGTTTAGAAGAAATAAAAATTAAGAAGATTTCTGGCTGAACTTTTAACCCTTTTGAATCCCAAGCTTTTGCAGATCATGGTCTTGACACGATTGCTATTGATTCCCACTCCAAACTACATATGACATCCTGCATGACAATACACATACCCATCAAAATGTTCATTTATTAGATTCCCATAATGCAATGCCAAGTCTGATATGGTTCCATACTCATTACTTACCGAGGGGTTCTGTGGGTCGATGTCAAAGCTGTTGATTGCACAAGGTTCAGCCAAAAGCTCGAAGGGTTCTTCACCTATGTAGTTGAAAATTTATACATGATCAGTCACCATATAAAATACAAATCTCTGAAGTATTCCTTGTTCTCTACACATCACTAACACTTTCCAATAATGAAATGCTCAAAGGATAACTTCCATATAAGAATGAGAGCTGAGGAGTGAGTGATAGTTGGCCTACAACCACTGAAGCAAGAAAATCAAACCTTGTTCAACCACAGCAAGGATCCCATCTTCTGAGCAGAACATGGCAGGTAAGACTCGTGAGGATGAAATGTTTGAGGACTTTGTATGGCAGTCATATTGAACCGCCCAAACCTCACTCTCAGATAATGAATGGGTTACAGCCTCTCCTGTTCCAACACCAGAAAGAACAATTGGCTGCTCCTGCCATCGAAGATCCCAGGCAAATACTGTACCAGACGAGCCTCCAGCCTACAAATTGAAGAAATTTGGAACTAAACTATAAAATTCATGCAAACAGAGTTACCTTGCATGATTGGCCACAGTAAGAAAGCTAATCCAAGTTTTGATAGACCGCAAAGTGATTCATAATCTATGTAAAAGTTTCAGTGTCACAAAACCCAAGCTATTAAGCTTTGCACAGAATGGTTTCAAAAATAAATAAATAAATTGTATGAATAGTTATGATTACAATCAGGAAGAGCAAGTTATCATTCAAGCCTCATGTAACAATCAAATTACTATATTATGGCGCAAGCTTTAACCATATCTGTCACATAAGAAAGTCAATAATTTATTACTTCAAACACATCTGAGTTACACCAGGTCCACAAACATTACTAGTTTAAATCTAACAACCATATTAGAGCTAAGCACTAGTGAAATACACTACAATCAAATGATTTTGAATGAAGGTAGATGGCTATAGTTGAACAAAAGGCATATCTCATTTTTCATTATTGACTTCACTCAGATGCTTACTAATCATCATAGCAGCTAAGAACAGAAAAAGAAAGGCAAACTAGCAACAACATTCTAGCTACTGAATTGCCAAGTCATAAAGGTATAACATGAGCAAAACGAGGAGGAAACCAAGTCGAAATCTTCAATAACACCAACTAGATGTGTACCCAACTTCTCAGATATTAGAATTTAAAGAAGCATGCAGCATCTTACCAGACAAGTATGCTTTCGTGATGGATGAATATCAACAGAATGTATCATTCCAGAGGCTTTTCCTTGAGACCTGCAAAGATAAAACCACAAGTAGTTCATTATCCACAGCAAATAATGCCAAAGACAGAACATATTTTAAGTTGTAAACAGTAATCACCAAGCACGAGTCAAGTAGTCAACAAAGCATTTCTACTCCAATGTACATGCAACCTAACCTTCAGCTTGCCATGAACTCTTTTATAAACTTCATATCATATAAATAAACAATCTTTTCCTAACAACTTTTGCTCATAATCGATGCAATCATGCATGACAGACTACTCAAATTTCTACAATAAACTTACAAGCCATTGAATATTCAGGTTTTACTTTAGTAGCCAATCACTAACCCACTTCTCCTACACAACAATGAATCCATTCCGCAGCAGTGTATAAGAATTTACAATCACTTAAAAAACACTCCTCACCCAAAATTCCCCTTGAACTGCAAAACCGGGCCCTCGCTGCCTGCTCGTCTGAGATCCCACCACTGAAGTCCATAGCCAAAGCCACCGGTAACAAATTCAGTCGGAGACGCCCACTTCACACAATTAAACACCACCAGTCCATTCCCGTCATAAACCCTCTTAAATTCACCGCCGCCAATAACACTCACCAAATTCACTCTCCCATCTTCCCCAACACTCACACACTCGCTCCCCGTCAAATCTACTCCCGTAATAGGCCCCACGTGGAACCCACTACTCTCATCAACTGAAAGCAACACTTGCATTGCCGACGATAAAACGTAGAGAGAGCCGGAGAGGGTTGACGTGGCGACGAGGGATTGGTGGGAGGTGGAAAGAGAGGAGATTCGAGCAGGTGGGGTCCATTGGGAATGTGGGGTCAGGGAAGCTGGTAATGAGATTGAGTGGGTTTCAAGTGATGGGCTGTCGGCGTCGGTGTCGTAGATAGCGAGAACGGCGAGCTTGGACAGCGGAGAGATCGGCGGAAGCCACCGGACGGCGTCGATGTACTTCGATTGTGGGAGCCTGTGGACTTGAGGAGGCGTCGGGATTCCAGTTATCGCCATTAATGGCGGAGATTCAAGGGTTTTGCGACGAATAGAGAGTAAAGCATGCCAGTGAATGGTTAAGAGGCAATTTGTTATCGAGTTAAATATTATTAATATCCCTGAACTTCATCAATATTTCGTTTAAATGGAAAGTATCTATTAGGGGTGGGCAAATTCAGGTTCGGGTCGACCCGATCGGGTTTCGGGTAAATCGGGTTGGAAAAATTCAACCCGAACTCAATCCGAACATATAAATGAATAGGGTCGGATTGATTGTTTTTATATATTTGAGTATTTTTTTTTGAATTTTCGGATCGGATCGGGTTAGTAAAATTTAACCCGATCAGGTTACAAGTATCATCCGAATCTTATCCGAACTCAAAATTTTCGGATCGGTTGGAATCGGGTCGGGTTAATTGCCCACCCCTAGTATCTATTGATGATCATTTTTACACATACTATAGTCACTTGCACAATTTTATATGTACTTGTAATGTCGTCGTTATACAAGAATTGTTTTACAAAATGTTTACACATGATGAATAGTTCGAAGACCTAAACGCTAGCTAGCTGGGATTTGTTTTCCAATAAGCATTTTTTAAACATTGGAACATAAAGATGTTGGTGGATTCTTATCGGTAACGTCATTGTACACCAAATTTGCGTTCGCAAATCTCAACATTGTTGCATGGAATCTTTTGGCTGCACACACGACTTACCGCAACACTGGAGGAAGAAGTGCCTTGGTTGTTCCTGAACTTCACATTGCTAATCTTCACTCTCGAAGGAACCTGTAAAAGGTTAATAATATATATATAACTAACTGTTAAGTATGCAAGTGGATAGAAACGAACTCTTAATAATTAGCCTACACAAATAGGTTAATGCTTGTGCACCTTTATGTTACATTTATTATGTGGGCATTAATGTTGATCTATGACAATGGGATTTTGCGCGTTGTTCATGATAATTTCTTCAAATGTGAAATGGGAGAGATGATAGCTTGAGAATCAGGCCATGTTTTAATTCTCACGCCATTAGCGGTAGCTGTGAAAGTGTAATTTCTCACTGTCAATCCAACAACATCTTCTTTCGCTGGATATTTTCCAAGGTTACCGACACTGATCCCATGTCCCGGTCCACAGAAAACATCAGAAACTAAAATGTTTTTATGCTGTCACCAAGACAGATACAGTCATCACCTGTGGCTATCACTTAATGTAATATTTTGGCACCATTTGACCTTCCAGTGTGAATTCCATCTGCATTGGGGGCTATTATGTGCTGTGATTTTGAAGTCTCTTAGCTTCAAATTGTGGCAACCGAAAATTTTAATATGGAATACTTGTTATCCACAGTGTTTGGGGAATACTGAGCAGGCCTGCTCGAGGACAAACCAGCCACAACAGAAGATTTGGTTATTAGCACGAAGACACTCCTGCTCGGTATCAAAGTTGGTCAGGGTCCAGTGTTCTAAGTTAGTCGAGCTCAGATATTCCTTTCCTGCTCGAGTAAGGTCACAAAGAGCAAGGATATCCTCAACCATCGAGCGAGTCGCGTTCTGAACAGCACCAAGGACAAGAATAGACCAAAGCTCGAGCAGAGCAAACCCAAGCATGGCAGCCTCACATTTGTGATTCAAGACGGTGTATGCTTCTCTCTGAGAAGAAGAAAGTAGCCGCCAAACGCCCCCCACACCCTGACAATTTGTCACGACGATCGATAACTAACAGGCACCCCCACGCCATAGGGTTTTGTCACTATTACTGATAACTGGCACATACCCTCATAGTATCATTATTTTACACATACCTACACGGTATCATCATTTGATCACGGTAACTATAACCATCTGACATCTCACACCCCCAAGTTATGCCGCCGTGACCCATAGCTATCAGAAAGATGCAGGCACAATGAATGCAGGAGATGGCGCCTAAGTAAGGGTAGCAGAAAAAAAGAAGGGATAAATATCAGACAAAAGATGAGGTAGAGGGACCTCTTTCTTCGTTTTTTCAACTTTCTATTTTTTGATTTTTCTCAGATTAAAAGAGAATTTCAAAGAATCAACCCAATTACTGACTTGAGTGTGGGAAGATTTTCGTCGAAAAAACACCCGGTGACCTCTAATATTTTTTCTGTGGATACAGGTGAGAGAGCTCCACCGTTCAAGTGAACCAAGATACGCAAGAATCAGCTGGAAATCCTGCTCGAGGTGGGTGCGACCAGAAAAAAGTAGTATCATATTTTGGATCGACCAAAAAACCGCATCAACATTTTGGCGCCGTCTGTGGGGATCAGTTCAAAAAGCTTGAATTCGTAGCACACTCAAAAAACAACGTGATAATGAGAGAAAATAGCCGAAGAGAAGTAAGCCTCGAAGAATCGGTGACCCTGAGGAAGGCGGCCAATGAGGCCCGAGATAGAGATATGCAAGAAAGGATGGATCAGATGGAGAAGCATATGGAGACACTGACGTCCATCATACAAGAACTCAGGAATGGACAGAGGAGAGCAAGCAATGACGTTCTCGAATCTAGTCACGGTAACGCACCCACTGGGGGAGACGTAGGAAATGGAGCCCAAAGGCAAAAAGTACAAAACGCAGCAAGAAGGGAGAAGACAAACTCGGAGGAGATAGAGTCAAGACAGCACTTGTAAGACACAACACCAGAGCATGCGACAGTTGCGCTGCGGAATCCTTCCCGCACGGAGGAGCTGGAATGGGAGGTCAGCAGATTTGCTCAGGTCGTTGACGATCTTCGGGGAAATGAGAAAGCTCCAAGTTGGAGGATCATGTTAGACAATGAGTCCATACTTTCAGCAGAAATCATGAGTATCACAATCCCTAGGGATTTCCTTTTTTCCGACTTAAAGTTTTCAGGGAAGAGTGACCCGCTAGTGCACATCGAGCATTTCAATGACATGACTGGATTACAGAGCTTGACAATAATCCAAAGGTGTAGAGCCTTTCCACTTACCTTGGGAAAATGAGCGAGGGAATGGTACCACAAGTTACCGCTGGGGAGTATTCAGATCTTTGAGTAGATGTGCACGGAGTTTGGGGAGCAGTTCCGGGGGGCAGTTGAGATCAAACAGGAGGAGGGGGAGTCCCTTCAAGAGTTCATCAAGAGGTACCACCGGGTAGTCTTAGATCTCGGAGCATTCAATCACCCCTAGGCTTTGAGAGGGTTGAAGGAGGAGGTGAAGATGGGAAGGCCCTGATACAATTTGCGGAGTCCCTCGATCCGCTCATATTCCGATGCGTACGAGCAGATGAAAATGAATATTGTGATTGAGAAGGAAAAATCTGCAAAGTTGAGGAGCGAGCAGAGCGTAGGGAGAAAGGGGGGCCTGCTCAGGGTTCGTCGACTTTCAGAGGAATAAGGAACCAGATTGCTCCCTACAACACTTACCAGAGGGCCCTCCAACCACGAGTGGATCACGCTTTACTCCGCAGGTCTGCAAGAAGGGACCTGAGGGATTACTGTCAGTTTAATGGCAACCCGCCCCGTAATCCCCCTACGAATCGACCCATGCAGAGCCACAATAGTGTCGACCGTCCACTGCCCCTAGGTGTCGCTAGAGGAGATGTTTTATGTTGTAGAGGAACGAGGTCTGTTGTGTTCCCCAACACTAATGTCCAAACCGGCGAATAGGAGGGACAGAAGCAGGTTTATACACTTCTATACACCAAAATATAAGTGTATAAAATCTTGTTCATGAATAAAAGCAAGAAGAAATGCTTCTAAACTTAATCCAATTTGAGCAAATCAAAGCTTTTGAAAATAAATAAAAGCTAAAGACCACAAGTCTCAAAGTCTAACTTAAAGTAAGACAAAGTGTTAAGCATAAACAGAAAAGGCTCGAGAAAGATAAGCTCGCAAAGAAAAGCCAAAGGCCATAAGTCTCAAAGCCTAACTTAAGGCGAGACAAAGTGCCAAGCATAGCCAGAAAAGGCTCAAGCAAGATAAGCTCGCAAAGAAAAGCTAAAGGCCATAAGTCTCAAAGCCTAACTTAAAGCGAGATAAAGTGCCAAGCATAGCCAGAAAAAACTCGAGCAAGATAAGCTCGTGAAGAAAAGCTAAAGACCATAAGTCTCAAAGCCTAACTTAAGACGAGACAAAGTGCCAAGCATAGCTAGAAAAAGGCTCGAGCAAGATAAGCTCGCAAAGAAAAGTTAAAGGTCATAAGTCTTAAAGCCTAACTTAATGTGAGACAAAGTGCCAAGCATAACCAGAAAATGCTCAAGCAAGATAAGTTTGCGAAGAAAAGCTAAAGGTAATAAGTCTTAAAGCCTAACCTAAGACGAGACAAAGGGCCAAGCACAGCTAGGATGGGCTCGAGCAAGATAAGCTCGCCAAAAAAGGACTATGGCCAGACATCTCAAAGCCTGTTTGTGGTAAGACAATACAACCGAAATACATAAAGGGTAAGTCGAGTCGTTCACATCTTGGAAGACGAGCAAAACGAATAAGGTAAGCCATAGTCCCGAAATTCCGACAAGGGTAAGGGAAAAGCTCAAAACCTACGGGGAACTCATCTCATAGAAAATTTAGAACATATTAAAGTACGAAGGCAAAAGTGGGAAATATGCTCTCTTTATTTCATTCATTTCAAATTGTCGAAACTTACAAGTACAAAAAAAAAGAGAAGAAGCCAGTCAATGAGCTGGGGCAGATGGGCTAGCAGCTGAATCAGGGGCTTGAGAAGAGGAAGCAGCTTGAGGATTCTTCTCAGTAATGGGGGGGGCTTAGGCCTCTTCGGTAGAAAGGGCAGCCTCTTCAGGTCTTGCGGTAGCAACTTCCACATGCAAAGTGGGATCCCTTGGTTCCTAGCTCCGGGCATCCTGCTCGTTCATGTAGGTATCCACGCCCTCCTCAAGCTTGGACATGTCTAGCTCGGGGTATTCCTTACCTAAGACGAACATGATGCATTCATAGCAGAATGTCGGCCCCCTTGTTATACTCCTCCGTAAGCTGGTTCCCCAGGGAGTCCATCTTGTTTTGAAGGCCAGAAGTCTCGACTTTCATGGTCCTCTCAAAGGAAAATATCTGGTTGTTGAGATCTTTCCTAGCACTCACAAGCTCATCCCTAACAGTGGATAGCTCTTTCTCGAGCTAGAACGCCTTTGACTTCGCCATGGTCGCTCTCTCCTCAAAGGTAAAAATTTCGGCACTGAGCTTTGTCGATTATTCCTCTCCTTACTCCAACTTCTTCTTCAAGCTCTGGTTCTCGGCTCTAATTTTTCTCTCAAAATTTAGAGCCTTTATCTTGAAGGCGATGGAGGCAGGAGCAGCTTGGCATGAGGAGTGCTGAAAGGCATTAGCCAACTCATTAAGGCTAAAGGACTCCAACTAATCCATAAAACTTTCCCCTACGTGCTTTGTGAACTTCTTGATGTAGGGATCAGCGAAGTTGGTCCGCTCCCTGGAGCATGCTGATCTGGACTTGACGGGAACAGCGGTGCCCAGACCCCTCGGGTGAGCTTCTCCGACAATTCTCTCACTTTCAGGAGGAAGAGAAAGAACCTTGACTGGTGAGGTAGTAAGGTCAACTCTGGACCTTTTAGGTGGAGCAGAGGAGCTGGGGCTCTCGACAGTGCTCGAACGTTTCTTCAGCCGAGCAAGGATGTTGCTCATGTCTTCTTCCTCGGGAACTAAGCCAAACTCGACAAGATTTTGGTGAGTCAATAATTCTTTGTACGAGCTTGCATTATCCAAGGCAGTGTCTGCGTGCAATTTCAGCTCCTCCTTGACTTGATGTGATACACTCCAAGAGACTACAGAAGACAAAAAATGACAGTAAAAAAGGGTAAGTAGAAAAACTAAAGTAGAAGGCATAATGAGCAACAGGCGACCTAGAGTGCAAAAGCGATAAGAAATTTGGGGAATCTCTTCGGTGGTAGAGGCTTCTCAGCCCTAGTCCCCTCCGGTAAAAAAAGAATTTGTCCTTCCAATTGCCATTAGAAGTAGGGAGGTTGGTGATGGGTTTTTTACCCTTGGAGTTGGAGGTGAAGTAATACCAGCCCGCATCATTTAGGTTACTTTTCAGCTAGTAGAGATGTTTTATTTCATCTACCACTAGCTCACCTAGATTACGCCAGTTCCACAAGATGTATAGCCCAGACAAGACCTTTCACCCATTCAAATTTAGTTGTTCGAGTGCCAAATGCAATTGAGACAAGACTCGGGCAAAATAAGGCTGTAAGAGTAACCTAACACCCCACGTAAAGCACTCGAGGTAGAGGGTAACATACCCTCACGGAGGGCCGGTGGGGGTGTTGTTCTTGCCAAAAAGACGAAGGTCAACGCTGGCAGGGATGTGGTAAGTGGCCCTAAGCCTATCTGGATCCTATTGCGAGGTTTCACACCTCATGTAATCAATGGCAAATGACTTGGCCTCCGACCTTTGACTAGTCCTTTGCTTTTTATTGGCTGCGATTCCTTTATAACATCACCCTCAACGGCATCGCCGAAGTATGAACAATCTCTTCAGGACTTGGGTCTCTTATAACCCCTTATCGGCCCAAGATCTACTAGAAGAAGATGATTCTTCAGGGGACATCCTTCAGAGTTTCTGTGTGGGGGCATTTTTCCTAAAAGACCACAATCTACCAAATGTGAAACAAAAACCTAAAAAAAATAAAAAGGATGAGAACAAAAAGAGGAAGTCAAAGAGTTTATACCTGAGACTGATTTGTCTAATGCAAGTAGTGATGACGGCAACTGAGAAGGTAGATTTCACTTACAGGCGGCAGGCTTCAGTTTTAAGCAATGTGTGGAAATAAGAGAATGTAAAATTGTGAAATTATGGATTTATAAAGTAAGTCAAGCCAACAGACGGTACGTTACTCAAGGGGGGCATGACTGTTTAGGGAACCGCCTCTTCAAATTTCAAACGAGTCACCCAGATTAATCCACACGGCTCACATTAAATGTGAAGTGATGGAAGAGACGGACAACTCAGCGTAAAAAAGTAAAAAAGGGGGGAACCTGCTCGAACCAGTAATTTCTATTCTTATCCCGTTTCACTCTCAAGACTAGAAACTGGAGGACTGGTGTTTAGGGAATGCCGAGTAGGCCTGCTCGAGGACAAACCAGTCGAAACAAAAGACCTAGTCACTAGCACGAAGACACTTCTGCTCGGTGTCAAAGCTGGTCGGGGTCAAGTGTTCTAAGTTAGTTGAGCTCATATATTCTCTTCCTGCTCGAGTAAGGTCACAAAGAGTAGAGATATTCTCTTCCTGCTCGAGTCCTGGTCGCGTTCTGAACAGCACCAAGAACAGGAAGAGACCAAAGCTTGAGCAGAGCAAACTCAATCATGGCAGCTCCACATCTGTGATTCAGGACGATGTACGCTTCTCTCCGAGAAGAAGCAAGTAGCCGCTAGACGCACCCCACACCCTGACAACTTGTCACAACGATCGATAACTGACAGGCACCCCGACGCCATAGGATTTTGTCACTGTTACCAATAACCGGCACATACCCCTACAGTATCATCATTTTACACATACCTACACGGTATCATCATTTTATCACAGTAACCCATAACTGTCTGACATCCCACACCCTCAAGTTGTGCCACTGTGACCCATAACTATCAGAAAGATGCAGGCATAATGAATGTAGGGGATGGCACCCAAGTAAGGGTGGTGGGAAAAAGGGGGGGATAAATATCAGATAAAGGATGAGATATAGGGATCTCTTTCTTCCTTTTTCCAACTTTATATTTTCCTGTTTTTCTCAGATTAAAAGAGAATTTCAAAGAATCAACCCGATTAATGACTTGAGCGTCTAAGGGTTTTCTCTGGAAAAACACCAGGGGACCTCTGATACTTTTTCTGTGGATACAGACGAGAGAGCTCCACCGTTCCAGCGAACCAAGAAACGCAAGAATCAGCTGGAAATCCTGCTCGAGGTGGATGCGACCAGAAGAAAGCAATATTGTATTTTGGAGCGACTAGAAAGCCGCATCAACACATGGATTGTATTCAGTAATTATTGGGTCATTAAATTGAACCATATAGACTGTCAAAAATTTAACAAAGCAAGGGCAATTATTTAAGCAAAATTCTTAGGCTAAGAAAATAGAGCAAGCATTGTTAATTAATAAGACTACTTACAATAGGGAACTCGCATTTGGAACTTTTGTGGCATTCATTCAGTGGCCATGCGGTTTAGCCTTGGCCATGGAAAGTTCCACGGCCTGAGAATTTTGAAGCTTTTGAGATGCTGAATGGTGATCCAGCTTTATGCATTGGCTAGATTTGACAGACCAAGTTGAGCCTGGATAAGCCCTTGAAGTTTAAAGGTTTAAAGGAAACTGGTGCTTTGGAATACAACCTAACTTACTATATATATTATTGGTGGAACCAATACTGTACTGTTGCCATCCCAGTTGCATGCTGCTCTCCAAGCATTATCAAAAGCTTGTTGGGTTGACACAAAATTAAAGTTGTTACTACAGAAAATAAGTGAAACATGAGAAGTTTTGAACACCAAACCTCTAATTCTCCTATAACCGTAAGAGGTTTTGCTAATTAAACTAACGTTGTTGTTGTCTTTAATGCCATTGGCCTTAGCACCGAAGTTCCTTACATTCAAAATTCTATTAGTTGCATCAATTGTTCTGGTCAATGTAAACAAACTAGAATTGTAAATACTAGCTGAGAAAAGCAGTTTTTGAGAGGTCATGTTTGGTTAGAAGAAATGGTAGGAGAGAAAATGAGAAAAATGAAAAAAAAAGAGAGAAAATGAGTTAAAAAAATGAATCAATCTTATTTTTATTATTTTATTGGATATAGAATTAATCTCTTTTACCTTATTTTTTTCCCTTTTCTTCTTTCATCTCCTCTCATCTCATTATATTTCTTCAAACTAAACATACCATTAGATTTGTTGATGACAGATCAATCACTCTGAGACCAATAAAAATATTGAAACTTGTATCATTCTTGTCTATAAAATCACTATCAAATATATAAAATTTGAATAATAAAGGGAATTTATTTGCAATTAATTTCAATAAAAGATTCAAGAAAAATGAAACAAACGGATTTGAGATTTTTTTTTTTTCGTTTCCTCTTTTTCTTGGAACCAAGATTCAAATGGGGAGTGACTGAGAGAGAAAATGGTTGGCAAAGGAGTCGGTGATAGAGATGGCAATGGTCCGAGATTTAACAATTTCGATTCCATCTCAAATAGTAAAATAAGATTTTAGTGCAGACTGTATTTCATCTCGAATAATTAAATGAGAGAAAAAATTGAACTAATTCTAAACTGCTCAAAATCTCGTCCAAACCAAACGACTCGAATGTTTTAAATGTCTTATTCAATAAATACTATAAATTTCATTAAAATATTAAAAAAATTATTTAATTCAATGATTCTATAAAATTGTTAACATCTCCATAGACATTACAATCATAATATGTGTAATTAAACTAAAAATAACATACAAAAGTAGATCAACTAATTGTAAAGCATCCAAAAACAAACCAACATATAATAATCATAAAAGCATCCAATACAATTTATGAATCAAATATAATTTATTCGAAAAAATAATAAAAAATTCAATACAATTATATTCAAACATAAAGAAAGAGAAGTCAAATGCAAACTTACTGAAATACTAGATGAGGTGGCTGAATGTGAGCAAAAAATTTGGGATGAATAACAAGCAGCTTAATTTAGTTTTAGGTTAAAATACTTTTAGGTTTCTTGTTTAATATTTTTGTTTTAGATTTATTTAATTAAGCTAAACATAATATAACAAATGGACTTCTCTTTGTTACTTGGGCCTAGTGCATATTGTTATAATGTTATTTGATTTGAATCACTATTCATTAATCATAAGTTTAATTTTACTTTTTTTTTTAATTTTATTACTATAACATTTCTTCTAAAAATTAAATGAGACAAACAAGACAAATGGAATTTCGATTTAGATTCTAATCTCATTATATACAGTAAATTAAGATTTTTTTTCAATCCTAAATTCTGTTTTTTTTAATTCAATATTAAAATACAGACTAATATAATCCTAAATAATTTAGATTCGGGATTTTTTGCCATCCCCAAAAGACTAACTGAAAGCCGTTCCGTGAATCATCCAAAATTACAAGTATAACAAGCAAGCGGTCTATTAAGAAACGACAAGACATATAATTCCTATGGACTTCGACGACAAGTCAATTAGTTTTTTTAAAGAAACAAACTGCTAGCGTAAAAATTTGTACTCCATTGTAGAGATTTGATAATGATGACGAGCGGTCTAGTAATAAACAATAAGACATCTGCCTATAAAATTATAGACGACATTTCATCTTTAAGTTTTAAGAAACAAACGACCAGTGTAAACTATAAATCTTTACTCCGAAATAAAATCTAGACTGATGTTGTCTACATAAAAACGACAATGAATGTGGTTATAAACTAAACGAATGTCGTCTGTGTGTTTTACGAAACAACAACCGGCGCTCAAAGTCCTTCGACTAATACATAAAGGAAGGAGTTGAAATCGATATAAAAATTGTATGAATTTCATTACAATAAAATTTAAAAAATTTATCCAAGGAAAAAAGGCTGCATCAAACCTTATAGTTCAGTTCTATATATCATAAGATGACTATGTATGTGTCAGCATCGAGCCTCTCAAACCGTGAAATTGTTTTAATCTAACGCACGAGGTCGCACATGTTATGGTGGCCGACGTTGCGCGTTGCAAGTCATAACGGGGGCTCTATGCTGCGGGCTTCACAGTTCCCCCAATCATGGCTTGCCACGTGCGACGTCGCTCACCACAACATTTGCGAATTGCATTGGATCAACCCTAGATAAAGAGTAAGAAATTGGAGAAATTTTAATCAGATTAAAATTTATGATGTTTAAAAATATTTAATAGTTTAATTTGGTTGTTTATTTAGTTTTTTTTCTTTAGTTTATGTTTAGTTTAGCATTAGTTTTATTAAAAAAACAATTCTAGTCATTTAAGAATAAACCATTGTTAGTATAAATAAATATATTTTTTAACTTTTAAGGTTAAAATTTAATATTTTATTGCTTATTTCTTGCAATAGATTCTTAATTTGATTTCTACTCCTATTATTTCTTAATAAAGCAATAATATAGCCATAAACTTTTGTATAATTTTATTTTGTATAAATTGATGTAGTATAATTAAATTGATTAGATTAAATATTCTTTAGTCTGTATAATTTGTTTTTATTATTCAACCAATAAATTAATATCATATTAATTTTTTTAAAATAAATTTGTATAAGAGTTTGTGGCGGTATCATTTCTCAATATTCTATAAATTAATAAGTCTTAACACCATAAATTCATGAATATTCTCATAATCTATGTAGATTTGATATATTTTCTTATTTTTGGTATTCTCATAATCAACAAACAGAATATTGAACATATTCTTTATTTCTATATCATCTTGTTATTTTACTATATCTTTCCACTAGATCAATTTCACTACACAGATTCGTTTGTAGAACGGCAATGTATCAACACTCATGAATTATATAAATAAATTTACAATACAAGTTTTTCTCATTAATTAGAACTTGCGTCTTGCAATATTAAGTTTATTAATAAACTTGTTCTGCAGATTCTTTTGTGCACACAGATACAAACCCGCCTCCCGAGCAAACCAAAAAGGCTGTCACTTAACCCGACCGGCCTCTTTACCAGAATGGTAAATATTAATAAAATTACCATTCTGCCCTCCACATACGACAAAGTCAGTTAACATATCAGTCTGTTGCATCTTAGGATGGATGAACAGATAAGATAACAGTTCTTGAGAAATGCTGGTCACGGAAAAGTGCTTTTCTTTCAGAAACTTTACGCCTTATCTTCCCGTAAAGAAGCATGCTATTGGCAGCAATTGCAAATCCTTCACCACATTAGCCAAAAAGAAAGACCTCCCTGAAACTTCAAGCCCCCAAAAGCAGAACAAGAAACCCATATTTCCAATCAAGGTTTCAAATTTAATTCTCCCCAGAGCTGCCATTGCAGTTTTTGGATTAGGATTCATTGATGCCGGGTGAGTTAATGATCATTCTTCTTTTTCTTTCTTTTCTCTTCATTTTATGTCGTTGATAGAACATGGTCTAAAGCTTGCAGAATTTGATGATGTGTAGGTATAGTGGAGATTGGTCAAGAATTGGAGTGATTTCAGAAGAAACCGAAGCCTTGCTAAAAGTTGCAGCTTTTGGAGTTGTTCCTCTCTGTATCTTTTTTATATTTTCTTTTTATGAGGAGTCACAGGCTTGAATACATTTCTCAACTGGGATTTTCTTAATTTTTGGATTTAATATTATTTTGTGATTGGGGATTCATATATCATGTGCCAGTCTAGAAGATGAATTGAACAGTGACATGTACCAAGGATAATTATTATTGACTTCTGTTCTGGAATGGAATGCTTAAATATGTGAACCAACGCTGAGTTGGATAATGTGCAGTCGATCAAATTGTGACCTTACATTTGCTAGCTTAACACAAACTCAGCTAGAAGCAGAAAAAATAAAAGCACCGGTCCAAAAGTGCTTCTCAAATCTCAACTTGCATCAATTTTGATTCAAAAACCACCCTATTGAAGAAAGAATCAATCTCATGAATATGCTCCTCGAGACCAAAAGCTGCAATACCAGAGTTACATTTGAATACATTTAATTTCCACTTAATGTTACATTCCATACAAGGCATTCGGATCATATAATAATTACTAATCATTTTTTTTTTTTACCCCTAAAACAAAGGAGAAAAAATTGAAGGAAATTTTTTTTTTGGCTATATCAATAGACACAATAAGTGCATTTTCATTTTCGTTATTTCAAAGATGATCAAAAAGAGAAGCACTCAACTAAAGAATTTCTTGATATATCTCACAAGAACATTGTCATATAGTAGTAGTAGTAGCTAATATGAAAACAATAGAATTGCACACGTAGGATAAAAATATATAGTAGTAGCTAATTTTATAATACGTAGATTATAAAATATCAATATATAGTATTATGATTACAAAATTAATGTTATAAAAACTGCACACATATCATATCAATGGAAATATAAACTTTAGATCCTAACTTTGGAAGTGTGTAAAAGAAGCATACATTTCCAAGATTTTTTAAAAATTGAAATCTTAATTTCGCCGCTGATTACGAGTACGCTAGACGATTTTTAACAACCACATAAATTATGGACTTTCTCACCGAAGATAAAAACCCATCCATAATAGTCCAAACAAGGCATTCCGTTCCTTCCAATGGCAATCTTCCAAATCTAGTAAGATGGCAAATAAAAGAGGGCTGGGGTCAGTCAAGAAATCAAGATTATGATGAGGTGTTACTGAGGAATTGAAAGAAGAAAAATGAGAGGCCTGAAATTGCTAGCCTCACATTATTTTTCTGTACTCTTGCGTACAAGGAAAAATTAACGGGCTCTTCACACTCTCAAATCTCACCTTATCCTATCCATCTCTCTTTCTTTCTCTGTTGTCTCTTCCTCCTACATCCTCTTTAATTGAAGCACCATCTAACTTTGTGTCCCCAGCCAGCTTCCTACCCTTCTTATTTTTCTTTTATTTGAGAACTTGCAATATCTATGCAAGCACCAGTCACTTCACTTCATATAACCTCCTACTTAACCCTTTTCATCACCGTGTAGAAGCACTTCCCGGGTGGGGTTCATGGCAAAAGCACTTTTAGACTCCCCTAGTTCTAGCTAGC
This sequence comes from Murraya koenigii, assembly GCA_025617385.1. Classification (NCBI taxonomy): domain Eukaryota; kingdom Viridiplantae; phylum Streptophyta; class Magnoliopsida; order Sapindales; family Rutaceae; genus Murraya; species Murraya koenigii. The sequence continues at coordinate 26,053,128 of CM046817.1, forward strand.
TATAGCTGGTGCAATTTCTCAACATATGTTATTCATTAACATTGTTTATATATTTTTTTTCCAGTTGAAGAGAGAGTTTGGGTTATCGTAAGAAGATTCAGTAAAAATTTTGCATGCAGAGAATTTTAGTGATATATGATTTTGGTCGATAAATTCAATTCAAGTCATCGTATTCATCGAAACTAGGTCGTTGAATTGAGCCTGCTGCAGCTGAAAAGTTTTAATACCAATTCAACATTTTGAAGCACAATGGCTCCGAAAACAGGCAAGGCAAAGCCACACAAAGCCAAGGGAGAGAAGAAGAAAAAGGAAGAGAAAGGTCTTAATTAGTTCATTTATCTTTTTACTATTACTTTCTGTTTGGTTGCCGAGAAATTAGATTTTGAGAGAAAAGCTTTGCAACTCGTATACCCAGATATGAACAATTTTGTTTGCATACACGTTTTCATCTCGTCAGAGTCATTTCATATTTTCTTGGCAACCAATAAAACCTTATCTTTATCGGTCCATATACGCACGTGTTTGTTGCTTACGACAGTCATTTCATTATAATTTCTCATTGATTCTTAATTATCTATTTTCTCGCATTTTTTTGGCAACCAATCGGAACCTCGTCTTCAACTTCTCGTTCTTTAACTAGCTTATTATTAATGTTTATATATATATATATATAACTAATTTAGTGTTTCATAATTACGCAGTTTTGCCGACCGTAATTGAGATTACAGTCGAAACACCGGATGAGTCACAAGTCACGCTCAAGGTATAGATCAATCTAGCCTTCTGTTATACAATCATTAATTTTTGACCAATCAAAATTCTTGTCCATGGCTCTCTTTATCATTTGCTTATTATTTATTTTGTGGCTCACATTCTTTATCCCACCAAATTTTAATGAGAAAAACTTTAATTATGCATATCAAATCAAACGATGCTTTTGATATGTATAGGCTATAGCCATGTGAAATGTTCGTTGTCCAATTTGCTATATTTGGATTTTTTTTTTTCCGAGCTCGTTATTACTTAAAATAAGTAATAAATTTCCGGTGTGGACGCCTATAATAAGAAAATTTGAGTAAAATAAAAAATTTGCATTATGGCTTTAGATGTATGGCATAGCGCGGATGAGAAACATGGCATATATATTATACTTTGCAACACAATTAAAATTTCATTTCTAATTCTGTATCTCCAACTGATAAATTGCCATGTATTGTAAGTATGAGTGAAATAAAAATTATCATAAAAGTTTTGTAAATAGCATTTAACTTGTCAGTCGTAAGTGTGGAAGTGTGAATATTTGTATGTTTTGACACGAAGTTTTTTGTTTGATTTTGTGCAGGGCATCTCAACGGACAGGATCTTGGACGTGAGAAAGCTTTTAGGGGTCCATGTCGAGACATGCCATTTGACCAACTTCGTTTTATCTCACGAGGTACTTGTATTTAATGTTATTCACTATTCTCGGCCTCTCTCTTTCACTATTTATACTTTCCGGCCATGTTCTGCTAACCTGCGCCGCCTGTGGTCCCCCGTTTGTATTCGCTCCCATTCTCATAATTAGTGAAATCGCTTTCGCTGTGGTTCTCAGTTTCCCTTTTTGGGATGTGCTTGCTGGTTGTTCATTCATTGTCGTTCATATGCCGGCAGTGGTCCACTCTTTGATCGGACGGTGGCTATTGATTACAATGATATCACCCCTATCATTTTTTCATTTATCAAGATGGTTTTACGGCCACTTGATTGACTGACTAACTGACTGTTTGGTAACAAAATGGTCAGACAGCAACTCCTAAAACTTTTTCAAAATATATTATTATTCAGTTAATTGTGATTAATAATGTTATAAGTCTTAAATTTTTTATTTAAAATAATTATATTAATTAATTGATAAAATAATAAATTAATTATATTAATTTAATTTAATTAATTAATAAATAATAAATTATTTAAAATAAAAAATTTAAGATATATAATATTATTTAATTATGATAATTAATTAATAATTAATTTTTTTTAACTATATTTCGGTATTTGATTCAAGATCTAAAAATAACTTTACAGCGAAAAATGAAAAGTCAAAGAAATCCCATAAAACAAACGTGATATAATTTAAATTGAAGCTTGAAGATGTTGAGCCCGCCAAATAACGATCACATTAACTGCTTCCCAATCCCATACAGGTTCGAGGATCGAAACTCAAAGATTCAGTGGATGTCGTCTCGCTCAAACCCTGCCACCTCACCGTCGAAGAAGGTAAATCATCAATCTACGCACCTCGCTCCCAACCCCAACGGTCGAGATCTAACCCCAATCAGTACTTAAGATACACTAATTACACCAAATCAGATCCTTATCTAATTTTTAAAATTTTCCAAACAGAGGACTATACAGAAGAGCAAGCAGTCGCTCACATACGTCGACTTCTTGACATCGTCGCGTGCACAAACAGCTTCGGTGCATCACCCAAACCGCCCGGCCGGGCCAGTACCGGTTCGAATAACGAGATCGAACCGACATCTCCGAATGGAGGTGATTCAAAGCCTAACAAGGCGGGAGAGAATAAAGCCGGAGGTTGCTTCGGACACCCGGCGAAGAGTGGGAAGGACGCGTCGGAGAGTACGGAGAAAGGTGACGCGGTGTCCATGTGTCCGCCTCCCAGACTCGGCCAGTTCTACGATTTCTTCTCTTTCTCGCACCTCACGCCGCCGCTTCAATGTAAGCCCTCGAATTTGTTTCCTTAAATCGACGCCTGTTTGTTAAAAAGAGTATTCTTTTCTTTTCTGTGTTAATCTTTTCAATTTTTAAAAGATCAGAGCTTACAGACCCTGAAATGGAATATGTATGTATCGCGCAACGTTTTGCTTGTAATTTAATGTTGTGGTTCTGTTATATTGTCGCTATTCCTTTAACTCAATTTAACAAAATTGGCTGTACGAATGAATCATCAATATTTATTTTGTGAAGAGTCTGCTGTTTAATTATTTGTTGGTTGTGTCCCGATTGTGTATCTCTTGCAGACATTCGAAGGTCGACTCGTCCGTTCCTCGAGGATAAAACAGATGATGATTTCTTTCAAATTGATGTGAGGGACTTTTAGTTATAATGTATGGATGATTGTTTATTTTGTTCTGTTCTCTCAATGTAAACTAATATTTGTATTTGGTGGGTGTGGGTGAATAATGCAGGTTCGGGTGTGCAGCGGGAAGCCGATGACAATTGTTGCTTCCCGAGAAGGGTTCTACCCAGCTGGGAAACGTCCTCTTCTTTGTCACTCCTTAGTCAGTTTGCTCCAGCAAATAAGCAGGGCCTTTGATGCTGTAGGTTCAATATACGTGTCCCATGTTTCTATGAATTCGTATTTTCAATCTATTTCTTCCGTACACGCAACTTCTACGTTTTCATGGAGGCCTGTCCTAGTCACTAAACTATAAACTTTGCTTGCAGGCTTACAAAGGTCTTATGAAAGCTTTCACTGAACACAATAAAGTACGCACATGCATACTTTACTAGATATAGTTTTTCACAATTTTTATTGTAATCCCATAGAGAAAATGATTTAACACTTATATGCATGCATATGTTTTGTTTATCCATTTCAGTTTGGCAACCTTCCTTATGGTTTTCGGGCAAACACATGGGTTGTCCCTCCAGTTGTTGCTGATAACCCATCTATTTTCCCACCGCTTCCTGTGGAAGATGAAAACTGGGGAGGAAGTGGTGGTGGGCAAGGAAGAGATGGTAAACATGATAACAGGCAGTGGGCAAGAGAGTTTGCAATTTTGGCAGCAATGCCTTGTAAAACAGCGGAAGAGAGGCAAGTTCGAGATCGCAAAGCCTTTTTACTTCACAGTTTATTTGTCGACGTATCACTTTTTAAAGCTGTTGCAGCAATAAAAAATCTCATTGAGAGTAACCAGCACTCTTTAAATGATCCTGCCACTTCAATTGTGCACGAGGAAAGAGTTGGAGATTTAATTATTAAGGTGGCAAGAGATGTGCCTGATGCAAGTGTAAAGTTGGACTGTAAAAATGACGGAAGTCAGGTTCTTGGCATGTCACAAAAAGACCTTACTCAGAGAAATTTACTAAAAGGCATAACAGCTGATGAGAGTGCAACTGTTCACGTGAGGGCTACATTGGTTTGAATGATTATATCGATTTACTGAAGTAGGTTGTTTTAATAGTTGATTTCGTCTTTTGGTCTTGCAGGACACATCTACTTTGGGCGTTGTGATTATCAGACATTCCGGTTATACAGCTGTTGTAAAAGTTTCAGCAGAGGTGAATTGGGAGGGACATCCTATTCTCCAGGACATTGACATTGAGGACCAGCCTGACGGAGGTGCCAGTGCCTTGAATGTGAATAGGTCAGCTAATACCTTGCCTTAGTGTATGATTCTGGACTTGAGATGCGCTACGACCTATGAATAAAACACTTTAACTTGATACACATTAATGTTTTATTGGATACTTGGTACACAATAAAGAGCACATGTATCTCACTAACTTTTCCATCAATTCCCATCCATGGGCATTCACACGCACCTGAACACTGTAGAATACGTTAAAATGAAAGAAATAATGTACACACGGAATTGTACCTTATTTACTACTCTTCCTTGCATCATTTTTCAGCTTGAGGATGCTATTGCACAAGTCATCCTCCCCTCAAAGCTCTAGTACATTTCAGCGATCTCAGAGTACAGATTTTGAGAATTTGCGGGCTGCTAGGTCTTTGGTGCGGAAAGTAATAGAGGATAGTTTGCTGAAGATGCAGGAAGAACCCTCCAAACATACCAGATCTATCAGATGGGAGCTAGGAGCATGTTGGGTGCAACATTTGCAAAATCAGGCTTCTGGGAAAAATGAATCCAAGAAAACTGAAGAACCTAAGCTTGAGCCTGCTGTCAAGGGTCTTGGAAAGCAAGGTGCACTGCTGAAGGATATAAAGAAGAAAACAGATGGCAGAATCAACAAAACTGAGCAGGAAAAGCATGTTCCTTCAGATAACAACCTTGACATGAATAAGAAATCTGATGCTACTGATCAGAAGGAATTGGACAAACGAGATGAGGAAATGGAAGAATTGTGGAAAAAGTTAATTTCTGAATCAGCTTATTTGCGCCTTAAAGAATCAGAAACTGGTCTTCACCTTAAGGTTTGCTTACTGCTTCCCTGGATAACAAGATTTGATCAATTATTTTTCTTAAAATCATCTACCTTTCTAGTTTCCCAATGTACTTTCAAGATTTTATCCTTACATGCTTATTAAACTCGATAGTCTTTCCATTACCTTTCTTCATTGTAATTGTTTGTCTGTATGGCAGTCACCTGATGAGTTGATTGAAATGGCACATAAATACTATGCTGATACTGCACTTCCAAAACTGGTTAGTTCGCTGTTACCATCTCTTCATTTCTCCTTAGATTTTTTGCGGATAATATATCTGGTTGGTATCACCCAAACATATCAGGTAGCAGATTTTGGCTCCCTAGAACTTTCACCAGTTGATGGAAGAACATTGACAGATTTTATGCATACCAGAGGTTTGCAAATGTGCTCCTTGGGACGCGTGGTAATTCCTTTATTTCTTGAATTTTCTTGTTCATTACCCTCTTCATTTTTGAAACTTCTTATGCCACCACTTAATGAATGACATTTGACCTCTAGCAAATGCTGCTTGATTTTTCTTTGCCCTCGATATAGAAAGGAAGAAACTGCAAAGAAAAGAACGTAGTTATCGTAGCAAATATACTATCAAACAGTTATAGACAGTAATTGAAACTTCATATGATTGAAGGTTAGGGCATGATTATTTTCAGTTTTCCTATACAGTAACTCTTCTTTAGAAGTAGCAATTCACATTGGGTAAAGTAAAATTACATTTTGAATAGGTAACTTACAGTTTTTCATCTGAGCAATTATCAAAGAGCTAAGCAGTGATTGTTCTTCATATGGTGACAAAAGAGAAGTTACGTTTGTCATTAAAGTTGTTCAAAGAGAGAGGGTTAGCAGGGGGAGGTGAATTAGGGGATTGAGAGACCTAAAATAATCGATAGGGGATTGAGAGTCCTAAAATAATCAATCAGCCAAGAAAAACTTCAATTTGTTTATCATCTTGCTGTTCTCTACTGTTTCTTTAAATGAAATTGCATATCTTTATTAAGAAGTGTGTAGATGCTGGTACTCTCATCCTGGTCTTCTATGTTGTTTTCATTCTTGCTCACTTTTAATTTCTTTTCTTTTTCAATTTCCCTGGGGACATTCTAGGTTGAGCTGGCAGACAAGCTACCTCATGTTCAATCACTATGTATACATGAGATGGTTGTTCGAGCTTATAAACACATATTGCAAGCTGTTGTAGCAGCAGTTGACAATGTTGCTGACTTGGCTGCATCAATAGCTTCATGTTTGAACATATTGTTAGGAACAGCATCTACAGAAAATGCCAATGCAGATATCACTAATGAAGATATGTTAAAATGGAAATGGGTAGAGACCTTCCTTTTAAGAAGATTTGGATGGCAGTGGAATCATGAAAGCTGCCCAGACCTGAGAAAGTTTGCCATTCTTCGTGGGTTATCTCACAAGGTTTGATGATTAGACCCTTTTGCTACTCTTTGGTGTACCTTGGAATGAATATACACCATCTCTGGGTTTCTTAGTGAAGTATTCTTTTGTCAGGTTGGACTTGAGCTTGTTCCTAGGGACTATGATATGGACTCTGCATCTCCTTTTAGAAAATCAGATATCATAAGCATGGTTCCTGTCTATAAGGTAACATTGTATTGACATTTGAACCAGACTACGATCTTACTTGCAGTAAACTTCAGTTTTTTAACAAATTTTATTCTTTCCTACAGCATGTTGCATGTTCATCTGCAGATGGGCGTACACTACTTGAATCATCAAAGACTTCTTTGGACAAAGGAAAATTGGAGGATGCTGTTAATTATGGCTCTAAGGTGTAGCTTCCTTCTCTTTATCACTTTTCAAGATGTTTTACTAGTGGGAATGGTAAATTGAACCAGTTTTTCATATTGAATGTTGAAGGCACTTTCGAAGCTTGTGTCAGTTTGTGGTCCTTATCATCGAATGACGGCTGGAGCATATAGTCTCCTGGCTGTAGTGCTCTACCATACAGGGGATTTCAATCAGGTATTTACTTTGAAACATTTAATTACTAGTGTGCATGCATCAGATGGCTGATATTGATGCACTGGCCACGCATGTCTGGAGAAACTCAAGCCCATTGCAGTTGTTATTTTAGTACCTTGAACATGGTATTCTGGTGCCTGTTTATAGTAGACAATAATTTGAAAGAAGTATCAGTACTGAATGCATGACATATTCCTACTTTTCTAGTTTGATTTACATTCTTAACTTTTGTAGAAATGTGATATTGTTAATCATGCAAGTTTGTTGTAACTTTTGTGTTAAATGCTGACCTTTGTCACATCATTAGGCAACCATTTACCAGCAAAAAGCTCTGGATATAAATGAGAGAGAACTTGGCCTTGATCATCCTGATACAATGAAGAGTTATGGAGACCTAGCTGTCTTTTACTATCGACTGCAACATACAGAGTTAGCCTTGAAGTAAGCTATTATAGATTTCTTATTGACTTATTTTTCTAGATTGTTTTGTTTCTATTATGGCTATTCCTCATGATTCTCTATAATCTAGCGGATATCCTATTGTGGACTTACATTTATATTTTCCTTATTCTAGGTATGTCAATCGAGCATTGTATCTCTTGCATTTAACATGCGGTCCTTCTCATCCAAATACGGCAGCCACCTACATTAATGTAGCAATGATGGAAGAAGGTTTGGGGAATGTCCACGTTGCTCTTAGGTACCTACATGAAGCTCTGAAGTGTAACCAAAGACTACTTGGAGCTGATCATATACAGGTAATATTTGTTGCTCATAGAGGAAGCATTTAGAAGTATGATATTATAAAACTAGTGCTTTAATGCTTTTACTTTGATTAGATTTGCAAGATGGAAGTCTATTTTAATATGTTACGACTAATAAAAGAAATTTTAGAATAACTAGGTTGAATGATGGCCTGTAAAGTTTATTCAAACTTAAAACATGATTCAGGGTAGTTGGTTCTGAACAAATATTGTTAGCGACATACTTTAGTTCATTCGATTTAATTTGCTTCAAATACTTTTCTGGTTTCTTCAGACTGCTGCCAGCTACCATGCCATAGCAATTGCTCTCTCTTTGATGGAGGCATACTCCTTAAGTGTTCAGCATGAACAAACTACCCTGCAAATACTGCAGGCCAAACTTGGGTCTGAGGATCTGCGGACACAGGTAAGTTCAGTTTTTCTGTATGATGATTGAATATCATTTTATGATGATCCTTGTTTTTCAACTTCTTGTACAATGAACTTTGTAGGATGCTGCTGCATGGCTTGAGTACTTTGAATCTAAGGCTTTGGAGCAGCAAGAAGCTGCACGCAATGGTACCCCAAAGCCAGATGCCTCAATATCGAGCAAAGGTCACTTAAGGTAACAATGACGGAGCAGAATAATATATCCTTGCATATCAATTCATTTTCTTCAACAGAGTTTTAATTCCAATGCCAAAATATCACAGTGCTCAAATTTAAATTGAAGTTCTTCTGAACCACCTGGTATTAACTAAAGCTTCCCATCTTGAATCAGTGTTTCAGACCTTTTGGATTACATAACACCTGACACAGATACTAAATCAAGAGAAGCCCAAAGGAAAGCTCGTGCAAAGGTGATAAAATGATAATTATCCCAAGTCCTATTCTCCACACTGCTCATCTTACTTCTTTTTCTCACTGCAAAAATAATCTTACTAATAGTTTTTCCATCATGCAGCTCAAAGGCAAACCTGGCCAAACTTGGGAAACGGTCACGGAGGAATATCAGAAGGACGAAATTGTGTCACCAACTTCTCCTGTAGTGCAGAACTCAAGTGATAAACAGAACAAATCTGAAGTTCTACTGTCAGAACCTAAGATTGAAAAATCTGATTCAGGTCTCCCAGATCAGATGATAATGATTAAAAATGATGACCTTGAACAAGAGGAGAATTCAGATGAAGGATGGCAGGAAGCTGTTCCCAAGGGTCGCTCACTTACAGCTCGCAGATCTTCTAGTTCAAGGAGATCAAGCCTAGCAAAACTAAATACTAACTTTACGAATGTATCTCAGTCAGCGAGATATCGAGGAAAGCCCGTTAATTTCACATCCCCAAAACCGGTTCCAAGTGAATCTGCTGCCACCTCTGGATCTAATCTTCCTGTTCCCAAAAAGTTTGTTAAAAGTTCAAGCTTCAGTCCTAAGTTACAAGGTGCAAGCATTTCCACTGCAGGAGCAGATAAATCATCCCCAACTAGCCCAGCTTCCACTGATCTACTTGCCAAGTCTGCTCCTGCTGCAAGTCCAATCAGTGTTCAAGCAGCTGGAAAACTTTTCTCCTACAAAGAAGTTGCTTTGGCTCCTCCCGGAACAATTGTGAAGGCTGTGGCTGAACAGTTTCCTAAAGGGAATCCTGCCGTGGAATCAAGCTCTCAGCCGAGTCAGGAGGCAGCAATGTTGGTGGTCACCCCAGGTGATGTGACAGCTGGGAAGCCCGTAGAAGAAAACCAACTCGTGGTTTCTGAGGGAGAAATGAAGCAATCTGTCAAGGAAGAAGAAAAGACAGAAGTCATGGACTCAGCTGAAACCTTGGAGTCAAAAAAGGATTCTGCATTAGTGGATACAACAGCAGAGGCTGGAAAAGAAGTAATAAGCGCTGCAGTTGAAACCGCAAATACAGAAGCTGGAAATGTAGAAGTTATAGGATTTGAAAATTCAGATCCTTTGAAGAATTCAAATGTTATTCCTTCTAAAACTGATGGTTTGGAATCAGGATCACTGCAGAGATGCATAGATGCTTCCCCTGATCTGGAGCCTCAGACCATTTTAACTGAGAAATCAATTTTGTTATCAGAACAAGATGCTTCTGTTCCTAAAGAGAAAGCAACAGAAAGTCCGCAAGAACTACCAAATGGTGACATTGGTGTCAATCCATTGCAAGCTCAAGGAGAAAAGCACGATGAAGTAGAAACGGTAAAGGAGACAACCAAAAAACTTTCTGCTGCTGCACCGCCATTTAACCCATCCACAGTCCCAGTTTTTGGTTCTGTTGTTGTTCCTGCTTTCAAAGATCATGGAGGAATTCTTCCTTCACCAGTGAATATACCTCCAATGCTTAATGTTAATCCTGTCCGTAGATCACCTCATCAGTCTGCTACAGCTAGAGTTCCTTACGGTCCAAGACTGTCTGGTAGCTTTAACAGGTCTGGAAATAGGGTCCCACGTAACAAACCTAGTTTCTCTAATGCTGAACATACTGCAGAAGTAAATCACTACAGCCCTCCAAGAATAATGAACCCACATGCAGCTGAGTTTGTACCAAGCCAACCGTGGGTTTCTAATGGCTATCCGGTTTCTCCAAATGGCATGCCAGTGTCTCCAAACAGTTTCCCTGTATCCCCAAATGGTGTTCCTGTTATGCCTAATGGATTTATGGCACCTCTGAATGGTATGCCAATGACTCAAAATGGGATTCCTGTCCCCATTGATTCAGTAGAATCTCCTGGTGTTATAAATGTTGATATTGGGGCTGAAATCAACCCTGATGATGAGAAGTCCTCAGTGGAAAATAAGGTTGAGACTCAGCCAACTGAGCAAAAACCCACTGAAGATTCATCTGTACATAATGAGAGCACTAATCGTGTAGTTGAAGAGAAACCAATGGATGTAGCCCCAGTGACCAGAGGCGTAGTTTTGGCAAAGGAAATTTTCAATGACAAACCAGTTGAAGAAAAACCAAGCAAGTGTTGGGGAGATTACAGCGACAGTGAAGCTGAAATAGTTGAGGTTACAAGTTGAAGGCTTTCAATTTTTCTTAAATACTATGTTACCGGTTCACAGCTGAGGGTTGTATAGCTGTGAGAGATGACAGAAGCTATACACAAGACACAGGAGGCTGGGAATGACACGAATATTTTATTCTACTTAGAAGTTTTTGACTAACGTCCCAGGCAATGTAAAGAGTTTTTTTATATACTTTGGTTCCACTGCATTGAGAAAGATATCGTTAAGCGGCTGGTATGTGAAAGATGTACTGTCACCAAGAAAGGATCCCTTGAGTAGTTCTCTGGTCAGTTCATGTCTCTTCCTTTTATTCTTTTTTATTAATTAAAACAGCAATAAATTTGAGAATTTTGTACCTGTCATGTCATACTAGGACTATTGACTGCAGGGATGATGCACAATAATAATTAATAAATTTTCAGCAAAAATTGGTCCGGTTAGCTGAATGCAATTCTGATAACCCGTTGTAATCTTACTGCTCACAAGTCGGTCTGTAGACAGAACTTTTATTTCCCGAAGTTGAATGTTTGAAATGTAAGAATGGCCTCATAACAGATTCAGCAAATAACTGCCTTTTTGGCGAAATCTTTGAGCATACTTCCTTATGCAACTTTGTCTGAATAAGTAGAGAAAAGATTAACTGGTAGAATTTTAAGCTTTCGATCTAGTGGTTAATTGTGATGGTATCAGAGCTAGTTTTGAACCAAAAGTGTTGTATTCAAACATTCCGTCCTAACTGTGTTTGATTCTGCTTCTGCCTTACTAATTCCTGAGTCGAGTGATTAATTAACAGTAATTATATACTATTTTCGAAAAGTTACAAGTGTAATATGAATTGCTTTTGAATAGAACTGCTGATAGGAACTAAAAGATGTCCTGCTTATGATTAATCTCTAGCTAAATTTAAAATGTCTAAGAAACACAAGGAGGAGATCCCTGGCGAAAATCCATAATGAGTAATGTGGCAGCACAGTGAGCAAGGGCCCCCAATACAACAAACACATGAAAAATCTGGTGGCTGTGCCCTGCAATATCAAATGCACCAGGCTTCCATCTTTCTGGAATTCTGCTAACATAAAAACCAGCTCCTACACTGTATAAGACTGCCATGGCAAGCTCGTATCCAAGGGAAATGTATACATGCGGATGACCCCAATGGAGCATGAGTGCATGAGTTGCGGGTATCACACCTGAGAATCCCATGGTGAGGAATAGAGAAGCCCTGAAAGAGCGGAAACGGGGAGAAGATAGACCAGGTGCTAGCAGGGTGATGATGGCAAGGATTCCCAGAGTGGTTATGGAAGTAAGGTAAAGGAATCGGGTTTGCGGGTGGCAGTAGAAGGTGTAGTAGATGGGAGCGAAGAAGGAGGAGATGATCATAAGGGAGATTCCAGCGTAATCTAGGCGCCAGAAGAAGAGATTAAAGCGTCTGGAGTGGCAAGCAAGAAGGTGAGAAAGAGAGCTACAAATTAAGCAACCCATTGCTCCAAATAAGAAAACAAACCAAGGCCACTTTGGAATCGCCTCTTGAGTAATTTGTTCACGTACGTGGAAACCTGATGGCTCTGTAATGTTATTCATGAGTGAACCCTGAAAACGACATCAACACCATTTTCAATAGAGCACCATCCAATAATTTATGATCGTATTAGAATCAGAAAGTTGACACAAGTTCATCTTATGTCTGCTTATGAACCAGAATCTATAATTCGGGGGCCATATTGTAGTAAACAATAACTAACAAGGATCAAAATATATTTTTTTAAAAAATGCTAATAGCAAAGCCAATTCCTTAAAGTTAGGGGGCCAAAACCCCTCAGGCTAAGGCTTACACATGGTCAAATGTTGCATTTCTGTTGTTTCTGTTTTCTTTAACTGACACATAGCAATCAAAATTTACCACAACTTGTAACAAGATGAGCTTTATAATATTTATGAAACTAAATTTTAAGATTACAATACACAAGTGAGCGAATAGTAAGGTATTGACTTATAAATGGTTCCAAAATCAATTGACCAAGCTTTCAATTTCCATTGAAAATTGAAAGCACCCACGTGGAATATGAACCATTTCATTTTGTTTGCTTAAATTAAACTGAAAAGAAGAGAATTTTTCACAACCCTGCGCGTACGCGCTTGCACAATAATACTAAGAATCTCATGATTTAAATATTAACTTAAATTTTAATATTATATATCACTTATTTATTAAGTAATATACTTAATAAATAATAAAATTATTTAAATAATATTTAATAAATAAATATTATATAATAATAAATAAATAATATTTAAATTAAAATTTTATTAGAATAAATTTAAAATATTTAGAAAAATAAAAATTATTTATAATAAATTTTTTTTTTTGTCTTTTTAAAAGGTATATCTAAATAAAAGAATAAAAATTTTTTTAAAAAAAAAAGGGGACATTTTGAAAATCATCATCAAAAGTATCAAAAGTTCACATGGTGCTCGGCCCCACTTATCAGCCAATCTTTTGGGCATTGGAATATCTCGCTTTCTGGGACCTATGTGTGACACTTTTAGCTTTCCGCTATCATGTTACTCCGCCCACTTACTTTATCTCAGCCACAATTAAATAAAATTACCCCAAAAAAAATTTTCTTAAAAAAAAAAAAATTCTTAAACGAAAAAAAGGTGAAAACGGAGTAATAACAAATAGGTCCCTAATATTCTTTATTTTATAAATAATGACATAATTTATATTTATATCAATAAATACTCATTGTGCACTAAGAATAATTAAAATTAAAATTTATCAAAACTAAATTTTACATTAAAAACTACAAATAAACCAACTATTTATATTAAATGAGTTTTGAAGTCCAAGCGGCACCGATGTTAGGTTACGTATTCTCACATCACCAAAGTCAAAATTCAATTTTGTGAAAGGTAATTTAGATCGTCGTCTTAAAGCTTATCGTCAGGAGGACTAATCCGATAGAAATGAAAACATTATGTACTTCTTTGTAAAACCATAAAATACGCGACCATCCATCGAAATGTTAACTAAGAAATTGTAAACAATAAGAGGAACTCACCGCAAACGTCACGCGATTATCTGAAACGTTCATCGTGTCATTTTTCATCATCATCATTATCGGCGCGAACGGTCCAGAAATCTCTCGCGGCCTGGGTCCCACAAACCAAGAATCAATTTGAGAGACTTTTCCAAGGGACCAAAATGGACAAAACAAATATGGAAATTGCAACCAAGTCCTGGTCATCATCATTTTCCTTTTACCTGGAAGAAAAATTCTTCGCGATGAAATTTTCAAGCTCCAGCTTCTCCATTGAACTCATCACCATTAATACTGCAAATATAAAAAACCCCACCAAATGCCTGCACCAAGATTTTACTATTTTTTTCTTAAAAGGAAAAAAGAATCAATTAAATTAAAGAAAAATATGTATACATGTATCTAATAATGATGCACGATTAAATTACTTACGTCCAAATGTTTAGGGTTTCATTGTGCCAAGAAAAAGCACTGAGACAGGCATCCTTCAATGGCCATTCGCATCTGTAATAATCCAAAATGTATTCATTATCTTTCAAATAATCAGGCAGCTCTTGAAACTTCACCAATCTTTTCTCCTTGTTCATAATCATATAATCATTCTTCTTTTTCTTGCTTTTCTCTATCAATAATGACTCATCATCCAGCTGCTTCGTCTTGCCACCTTTATTCCTCATTTGCTGCTGCATGGCTGAAAATATTTGGCCTCGCCGGAATTTCCCAAGTGGGATTCCTTTTCCAGCGAGAAATCGACCGGTAGTTGAGTGAATCCGGCGGATTTGAAATGTTAGCGGCTGATTATGTATGGGTCGTGAGTGCTTATTGTGATGTGTGAATGAATTATATAGAAACCAATGTCTGCGCGTGAATCAATTAGTCTTTAATTAACATATAGAATAGCTACAAGCAGACGCAATGTGAAAGATGATGATATCTATTATTATTATTTTTTAAAATGAAAATATACATAACGTTTATAAACGTGGCCGCAAATTATTGGGAGCCAAATTAAATGGTTGCTTCTCTTATTGTTTAAACGTAGTATTTCTTTTTGTAGATTGCTTCGCTTGTATGGATTGGATTTCCTTGGGAACAAAATTTTAGGAAAATGAATTTAAAGCATTCATGTATTTTATTTGATAACTAATCAATGTAAGGATTTAGTTAGATATACAAGAGGGTTTCTGATTTTTTTTTTTTAATTTTTTAAATTAAAAAACAAATAAGTGAGCAAGAGCAGCTCCTGATATAAAGATTGATATTACTCTATATGTTCGCACATGAGCAATACCATTTTCTATGCTTTAGAAAACTGATTTTCTAATCACTAACCATGCGTATTAGTTTACTTTAGAAGATAAACATACCATTATGTTATTGTTTCATAAGATATTTGCTTAGCCTAGCTCGCATCCTTAGTCTAAATCATACAATTCCCAAATATATATATATATATATTGTATATAGTGAGAAATGTGAATCTAGTGATAAGTAACCAAGAGGAAAGTTTCTTCATTCTGAACACGTGGAAACATACACGCAAGCTTTATCTCCTTGGCTTCAAGTATTTTATACAGCAAACCTTCCTGGGGTTTGTCATTTTTTGTGAGTATATATCTAACTTTTATTAAGAAAAGGAAAAAAGAAAAACAATTTCGAGAGATGCATGGCAAAAAGATTCTCACAATATATCTAATTAATTATTTTGCTTACCTAAATTAAAAAAATTAAATAAATAACTGCCAGGCTTTTGATAAAATGATATGTTTATAAGGATTCAATTATGTTGAATTATATATACAGTATAATATTTTTTTATAATTATATGATTAAAGTTATAACATAATTTTTATTATTTATTATTTTATGTATATAATTATAATTAATTATTTAGGGTGGGGTAAATCTATAACCCATACTATTTATAATTAATTTGCTTTGAGAAATAATGAAAACTTGAGGTGACAGATGAGTAAGACGGAAAAGAAAGTCGGAACTTGCCTTAATTGAGAAATTACTTAACTACAGTATTTCATTCCTTTGAAGTTTCAGATATATCAAAAGCAAAGCCACTTGTAAACAAAAGTAACAAGCCAGCTCGATAAGCCAAATCATTTAAATTTGAAGTGAACAAGCTCCATTCGAAAAAGTTCGCACCAATTATCCCCAGCTTCAACGTCAAAGGCGTTGATAATAATGATGAGCATTCCCGCAGCAACTGTTGATCTGAACGATGTTTTAGACTGATTAACACATTAACCGCAAAAAAGTACCGTAATGCCCTTGATAGTAACAATATTTGAAAATAAATTTTATTGTTAAGGGCCTTTTTCCGGAATCTTTTATTCAAAACTTGGACTCAAGTTACCATCACCAAAATCTTCGTCCTCTTCGTCTTCTTTCTCTTAGGAACCACTCAATTCTGACCACAGTAAGCCCATTCCTGCAAATAATCCAAATGGGTTTAATCCGTATGATTCATTTATCATGTGTTGGCTTCGCTGGTCATGGATTTGGGATTGCATTACTGACTTTTGATTTTGAAGATTAATTGAGTTTGCTGGGTCTTAATTTCTATTAATTGGGTTTCAATGATACATTGGTGTATTTTTTTTTTTTATTTCTAAAAGTCTAAAATATTAAGTAGTCCGTAGATATTTATCTTTTTTTTATAAAATTTTGAATTTAAGCATTATTTTACTTTATTACATACAATTAACACACCATTATATTGTTGTAAAGCAGCAATGTAATAGTTACTCGGTTTTTGTGAGAGTTTCAATTTAAGTTTTGAGTTCTTATGTAATAATATGAAGACTTAAATTCTCGTTCAATCAATTGAGTAGAGACTGTTTATATAATATCAGTTACAATTTAATTATAAGTGTTTTCTAAGTATTAGTTTTGTTACAATATATCGTCGAAAGCATCGTTTACAAATTATATATTATGCATTGTATTGGGTAAATATTGAGTGCAGATGATTAGGACTTCAGGGATATATAATTACAATTAATTCCATGGGATTCGTGAGAATTAGACGTTAAAGCTGAGGAAGTTGACCTAAAAATAGTTATGACTAAATCGGTAAATCCATTTAAGGTAGTTCGCCAATTTTGACGGACTAAATAAGCTTGAAGAAATCACGCAGAAATTGGCTCTTTCACGCGATACTATGGGTGAAATTTTGGCCTTTTGGCTGCAATTACACGATTCCGAATCATCTAGGTGAAGTAGTTCAGCCATTTTGCACTGTTCATGGGTTTGCATGCTGTACTTTACCAAAAAAAAAAAAATAGTAATAATTTTGGATCATAACAACATTGCCATTTATTAGTTCAACAAACAATATTGGTTATATTTTTTTTTTTTTTGTCAACTTGGTATAATAGAATTTAATTTAAAACTATAAATATATTTTATTTTTTCAATAGTTTTTACCTTTTATGCATGTTAATATGAGATACGGGGATTTAATTCAGTTCGTACCAAATTGATATTTATTATTTTGATATTAGTAAATACAATCATTTTGAATGAGGAGAGGACTGTTCTATAGCGTTGTTTTTTGTATGCTCCTCTCTATATATGCCCTCTTCGTTGTCTCAATATTAGTTTCTTAAAAAATATGATTCTTATCTTTTTTCTTTTCTTCTTTCTTTTTTAATACGTGGATTTAAATTGCCTAATGTATAAAAAGATTTTCTTTTAAATAATCGTAATTTCTAAGCGAATTTAGACATTATAGGTCTGATTATCCAAACTTAACACTATATTGACAGTCAATCAAAAAAATTAATATATCAGTGATTTTGCAACGTACACTTGAAAAAATGAAATAAAACCCCAATTGAAGGGTCCCTCTACTCTCTCCGTCTCTCCTTATGTATAAAAATTTTGCTTTCTTTGGGCAAATGGACATGGGCTCTGTTGAGCCGCAAAATAATCGCTTCACTGAACTAGCCCATTCCTCGCCCATTAGAACTGGCCGAATTTCACCAGCCCAAGATTTTTAAAACCCAAAATCCAACTGCATATTTGAGATTGAAGTTTGAATTTAATAAGTTGTTTATTTCATAATTTTTTATAAATATAATATTTGATAAATTTTGTAAAAATTAAATTTTTTTAAAATTTTCTTCATTTTGGCAATAAATTTAAAAGCAGGTAAATAATTATTTTTTATAAGCAATTTATTAAACTAACAACCACACATTTTTAAAGTTCTTATTATGACCTTAATATTTTAACAAAAAAATAATTATGTCTTATTTTTTCATAAATTATAATATATAAATCATTACATATCATATTACCGTCACAATTAAATTACACTAATAACTATTATGAAATAACAACCATGACATTGCATAGTTATATAAAGAGGCATGCATAATGTGATCTTCATTTTGAAAAAATTAAAAATGATCCTAGTTCAATATTCGATGAAGAAATAGAAAGAGACAATGACATTTAAAAACAATATTACAATATTAATGGCTCCAGATCACAAGAAATGAAAATTTTAAGGATTATTATTGTAATAAGTTTAACGTGAATATAATGCATGTTATTTTTTATTTTATTTAAATTATGTTTAAGTGTGAATTTTTATCATATTTTATATAATAGAGTTTATTTTTTCACTTTATGCAATTTTATTTGTTTTAAAAAGAAGAAAAAATTGTGTCCAAATAAATAATTGATTAAACACAGGAATGATAATAAGTAGGGTGGGAATGGAGAAGCCTACTCCATTCCCCACCTTATTTAAAATTTAGCCCCCATTTCCCACTCCATTCCTCACTAAATTTAATAGGGTAGGGATGAAGAATCCCCATAATAGGTAATGATTTTCTCATCCACATCCTATTTCCCATTTATTTATTTTGTAGTAGATATGAATATATAATTTTAGTAAATTAAAAATTAAGACTTAAATAAAATCATCAACATATTATAAAGTATTTAAATTATTAAAAAATTCTAAAAAATTAAAATAACATCTTAAATAATATTAAAACTGCAATATGTTTAAAGAGCACAGTATCTTAAAAGAGAAAAGAAAACAATAATACAATACCTTAAGAGAGGAAATAAAATATGACAATATTTTAAAGTTGAATAAGGATTATCTTGTAGATTTTTTTTTATTTATAGCCTATATTATATTAGGTGAAATAAAAAAAAATTATTAACCAACATTGTAATTAATAAAATAAAAATTAAAAAATATTTACATATAACTGGGATTGGGGTTTGGGTAGAGTGAGGAGTACAAAATCAAACCTCACACTATTAAGAATTTGGAGATTATTTTCCTCTCATTCCCCAACCCATTCTTCAAAAATTATTCAAAATTCACCCCATTGGGGGTGGGGACATATGAGGCTCTATTCCCGCTGAGAATTTTGCCATCCCTAA
Source organism: Murraya koenigii (assembly GCA_025617385.1). NCBI lineage: Eukaryota > Viridiplantae > Streptophyta > Magnoliopsida > Sapindales > Rutaceae > Murraya > Murraya koenigii. Next base: position 26,072,508 of record CM046817.1, read on the forward strand.
TTAAAACATGCTCTAAAAAATCAAAAATAATTTAAATTTATGTATATCTTAGTTATTATATAATAAAATAACACTTTCATAAAAAAATTTACTAAACACGTATACTATGTTTTTCAAAATCACAACAATCGTAAAAGCACAGTTTAACAAACATTAAGTTAATTTTTTTAATCAGTAATTAATTTCATCCGTATAGTAGAAGTAGCTTATTTCATGAACCATCATAATCTCAAACTAGCCTATAGTACAATTTCAAGTTTAACAATTTTATTGGAAAAGGCAATATAAAATTATATCGCACCATGTACAAATGTGTTTTGAAAAATTATCGAAGAAAATGGTGATTACAATAAATAAACATAAAAATTATATAATATTAACAGATGGTTGTAAATTAGAACAAGAGATATAATATAGACTTTCTATTGCCTATGGATAAGACTAGTAGCGCCTATATATTTTTGAGCAAATAATAGACATCTCAAAATTTTATCTCAAATTTTATCCTAAATGGTGTGTCATTTGATGTGTCTTTTATTAAGTGGTTAATAAATATTCACAAATTTTAAGTATATTAATTATATTATCTTAGCAACCAGTGAATGAATGTCATATTATTTGTAATACAATTTTGGATAAATTCTTTTCTCCCTCGATTGTATTTCTTTTCTTCCTCCTTCCATTCAGAGCACCAGATCTAGGATCCAGATCTTGGTACTCTGTTTGAAACCTGTGTTGCCTAGGGTTGCATAGGATATTGTTTTAAAATTTTATTTTGTTTTAAAGATTTTATTTTTAAAGTTAAAACGGTATATCGGCTGGACACCCGTTGTGCAGGATCCAAATCCAGTTCATTTTCCTCAAAGTCTTTCGACATTGTTTATATTGATGATGTGTTGATCTTTTCTCACAGATTTATCACAGAAGGTATCTTTGAAAATCTCTTTTCTATAAAAGGTATACTTGTGCTTGAATCCTTATCAGAGAATCTAGAAGATATAGATCTCCTAAAGGATAATTTGACTTTACCATCAAAATACTGAGTCACATTTTGCAACTGTATTGGGCTCAAGTTGTTTTGGAATCACTGGTTCAGTGGCTCCTTCAAGAATCCATTCCTCTAGAAGATGGACATCTTTCCATTGGATGGGCTTTAGAATGACAGTGTTGGCTTTAGACAAATCAGTTTGCAAGAGAAGAGTTTCGTCTCTTTTTGACTGATATTTATGTTGTGTGTTAAATGCAGAATGCATGACTTTATAAGAGATTTTAAAAATTAATGCAACTGGAATTGATCCTTCAACCATGTGATAATTATGGGTTTTAATTTGAAGAATCATACTTTTTAAAATATTTTTATCTTTAAGAGAAACTGTTATATTTGGATAACAGCTGAATGAAATGGGTCCTTTACAAAGACTTGATTCAATGCTACTGAGCAATGAATCATCAAAGGAGAGAAATCTCCCATCTCTGAGGACTGATAGGATTTAAGTATCCAATCCTTCTTTAGTCAGGGGCTTTATACCTACTTGGATTAAACCAATGCGGATATAGTTAAAATTATTTTCTCTTAACTTCTTTAAAGATTGCTCTGAAAACAATTGGATTGTTTTAAATGGCTTTGAAAGTGTTATGTCATGCTCTTCAGTTTTAATAACATAATCATTCTTTAAAAAATCAAGTTTTTTAGTTTTATAAATCATCTTTTTAGAAATCTTTGATAGTTCCCAACAATCAATAGTTTTATTAAAATCTTCAATTATTAATTCTTCTGAATTCACTACGTACTTTAAATCACTAGTCCTCGCGGAGGAAGAGCTAGAAAAGGATGATGCTATACAGAGTAGAGAATCCATTTTAGAAACCTATGTTTTAGTTTTTGACAGACAGGAAAGACTACAATCCACGGCTAAGAATTGGTTTTACTGCCCTTCAACCAATGAGGACTTACGACCAAAAGCTACCGCGGCACCCAGAGGTAACACTCACCTCTCCTGCAAATGTTCAACCTTTACACAGACTTCTAACCTAGATGCTCTAAACTATACAACACTATCCTCCCCTTGGCTCTGATACCAGTAGGGAAATAGCTCATTGACCATGTCAATTCATGACTTGATTGGCATAGCAGAAGAAATGAGCTTTTCTTTAGAGGGTGTCGAAGTGACATCTTTAGAAGATTCTTTAAGAGGAGCTTTGCCCTTGCCTTTTCTTTTTGGATGCATTATCTATTCATAAAAAATTCTCGTGTTAGAAAATCTGGAATAGAATTTAAATCACCTTTAATAAATTCAATCTCAAAATCAAAAACACTCAAAATAGCTTGCTATCGTGCAAAAATCTGTTTTGATGCAATATTTTGGACATTTTTTTTTAAAACATGTTTTGCAGCTTTGCAATCAATTCTAAATAAAAATTTTTGGTTTAAGAGATCACTTTCCTGATAGGATTCTTGATAAAACTCAATTGCAAAGATTTCTTGGTAGTCTAAATTATATCCTAGAATTTTGTCTTAACATAAACAGGATGTCTAAACCTTTACATGATAGACTTAAAAAAAATCCTAGTGCATGGACTGATGAGCATACTAAAGTTGTAAAGATAATAAAAAATATTGTTAAAAAAATTCTATGTTTATATCTTGCTAATCCTGCTTTACCTAAGATTGTAAAGATTGATACATCAGACTTAGGTTATGGTGGAATTTTAAAACAAATTGAACATGATAAAGAACAAATTGTAAGATATGTTTCTGCTCACTGGAATGATTGCCAGATAAACTATTCTATAATTAAAAAGGAAATTTTATCTATTATTTTATGCATTACAAAATTTCAAAGTGATCTCTTAAACCAAAAATTTTTACTTAGAATTGATTGCAAAGCTGTAAAACATGTTTTAGAAAAAAATGTCCAAAATATTGCATCAAAACAGATTTTTGCACGATGACAAACTATTTTGAGTGTGTTTGATTTTGAGATTGATTTTATTAAAGGTGATTTTATTAAAGGTGATTTAAATTCATATATATATATATATATATATATAATTTTACAATTTATGAACCATAAGATATTAATGCACTTTTCACGGAGATATTTACCTTGACATGCATAATGCATAATTAGCTCACCATAATTAATAAGCTCGTGACTATCAATGTAATGATTTAATTATAGTTTGTGTCATATATTATAATAAATTAAACAGATATATTTTCAAGCTAAGATCTCATATATGAAAATAATCTGTGGACAAAGAATACAAATGGGAAAATTTGGACGCTGAAATCTTCAAAATGGTTACTGGTCAATGTTTTGTTAATCCATTTTCATGTTTCTTCTTTTGCTGCAATTTGGTGATCAACTAGTTGAGTTGCCAGATTTCCCGTATGTGTGTGTGTGTGATATTTTAATCGCTAAAGTATAGTGTATATTATTTAAAAAATACATGCACGGTCGTTAACTGTAGCCAAGGTCATGGGTGTGGGCATGCATGCTTTCGTAATTCAAACTTGTATGCCTTACAGAATGGTACATAAAATTACATAATCTTTTAAGAATAAATTCGAAGGAGATAAAACTATCAAGTAATATCAACATTAATACTAATCACATTGTTAGTTGTGTCCACATGATCACAAAATTACAAATCAAATATGCATTAGCTATGATACATATCATGCAAAAGTTGAGCATCCTGTATGCATAAAAATTAAAATAAATAAATAAAAATGGATCTTTATTTTGAAGAGAGAATGACTCTTTAGTTTATTCTAGCAATTATTTTGATCCATTATGTTTTTATTTAATATCACATTTCATTCTTATTAATTTTTAATTTTTTTAAAAAAATTATTAAATGGTATATGTGATTTTTTAACATTCAAATAGATTATCATTCATTAATATTTTTTTTAATGTTTAAATACCATGATGAAATGAGTAATTAAAAATATTTTATTGACCTAAGTAGTAAAAAGAAAAAATTAATAAGATTTAATGGGTATAAATTGAGACTCGACTTCAACAAAATTTGGTTGTTTTAATTTGCCCAAAAGTGCAATGCACAGAAATTTGTTAAACAATCCAATCAAATTGTTGTTGTGATGAGTTCAAGAACAAGAATTCATGAGCTCAATTTATCAGCTTATGGAATCTTATATTTTAACTTTGAATCTTTATCTCAACCAAAATATTGATATACAAATCAACTCCAATCATTACATGTCAAGATTATATATTATACACACATCATTATACATGAAAGTTGACAATAACAATAATTATGTGATAACCAAACAAATTAAAGGAATTAGCTTCTAAATAAAAGCATGAAAGGATTAGATGATTTGGATTTCAATTCGATTGTGATAGCACATACATACCACAATGTTAGGTGAAGACAATGAAAAAGAGACCACACAAGCCGGTTAAAGACGGCCATGAAATTACAACCTTTTTTAGTTTTATTTTATTCTATTGTTTTAATAATTTTATTTTTCATAGCCGGCTGCCTCTAATGTTGCCAGCCTATACAATTTTAACCCTATTCTTTTTGCCTCACTTCATTGTCATTCCTTTAAAAAGCACTTTATTGGAGGACTAAGTCATAAATCTTAATACTTCCGATTTTTTCATATCTCTCACTATCATCTTCTTCATCAACAGCTAACGTAACAAAAAAAGCTTGTATTTTTTCTCTTCATGGCGAAGTTATCACAGCAAAGCCAGAAGAACAATGCAAATAACAATAATGGTGTAACCAAGGTGAAAAGAACGAGGAGAAGTGTACCAAGAGACTCTCCTCCTCAACGAAGCTCCATTTATCGAGGTGTCACTAGGCAAGTATACTACTTCAAAATTTAATTAGTTTGATTTATGTTTTATGTATGCATCGTACCTTTTTTTTTTTTTTTTGGGGTTGTTGTAGCTTTATGTTCGTTATGATAAGTAAGACTCATTACGACCACCTAGTTCTCCTCATGCTGTCGAGATTTGACCCCCGCATTAAAAAAAAAAAGGAGAACAAATTAAATGGGATGTTTTGTGAATGTTTCAGGCACCGGTGGACGGGTAGATACGAAGCTCATTTGTGGGACAAGAATTGCTGGAATGAATCACAAAATAAGAAAGGAAGACAAGGTTCATTTTCTTGCTTGAATCTTCTCTTTACATATGGATATTTTCATGTTTCTTTGAGATCGATATGCAGCAGTTTTATTGATAATCGTTTTGCTTTATGTTTCGGGTTTTTTTGTTGGTGGTTTTGCCGGCCATTAATTCTACTCAAGTGCAGTCTATCTTGGTAAGTAAGTTTATTGCATGCATTTTCTTGATATGGAAATAATTGAAGAAAATTTTCAAAGGTTCTGTCGTTGTGAAATGAAATGGATTGATTTTTAGGCGCTTATGATGATGAAGAAGCAGCAGCACATGCATATGACTTAGCAGCACTCAAGTATTGGGGCCCAGACACTATTCTTAACTTTCCTGTAAATCTTTATCTCTTTGATTAACATTTGTTAAGATATACAATTAATATTGATTTTCATCAAAGAATAAAGCTTATACAAACATTATTTGATTTATTTTAGTTATCAACATACCAAAAAGAATTGAAAGATATGGAGGTCCAATCCAGGGAAGAGTATATCGGATCATTAAGAAGGTACGAGGTTGTTAACTCTAAAGTTAAAAGATTATTTAATTTCAAATCTGTTTTAAACGCGATATTAACTTGTAACATCATGATAAAAATATACAGGAAAAGCAGTGGATTTTCTAGAGGAGTTTCAAAATATAGAGGTGTTGCAAGGTAATAATAATTTTATTTCTTAGTTAATATTTTTGCATAAGTTTTCTTTATTAATTTTTTTACAAATTGGTAATTTCCTTTTCTTTTTCTTTTTTTTCCTTTTTTCCTTTATTTTGGTACAGACATCATCATAATGGTAGATGGGAAGCCCGAATTGGAAGAGTATTTGGAAACAAATATCTTTATCTTGGAACTTATGGTAATCCCTCTTTAATTAATTAGTTTTAAACTAAAATCATGATTTTGAAGTGAAGTAATATTTTAATGTGAAAAAATATTGAAGTAATGTCAAATCACTTGTCTTGCAATATAAATTTTCGGAGGCCCATTTGTTGCATAACTTGTCTGCATGGCAAATGGCTAATTGCTCTTGTTTGCAGCTACGATGAAGCCAATCAAATATAGTTAGAGTTAGTTAATTGGTAGTTAGCAAACCCTAAGCCAAATGTACCCATTTATTAGCATGCACGTACAGATAGCTATAGCTTTAATGTTGTAAGTATCATATCACAGTCAATGTGTTGGGAAATGGTACATCAAAACCTAACAATTAATTAATTTTTTTTTTTAATCAAATACCATTCACACAACAATTCAACTCGTAGCTTTAGTTTCCACTTTCCACCTAGCTAATTAATTGTCTAATTAATTAATTATTTTTTCAGCTACACAAGAAGAAGCTGCCACTGCATACGATATGGCAGCCATTGAGTACCGTGGATTAAACGCAGTCACCAACTTTGATCTCAGTCGTTACATCAAGTGGCTGAAACCTAATCATCAAATTAATCCTCACTTGATTGACACAACGTCCCCATCAGCTTCATCAATAATTAACAACGGAAATAATAATGATTACAATCATCAAGACTTGAACTTAAGCTTCTTTAACAACAGCAACCGAAGTGGATCAACAGTTTGTGATCAGCCACCCACAACAACGCTATTGACCGATAATCATCATCGTCGTCATCAACAGCCTGCAGTGAGACCAGTGAGCGCCACGTCAGCCCTAGGACTTCTCCTTCAATCATCAAAGTTCAAGGAGATGATGGAGATGACCTCATCGTCGGAAGCTGACAACTATCATTGCTCATCATTAACTTCGTTAACGGAGTCTTCTGATCCGTTACAGTGTAGCTTCCCTGAAGATATACAGACTTACTTTGGTGGGTGTCAAGATTCCAGCAATTTCGGGGAAGGAGATGACGATGATGTCTTCTTTCGTGAGCTCAACTCTTTCGTTCCAACAATGTTTCAATGCGACTTTGACGCTTAATTACAAGTCCTTTATTTTTTTTTTCTACATTTAGTATAGTATCAGGGTTCTGTTAACATGTGCTTTAAGGATACATACCTATCAAGAAAGATTTTCGACATCCAGAGTCTTTGAAAGAAATTTCTAAGATTCTTATTGCGAAAACTCTTTCTTAATGTTATGGTTTTAGAATACACGTTAACCTTATCCTTAATTATCGTTATTATTATTATTATTTTTACATGAATAAGTAATCCAACAAGTTGGTTCTCTGTGAATACGTGGCCGCGGTTGTTGCTGAGCTTCACTTAGGTGTCAAGATCAGGAAGGAGATATTAGTTCTTTTGAAGGTGATTATTGATTGAAGAGGGCCGGGATAATTAATTAGAACTTGATTTCATTTGTTATAAAAGATTTTTTTTTAAAAAAAAAAACTGTTCATTGTTATTATTTTTTAATGTAATCTCTCGATTAGTATCTTGTAATATGAATTTAATGAGAGAAAAATAGGCATTCTCGATATCTATTTTGTTCAATAATGAAAAAAGAGAAAGAGCATCTCTTTAATGCGATTCTTTTCCTGTATCAACAATAATTCACACACTCTAATTTATATTAGTTACTTTGCATGTGGTTCCTTTTTTGAACTAGCTAGCTCGAGTTTCTTCCTGGATCATGTAACATGTCCATGTAATCTGACTTCACTAAGTAAAGAACAAATAAAGATAGAGATTATTTGACCTACCAATTTTGAGTTATAAGCATTAAAATGGGGAAACTCCACATGGTCACATCAATTCGGCCTCCAGTTTCAATTACCACAGGGACCTATATGGAATATTATGAAGAAATCAGGACATAACGGCAAATGTGAGAAATAGTGGAGACTTAGATCATTAAATTTACCATTGGCTTTCCTTATTTAACATGAAAACACATCGTTTTGACAGAAATAGGACTTTGTTTTGTAGGATTCAATACTTTTTACTTGCTTGAAGGTAAAGTGTTGGGCACTCTTGACCTGGTAGAGAAAGTGAGAAAAATAAAAGAAATAATAATTGAGAGTTAACGACGGTTTGTTATAAGTTAATTTTAGAAGTTTTAGTCAATTTTTTACTTAATGTATTGTGATTTATTTATCTTTCAGATTTTCTTCTAAATCAAAATTTGTGGCTTATTTTTTATCGAGTATCTCTAATCATGTATCTCTTTGTAGTTAATTATTTTGTAAAAAGAAACAATTATCAAACGGGGCTAGAGTATAGGCGATTACCTTTCAATGCTCAATTTAGTTCTTTTTATTCAATTATAGAAGGAGAAAATCTAGAGTGAAATGGATATAGTTTTTATACTTATTTTATGCCCTTTTTTCTCTTACCTTCAAATGGAGGTAGAGTCAATTGGAGAGGTAATATGGCACTTTTCTTATGACAAGTATAGCAAAAAACCATGCATGGAGACATGTACATATGTGTCAATACTTATTCATGACAAGTACTTTTTGGATATTTGTTATGTTTTTGAGCCTTTGACCTTTAATGGACTTAGCTTGAATTCGGCACTTATGTTGGTTCCTTATAAAGAAGATTAAATTTGCAACATTTTGCCTGTAAGTGCATTCTGTAAAATTTATATATTTGCCTGTAGACGCATTCTGTGGAACATATATTTACTTATAAACATATTCCGTAAAACGTTTTGCTTATAGGCATATTTTGTAAAATGCTTATTTGCTCATGGCTCATTCCGTAGAAATTGTATTTGCCCATATATGTAATTTAAAAAATGTATATTTACCTGTATACACATTCTGACGAATACTTATTTAACCATAAGCACATTCCATAGAATGTGTATTTGCTTGTAGGCACATTACATAGAATGTTTTGTCAATAGGCGTATTTCATAAAATATTTTACCCGTAGGCGCATTCCATAGAATACTTATTTGTTAGTAAGTACATTTTGTGTATTTGTCCGTTGGCGCATTCCATAGAATTTGTATTTATTTGTAGACACATTCCACATATTGTATATTTGCCAAAAGACACATTCTGTAGAATTTATATATATTTGCCCATAGGTGTATTTCATAGAATGTATATTTGCTCGTAGGCTCTTATGTAGGAATATTTTCTAAATGTCTAGGTCATTCTTTATAACGAAATGGACCTATGTCAGTCTTTGTAAAAATATATCATACATTTTGGTCGAAGATCGCCCTTTGGGCATTTTACTTAGAATAGATATAAGTCCATCTTTATAAAGATATAGATCTAAGTCCATCTTTATAAAGATTAGACTTAAGTTACTCTTTTTTAGAAAATTGACTTAGATCATTCTTTATAAATAATGAACCTATTTCACTCTTTGTAGAAGCACGCCTTTAGATTTTGTTGAAGACTTGCCTATTGGGTGTTTTACTTAGAATAGACCCAAGTCATTCTTTATAAAGGACGGACCTATGTCTCTCTTGTAGAAAATGGACCTAAGTCATTCTTTATAAAGAATAGACCTATGTCACTCTTTATAGAAACACACCTTTGACGTTTTGTCGAAAACTCACTATTTAAGCATTTTATTTAGAATGGATCTAGATCACTCTTTATAAAGAAAGAACCTAGGTTGCTCTTTGTAGAAAAATGACCTAAGTCATTCTTCGTAAAGAATAGACTTACGTCATTTTTTGTTAAAACATGTCTTTGATATTTCATCGATAACTCGCTCTTTGTGCATTTGACTAAGAATGAACCTAAGTCATTATTTATAAAGAATGGACCTAAGTCGTTCTTTGTAGAAAAATGACCTAAGTCATTCTTTATAAAGAATTGACTTGTGTCACTCTTTGTTGAAACACGTCTTTGATGTTTCATTGAAAACTCGCTCTTTGTGTGTTTTACTTAGAATTGACCTAAGTCATTATTTATAAAGAACGAACCTAAGTTGTTTTTTTTTTTTTATAGAAAATATACTTATATCATTCTTTATAAAGAATGGACCTAAGTTATTCTTTGTAAAAACACACATTTGACGTTTGGTTGAAAACTCACCATTTGGGCGTTACTTATAAATATTTTCTAAGTGCATATGTTATTATTTGTAAGGAATTAACATAGGTTGTTTCTTGTAAAAATTAGACCTAGATAATTCTTTGTAAAGAGTGGACCTAAATCATTCTTTGTAAGTATAGGACTTAGGTCATTCTTTATAAAAAAAGTGGAGCTAAGTCATTCTTTGTAAAAAGTAGATCGAGGTTACTCTTTATAAAGAATGGATCTAGTACTTTCTTTATAAACTCACGCTTTCAGCATTTTGCCGAATCTTGCATTTAGACACTTTACTTAGAATTTTAAGTACCCAAGCTATTCGTATAGAGAATGAACATAGGTTATTTTATGTAAAATATTATTAGAATTGTGTTTGATCTCTCATTATATTTCACCAGTCTCAACTAATCACTTTTATGTTAATACATATTTTATTCTTATATGAAATAACTTTTAAGTACACTCATGTGACAAATTTTATTAATATGTAATTTATTAATCTAATCTCTTAAATCCTAATTTCTTTTAAATTTTTAAAGTATTATCTCTTCTCAAGTGATATATACTTTACTTTTATAATTATGAAAGAAATTAATTTATAGTACTTAGTAGTGAATGATAAAAAAGTATCAATTTTTTTTATGGTTATGGCAATGATGGATAAAATCTTAAAAAAGAAAAAAAGATATTATAGTAATTATGAGTTTTTTAACTTTTTAAAATAGAATTTATAAGTTTTATATGGTGGGTGTTTGGAAAAAAAGATAAAAATTATAGTGAGGGTAAATTTGGGATTAGGTGAGGTATATTAAGAGATAAAGATTTGTTTAAAAATTTTAATATGGTTAACTAAAAAGTAAGAGCTGGCGAAATATAATAAAATGTCAAATATCACCAATTATATTTTTTATCGGGTTTATATTTTTTATGGGTTTTGAACCTTTCATAATTTGGTCTAACAAGTTAATATCCAAGACAATTTGTTTTTGTATTTAATAAGGAAAGTTACCAGTAAATTCAATCATGTCCATAGATTTCATTAAATGATATGTGTCGAGATCTTCTACAAACTTTAGGAAAGATCAGAACATGAGATAATCTAAATCTCTGTTGAAAAGAGGAAAATAGATTAGTGCAAAAATAAAATTTCTTTAAAAATATAGCAGTTTAATTAACAATGTATTAAACATTTGAAAATTTTAAAAATTAACTTTTAATTTTAGTGTCATTATGGGTTCTGATCAATATAAATTTCAATCTTTGGTGAAAATGTGACTTAAAATATGAGCAATTAATATATCTGACTAATGCACGTAGGAATTATTGTCTTTCACAAAAAGGGAATAGAACATGCGGAACACGTAAATTGAAATACCAACCATCAACAAATATGTCCATTTACAAGCAAATAACAACTACTAAACAAATAAAATTCTCATAATCCCACAATAACTTAACTGATTAACACATAAAGAATACTGTATTAAACAATTAACATAAAGAATTAATTTGGCCAAAAAAGAAGAAAAAGAAGAATCAGAAAGCTTTTGGCAGTGGTGGAGGAAGAAGGATTTGGCAGCTGCCGAATAAAAGAAGAAAAAGAAGAAAAGGAGGGCGATGGCAGCAGCTGAGTGGAAGAAGAAGAAAATTTTAGGGTCAGATAAATATAGGTTATATTAACTGTTTTGGGATTTTCCATTTTTTTTTACCAATTTGCTTAGTTGACCTGATTGTGTTATTTTTCGAGTAGGGTTAAATGCGAATTGAAATATAATCAAAACTTCAAGTCATCAACTCAAATCAAACTAATCTCGAAATAAAATTTAAATTGGGTGTGATTCAAGACAATATGATCTGAATGTGCACCGTTATGTACAATAATATTATTGTTTAATTTTTGTTCGGTTATACTGGTGTTAAATATCGTTATCTTTATTTAAGGTAAAAGCATGCTTAATCTATATATTTTGAAGTTAATATCTTTTTAGTCTATATTTTTTTTATAAATACCTCAAAACATTCTTGCTGTTAAGCTATTAATACCCATATTGTTATTTTTTGTTCCTTTTGAATTACTTCTACAATGTTACCCTCTTAGATTTTTTTTTTTTGTGGATATTAATATAAAGAAAAGTTAAATTATCGATTTCACCCCAAAAATAAAATAAAAGTAAAAATAATATATATTAATTTTTGTGTAAGCTCACGTGTGTCCCAAAAAAATTAATATATTAACTTTTCAGTAGAATGTTTCACAAAAATTAAATGACTAATTTAAACTAAAAAATAAATTAAAAATAAAAAGAATATATATTAATTTTGTAGAACACTCTAATGAGGAGTTAATATATTAATTTTTTATTAATATAAAAAAATTGGTAATATAATTTTTTTGGACATATGTGAGCTTATATATAAATTAATATATATTATTTTTATTTTATATTTTGGTTTGAAATTGGTAATTTAATTTTTCTTTATATTAATGTCTTAAAAAAATTATTGTAAGAATGTAATATTATAAAAATAAAGAAAAAAGAATTAAAAAAAATAACCGTAAGAGTGTTAATAACTTAACAACAAAAATATTTTAAAAAATTACATAGTTTGTTTAGGGTTTAAATCCCTTTATTTATCATTTTTTAAACTTATTTATCAACTAATTTTACACTACCGTATGGACACCAGACTAAGAATATGTTTGGGATTGAGGTGCTGTAGCTTTTAAGGTACAGCTGCTGTGGAAAGTTGTAATTATAAAATAAAAGATAATAATATGTAATAAATATAATTTTTAAATAATAATTTTAACAAAATTATTAAAAACATAATAAATTTTACATCATACAAGTAAAAAGTTATATTAACATATCTAATATAACTTAAAAGCTACAGTAAGTAGTGTTTACCAAACACTTTAGTGCTGCAACTTAAAAATTACAGCTATCCAACCTCAATCCCAAACCTACAACCTCAATCCCAAACCTTCCTTAATTGGAGTCAGTGCTTTTCAGCTTCCACGTGTTGGTGCGCCGAAAAACGCTGCACGCCCAATGGTTACTAACTGTCAATTACACTATTATTCAACTACACTGCCCTGCTTCTACATAGATGATAGATCCCACATCTCAAGGCCATTATCGTAATTTCATATAACATTTTTACAAAAATACAAATTCCTGGCTTTCCCGCCAATTTTTCCCTCTCTTTTATAAATATGCATTGATACCGAATTTTAGATTTTCAATTTTTATTTTTAAAATTTTCTATTAATCAACAGAAAATGCCAGACCTCGCGAATCTCGCTCTCTCCTCCTCATCGCTAACCCTAACTCGGTGCGCTTCTTCTCTGAAGCCACTCGCTCCTCCCGACTCAGCAACTGAGTCGCCCCGCTCTGATTCAGTGGTGGTCAAAACGCTTGCTTTGACCGGCGAGGAGGAGAGCGTCCGTGCTAACGGAAATGGTAACTCCGTTAGGGTTATGAAACGGTGCCGCGGCGCCAAGAAAGTTTCCGGTTTAGAGGACCACGTGGCGGCTTGGGCGAAGAAGAAGATGGAATTGGGGGCCCCACAGTCGAACTGCTCTCTTCCGTTTCTTGTCGGCGCCAAGAAAATGGTTTATCCTTTTTCTTTTTATTACAATTTGTTAATTAAAAGGAATTAAAATTTATTGGATTTTTCTTCTTTGTAGTTTGATTCTTTTAAAGAGTTTTATATCTTTTGGGAACTTCAAGATTCATAGTAAATCTTTTTTGTGGGGTATATTTATTCCTGCACTTGAAAGTAAGCTTTTAAGTGAAAAATTAGAGATTTTAATTATGAGGCTTATGTTGTTTTAAGAGTAAGGGTGTATTGGGGACTGAGCACTGAGTGACTTTGAATCCATAGCAAAATCGCTAGTTGGTATAAATCAAACACTTTAGCTGCTTTTGTTTTTAAAACTAAGCAGAAGCACAATAGTTCCAAATGTACTCTAATTTGTTTTGTGATTTCATTTCAGATTGAATGCCGTGCTTGCCATATGTTTATCTACCATGGGGAAGAGGTATTATGTTCAGTTCGTGGTTGTGGAGGAGTGTATCATTTTATATGTGTGACGGAAAGGCTTGGGATCTCTAATCCAAGAAATTTCAAGTGTCCACAACATGTAAGAATCATGATTTTCTACATTATGATATTCTTCCTTTTTTTCTTGAAGATTCCTATAAAATACGGCTACTGCATTTTGCAGATTGTAATTATATGTTTCTCAGTCGATTTTCTTGTGATATTATATATGTGAATATGATGTCATGCCTGATAAATACTTGCTCTGTCGCTTATATATGGGGCATCTTCTTGTCAACAGGCATGCTTCATCTGCCGACAGAGATTGCATTGGCGATGTGTGCGATGCACAATAGCTTCACATGATAAGTGTGCACCTTGGCCAGACAGAGTGATTCATTTGAAAGACCAACCAGGTCGAGCAGTTTGCTGGAGGCATCCTGCTAAATGGCTGCTGGATAAGCAGGTCAATTTCTTCTTTCCTTGGTTGGTAATGCATGCTCCTTCTTTGGCCTTTCGGAATCATCTTGTGATTTAGAATTTAGAATTTAGAATTTAGATATGCCACTTACAATTTTCATGGCATATGGTAAACGTGATCATAAACAATCAATTCAGATTTACACCAAGCCATTAAGTCTTTAAAAGAAACTTTAGAGGCAATTTAATTGTCTGAACAGTCTAACACTCTTAAACTTTATATCATTGTTTTTTGAAAAGGACTTGCCAATCTCTTGTTGTGATATTGCAATAACAAGATGAGAAATTTGGCATGTGATAGCTTTAACGTTTCTGCTAAAAATAAGGTAGTTTTTTGTGAGGGATAGATGTGAATAAGATTGACGCTAGATTTATATCAGCTTGTCAGTCAATGATACCAATCCCATGAGATGTTTACATTTGCAAAACTGTGCTTGATTTTTTTTTTTTTTATCTGATTCCTGGTCTCCTTGCACCTGCTTTCAATTTGTTGTCCACGGGACATTTGCAAATATATCAGTGGGACAAATTTCGTGTCCTAATCATGCAATTTATATCAACATAAAATTGATAATAACTTTTCATCGGACTGTTTCGCCATTAATATTTAGAATATTCTAGCCTGCTCATGTGTTCAGACAAAAAGAATCAAATACTTTTGAGCTTGAGACATTGTAACTATCTTACAATCTCTCAACTGCTCTTGTTGAGGTTTTATTTCTCCCTTATTCATTGATCAGGCTGGCTGACAGGACTGATATATTTGTTGAATGAGCAGCATGCAGTGGCAACATGTGACATAGAGGTCAGACTTTTTGCTCACTTTTTTCAGAACAACTGTTGTATCTTATATCATTTAAACTTATTTATATTAACAGTTCAAGATACATGAATCATATATTAACTTGTCCATTCAGAAAAATGATGTTGTATGACAAAAGGAGGCTAGGGGTAGCCAGTGACATGGCTCCCAAACCTCCCACTATCCTTTCTTTCTACATGATAATACGTATATTTAGGCAACTCTTTGAATTAATCCAACATTTAACCAATCACTATCTAGATCATGTGGGGAAAAAGAATTGAATGAATTGATATTGCTAGTTATTTTATAAGTTTTATCAAAAAGTTCTCTATATGCATTTTGTTTGCTTCTAATTCTCATAATATGGAATTGAGATTGCTTGTCAATGTCAGATCTTCCAGATTGTAAATTTAGGAAGGCATATAAGCTATAAAAGATAGCTTTCTTTGCTGCTGTCTGCTTGAATTGGTGAAATATTCATGACATTTTCTATTAAGTAAAACTTGATCAAGAAAATTAGTAATTTCTTTTATCTGCCTAGCCAGTCTTCTCCCAAAATTATGCAATATCTACGCTGAGAATCATTGAGATTGAATGCAATAAGAAAGGATATAGTCGTGAAGTGCATGCATGCTTTTAGCATTTATCGTCGACATGCAGTCCAAATTTAAGAATATAAACTGTTATATATGTGTCCTATACCATGGATTAGATGTTATACCTGTGTAGCAAACTTTTCATTTGTATATTTCTCGGGCTAACCTTTTCTCCTGCCTAATTTTCTAGGAAGTTTTCTGCCGCTTGCCTCTACCTTATGCTGAGGAGGAGTTCAAGATCGATCTCACATGGAAAGATCTGATGGAGAATAAAGTTGGGCCATCTCCGTATGTGCATATTAAGCGCAGTATCCAATGAGCGGTGTCTATTATCTTGAACCAGTTTTGTATATTTAGTGTTTTCTGCATTCCAAGTATCTCTTGGTGAGATGGATAATAGTTTCAATATTTTTTCAGATAATCATTTGTTAATGACCTTTAGTCATGTGTTTATGTTATCTTAGCTCTGACCTTAAATGAACTTAGATATTTACTTGGTGAAAAAGAAGCGTGACAATTCTGATGATGATATTGGATGCACAAGTTGTAGTTCTGAATGCTCTGAGAATTGTGTGTGCAGGTATGTCCTGCCTATCTTCTAATTAATAACCGCAACAAATAGCTAAGTAGATGCTAATGAATATCAAAAACATTTATCTTTGATTTCCTTGTATGAATCAGCAGTTGACAGTTTTATGCATTAAAGAGTTTTGATGCATTATTTAGCACCTTTCCCTGCCTTGTTCTAGAGTTCTAACATACAGCATATAATCTTCTAGGGTCCAATACATTAGCTGCTCAAAGGCTTGCCATTGCTCCGAAACTTGCAATAACAGGCCATTTCGTAAGGAGAAGAAGATCAAAATTGTCAAGGTGAGAAGACCTGCCATAGGAGTGCGTCAATTATTTCCTCTGAATTTGCGTCACATTGCCTTAGAATGTTTTTTCTTAGTTTGCAAATTTGTATATTTAGCGCTTTTGTTTTTATTATTATTGGAAATATTTGCTGTTATCCATAAAGGTTAATTCTTGTTCTTGCCAGACTGAATTTTGTGGTTGGGGAGTGGAGGCTGTTGAACCCATCAATAAAGGAGAATTTATAATTGAGTATATTGGGGAAGGTAGTTTCAATTCTTGACCTCAGCTTGCTTTTATATATATGTATGAACACATTGAGAATCTTTGTTGATTTTTTATCATTCATTTTTTTATCATTATCACATGCATTAATAACAGTTGTCTTTTTCTTTTAGTTATTGATGACGCTTTGTGTGAACAAAGGCTCTGGGACATGAAATACCGAGGTGTGCAGAACTTTTACATGTGTGAAATTCGGAAAGATTTCACAATTGATGCCACTTTCAAGGGGAATTTTTCTCGTTTTCTAAATCACGGTTGTGATCCCAACTGCATGTTGGAGAAGTGGTTAGTATGATTAATATTTTGCTGCCTTTTTTTTTTTTATATTTTACAGTAATCAAGATTGGAGAAGTGGTTGGACAGATATCTGCCGAGCTTATCCTTGTTTTATTTAGCATCCTATTTCTTTGACACATTATATACAGTCTATCTGCTGAAGACATTGGAATTAAACAGCATGTGAGTGTTGAATTTTGCAAAGTATTTCAGTCTAACCATTTTAATTTGCTTTTCTTGAAGGCAAGTTGAGGGGGAGACACGGGTGGGTGTGTTTGCAGCACGATCAATCAAGGCTGGAGAACCATTGACATATGATTACAGGTACATGTAGATCTCACTTCTATTTGTCAAGTAACCCTGTTGTGATCATGGGCAATTAGGGTGACATTTGGCTTTAGTGGGAGAGTTGTTCTTGAAATATAACTTGTGCAGATTTGTGCAATTTGGACCTGAGGTGAAGTGCTATTGTGGTGCTTCTAGTTGTCAAGGCTACCTCGGAACCAAGAGGAAAATTGGTAAGTTAGACCTTTGCTGGGGTTCAAAACGCAAGAGATCTTCTACTGCTTGCCTGGCTATTATAACTCTATGATCTGTTTCAGCAGTCTATTCTCAGACATCAGTCATGTCGTATATTTGATACTTTCATCATAGATGGGATGAAAAAAAAACAAAGTAAAAAAAAAATGAAAAAAGAAAAGAACACGAGGGCAAGAGAGAAGGAAAAGGATGTTGTTCAACTACAGAGCAGCATAACCATTCATAAGCATTCAACAACAGCATAAGCTTTGGTGGTTGTGCTAACTCTGTTCTTAGATTTTTCCATCGTAACATTGATAGAACACATTAATTATTTAATTCCCCATGTTGGGATCATTGTATTATGCAATATATACTCTTCGGCTGTCATACACGATGGGTGTGAAAAAACTGTTAAGTCTGAATTGTTCAGAGATCTCGAACTACTTATATGGGTGGAATTTTCATGTTTTGCCCTGCATGGATTTTAGTGTATTTTTAAAATAAACCATGAGATATAATCAACTGTGCTACCAAAGTTAAACTGCGAGTACTGTATTTGCCTAATGATAATTGTATATCAGCTCTGGTCAGCTGGATGAAAGAAGAATTAACTATTTGTTTCTTGTATTTCATTTGCTCTGTTAAAAGAATGTGAACATATGATCATCCTATATCACAGCTTTCTCATTTAGGGTTCAGATTGTATTCCCAAACAATTTTTTTGTTGGAACGGAATGTAATACAATTCTAAGACGTAATGAAAAATAAAAGGAAACAGCTTTTATAGAGCGCAGTCAAATTGCAAACGTGAACTCGAGAAAGAATCATCCCCTTTGTCTCAAGAAACATTCTATTCTATATAGGCATCTATTGATATTGGCTTGTAAGTTTTCTTAAGATACATTTATTATAATTCTCAATCAATCAGATTTCTCACTACAAGAATGAGTAACAAAACCGTATATGATTAAGTAAGTGAATTTTACTTGACTGGGTAAGTTATATTAATCGCCCCACACGATCTACTACAAGACAAGAGCCCCAGACGACATGCAGTTATTTCGATTTGTTTTTTTTTAAAAAAGGGCTAATCAATTAAACTATGTCGTTTTAACTACAATCGCTTTCATATTTTTAACCAAACCAGAGTCACCCATCACTCTCTCATCACCGAGTGCTCCTCAGTCCCCGTCTCCGATAGAATAGGAATGATAATATGGGAAAATAAATTGTTTTGTTTCCACATCGCAAAATAATAAATTGTCACGTAATACAGTTTGCTATAAGACTGACGGTGAATTCTTCCTCGGTTATTCTCTTCTTTTTAATGGCTATGGTCCTACGGTCTATGGAAATAAATATTTCCGTATGGTAATATACGAGGTTGAGGTTTGATTTTCCTCAGGAGCGCATGTAAATGAAGATTTTATTTATATATGCCGAAAGTGAATACTAATATATATGCTTAATGAGCATTAACACATATACTCAGCAGACCATTTAAATTAGAATTATAAAAATTTTACCTAAATAAATAATATAAGAATTAGTCATTATTTTAAATAATTTATTTTTCAACAGTATCATTCCAATTCTTTAAAAATTTAATTAATCATTTAAATTAGAATTATAAAAATTTTACCTAAATAAATAATATAAGAATTAGTCATTATTTTAAATAATTTATTTTTCAACAGTATCATTCCAATTCTTTAAAAATTTAATTAATTTTTTTTTATTGATGTAGCATATGATTAATAAATTATTAATTTTAAAATTTCAGACGACTACAAATTAACCTAAAGTCTCAAATGCCGCCACTGCTCTCAAGTTGCTCCTTTAATGAGAACCGACCATCACTAATATTTATTCTTCTATTTGTGATTGTCTTAAAAGTATAAACACAAAGGTGAAGATGTATATATATATTCTGAAGAAAGTTATTTAACTTTTCTTCTTCTTTTTCTTTTTAAATATAAATCGGAGAATATCACTATTATCATAGACAAGTTATAAGAACGCCAATAACCAATTATTAGGATAAATTTGATTGTTCCAGTGAAAAAATCAAAATAATATTTATTCCATTTTCTAAGATATTGTTTTTAAAGAAAAAGATTTAATGTCAAGTTGAGTTTGGGACCATTGAGTTAGTGCTTTGCATAAACTAAGTTGAGCATTGAATTTTTATCCTTTCTTTAAACACTTTTCTTTTTATTTAAAAATTATTAAATATGAAAAAAATATTTGGGTGAAACTATTTGTACTTTAAAATTTAATTTGAATGTTCTGTACTTATACACTAATTTAAAAAAAATGAATAAATTTTACTTTGTACACTTTTAAAATTCCAAGAAGAAGAGATAAAAATTTTAGGTTCTAAGATATAAAAATTATACAATGAATAATGAGTGTGCTATATATGTGTTTAAAGTAATTATGTAATATTAACTTATAATAAATTCACAAGATGAACAATTCGATTTTTGAGGATGGCAAATTGTTGAGCTCAGGTTGTACTTGGCAAATCCCGAGCATAGCCCTAGCATATCATTTGTTGGGTTACATTTTAGTTTTTTCGGATCGAGCCAAAAATTTGAATTTCATTATATTTTACAAATTATAGTTTATAATTTTTTTCTTTTTTGTCAAATTAGGCTTTAAAAGTTAGGCTTAAATAATTTAAAACTTTAAATATATATTCTCAGTGGGTTAAATATGGGTTCAAAATTGTATTTTAATTAAAATAATATATATTTTAAAAAAATTTAAGTATTTTTATGACTTTCGGGCAGGCTTGACCTTTTTAGGTAAAGCGTAAACTTGATCTAAAATACTGAAATTTGGGTTGAACTGAATTTTTTTGTCATTCTTATTAAATTAAGTTTATATTTTTAAAATAATTTCCAATGAAATTACTTAATAAACACTGCTTATCTTTGACTCCCACTTCCTCAACTTCACAGTAGGTAATTTAAAGTTTTGATTGCAAATAAACATTGACGTTTGGTTTTAACTTTTTAAAACTAGTTTCATAATGACTATTACAAATTGGGAGATAAAAAGCTAATCATAAAATAAAGATACAATAAATGACCATATAGATAGATTATTCCTGGGAATGGGTTTAGTATTAGAGAATGATAGATATTATTCCCTCTCCTTTTTTTTTTCTTTTTCGAAAATTCGAACCAAATGGGAGAAACGATCATTGGATGATGTGTCTACTTCTCTCCAACCAAATGGGAGCAATATTATAAAGTCTTATGCCCGTCCACCTCATTAGTTGCCGACCAAAAAAGTGTTTCCAGAGAATATAAATTACTTCTTTATTCTATAATGAGTACTGTCGATTCCAACTTCACCTCATTTTATATCCCCCGTTGATCATTTACTGTAACTAAATATTTTACTTTATTGTGCACTGCCATTTTCTTTTTTTTTTTTACAATTACCGGATCTGACATACAGTATCTCCAAACTATAACATTGCAAACGATTAGTATCGAAGCAACTTGAAATTACAATTACAATAATATGATTTGAAGGGTGCCGAAATCTAAAGTTTTCCCTTGAGAAAATTCCTGCAGATCTTTTCCCAGCACTTCCGATCAGGCTCACCTATCTCCAAACCGAACTTGGCCTTTTCAGCAAATTCACTCTGTGATAATATTATCAAATTAATAATATCAAAAAAGAAAATGAGTAACTGAGTGAAGCAAGAAAGAAAATTAGTGAAGTAGATTAATCAAATAAATTGGGCACAATCTGCTAAATTTCAAGTCAGTTACCTCAATGGAATTATTATTCAGCAGGCGGTCGATGAGGTTGCAGAGAATATCTTTTGTGTACTCAGGATGGCCTTGAATGCCAAGAATATGATCTCCAATTGCGAACATTTCCACTCCTGTTTTATCCGAAAATCCTATCACTTCAGCCCCTATTGGAACTTCCCAAACCTCATCCCGGTGACACTCTATTATTGAAAGAGACCCTGGAATTTCACCCAAATCTTCCAGGAAGCTGCATGGTGTCAAATCATTCGCTATTCTCACTCTTCTTAACCCAACATCCCATCCTGTATATGCCTTCCCAACTTTCCCGCCCAACGACCGGCACAAAACCTGGTAAAAAAAACTGACGTGAGCCTGAGACCTCTAATATTATTCCAGGATAGTTCATAAAAAATGTTTACCTGGTGACCAAAGCAAATTCCGAGGATTTTTTTCTGCATGGCATCTAGAGTTTGGAGCATGAAGCAAAGCTGGAGAATCCATTTCTCATTGCCATAGGCATCATGAGGGCTACCGCTCACGACAAAGCCATCATATTTGTGAAGCTCATTCAAGTCAGGAAAATCACCTTCAACAACTCTGAACAAATCCCACCTTTCTCCTTCTTCCCCAAAAGCTGCAACAAAAACATTGAAGTAACCTCCATAAACTTCCTGCACATAATCAGAGTCTTTTGCTGCTAGAAAAAGTGCGTATCTTTTCTCTTCCATAAAATTCATTTTATTCTAGCTAGCTAGAGAGTCAAAATCTTGTGTGTTTTGAGAAGGATTTAGAGAGACTGCTAAGAGAAAAAGAAACAAGTGAGATTTTTTTCGGATATGGCAAGTTGAAGAAGGCATTGGGATATAAATAGAGCCACTGAGGTTCCCATATGGGACAAATTAATGGAAATTTCAATGTGGAGAATCATTTTATTAGAATTGAGAAAATAATATTTAGTAGTGAAGTTGCATCTGTCTATTTCGTTCCAGATAGGCAAAATTATTCAATCCCCACGCTTGAAGAATACATACAAGCACGTGCCAAGATCAATACAAAGAAGAAAAGAAGATTGTTAACCCTTAACTTTTAGAGAACAGAACATAAAATTCATTAATATTTTAGATAAGATATATAACTTTTAAATTCTGTTAATTTTCATCTTAGCAACAGTTATTGTTTTAGGAAGGGAGATGATTTTAATAATTTTACATGTTATTTTTTTATAAATACAAGTATATATTTTTTAAATATATAATATTACATTTTTTTCAATTCAAATAAACTTAAAAATTAGGATTATATAATTTATTTTTTTAAATATTAAGGGTGTTTTTGTATCTCTATTTCGACACGAAGGGCTAGCCGTCTTTTTACTGGAAAATAATATACAAGCTCGTGTTTAGGTTGTAATACAGCCCCGGACAAATGTTTCTCCTAATATTATGTATTTATTGCAGGTGTTATTCTTTTTTGAATTTTGGAGCCTTTTTTGATGCAAGTGCAGGGTAGGTTGTCAAATCTTAATTGTAGATTCGGTTTGACATCCGGCAGCATCTCTATTTAATTTGATGCATGTCTTTTGTTCAGCACTCTCTCACTGACTGATCAAGTGACATAATATAGGATTAAAGAATTGAAAATTAAACAAGAAAATCAATGTAATTCATAAATAAAATTAGAAAATGTGGTTATATAATAATTTTTATTTTTATTTTCACTACTCCAATGACAGTAATTATGTATGCATATATTTATTTGTCTTCTGAATTATTCATAACTAATTATTTTCTTTATTCATAACCATAACAGACAGTAGAAATGATACTAATTCCAAAAAAATCTTGACATTGACTTTTTTTAAAAAAAAAAAAAATTATACACAAATAAAATGAAGCTTTGCCTTTGAATTTTCCTATTATAAAATGCAGCGTGGAATCGACTATTGAAAAAATTCATCATGAGGAATATCAAGCAAGTTTCCAACTAGAAAAATAATTTAAAAAGAAAAATCGTTGCAAAACGTGGAGGTAAGAGTAACGCTTGGAACCGCTAAAGTTGAGCATATCACTCGCATATACTTAGACAATTTGTATTCCCAAATGATTCTGAGCACCTTTTTTTTTTCTTTTCTTTTTTCAAAGGGAAAATTATGATCTCACTGTTGTGCTATTATTTTCATAATTAATTCTGTTATTTCTTACTGAGGGAATAAAATAAATAGTTAAAAAGTTAATAAGAATATAAATAATAAATATAACATCTATAAAAATACAACATACATTCTCTATTTTCTTAATTATTGGAAGAATTGAGAAACCACAATATAATAATAATAATAATAATAACAATAAAACTAATCCCTACACAACATACTTTGTCACCTTTCGATCTGAAATATTAAAACGTTTACTTATAGCTGGGACTATCAATTGATTAATCAATTTCTCTCTCTCTCTCTCTCTCTCTCTCTCTCTCTCTCTCTCTCTCTCTCTCTCTCTCTCTCTCTCTCTATATATATATATATATATATATATATATATTTGGGAGAGAGAGAAGGGTGGGGGGGATAAATGAGCATAGAGGAGCTGCACTCACTATGTTCACTGTGCATGGCTTCATAAACCGAAAGTTTTTATGTATTCGTTGCTCAAACGCTCGGATCTATCTGTAAAATAGGGCATATCTTGCGAGAAATGATCTGTTTATTTTAATATATCCTGACGTAACTATGTCTGTAAATCATTTTTTTTTCTTTTTTGTAATGTAGCAATAAGCGTAATGTTTGGGTAATATCGGGCAGGTCTCCTCGAGGTCCTTCCAGCTCGAATAAAACACCCCGAAGACAGCCTGGCCAAAGCAGCTCTTCAGGTCAAAGCTGGTCGAGGTCGGGAGCTGAGCACTCCGTTGCCTGCTCGAGGTCGTCTCCCAGGTCAAAGATGGTCAAGGTCGAGAACCGAGGATACCTTTCCTGCTCGCAGAGGTTAAGTCCACGAGCACAACTGGACAAGACCCGGCCCAGGGCAGCCTGACCCGTTTTCTCAGAATCCTGGCACACCTTTTAATGTCTGACCAGGGCCCCACATGGTATGGTGGTGATACTGTTGCCAATGGCCAGCACATGCCTCCAAGGTGTCATCATTCCTAGCGCACATGCCCGACATGGTGATCTGGCCACGTGAATCAGGTTAAGGGGACAGCCGTGCATCCCCAGGGAATATTACACCAATCCCAGTTGTCAGAGGGACCCAGATACCACTAACATGGGAGTTGACAGCCTGGAAATGGAAAGAGCGGGAAAAATGGAGTATAAAAGGAAACGAAGGGGTACGTTACAAGGGTTGGCAATTCTGATTCAGAGAGGATTGTTGGAAATTCTGATTCAGAAATAATCCGTAAGCTTATACATGTTCTTCCTATTCTGATTCATCTTATCTAAATTCTCTGAAAACACCATATTCATTCAAAAAATGGAGGGCGAAAAAATATCTCTTTCATCTTTCCGGTCTCCTTCACTAAGGGAGATACCAAAAAGAACAACCTGATTACTGACTTGAGCGTCGGAGGGTTTTCGCCGGAACACGCCCGACGACTCCTGACCCTGTTTTTTGTGAG
Organism: Murraya koenigii; assembly: GCA_025617385.1. Taxonomy (NCBI): domain Eukaryota; kingdom Viridiplantae; phylum Streptophyta; class Magnoliopsida; order Sapindales; family Rutaceae; genus Murraya; species Murraya koenigii. The sequence continues at coordinate 26,097,886 of CM046817.1, forward strand.
TACAGGACCGGGAGATCTCCGTTCTGAAGAAGACAACGGAACAGGACGAATGAGGCAATCCTGCTCGAGATCGAGCTTATCGCGAGCAGAAGGATCGATGCACTGTTTGAAGACACGCAGAAAAACTGCATCAACACGTAATTTAATGGTACGTTTCCATTATAGAAGAGAACTTAGCATATATATTTAATCTTATAAATCAAGTTATTAGGAATAATATCTTTTCATGGCTGTTGCCTATTATCAGTAGGAGTGGGCATCAACCGGTTCGATTTAATTAGAATGAAAGATTTGAAGGGTGAAAACGATTGTTAATCAACTTCAAAGTATACATATTTAATTTGTAAAATTCATTAAGAATCACAAAAGTAATTAAAGAGAAGTTTATTATTTTCGTTTGCCAAGGAGAATCCTTGACAAGAGTATTTTGGTTACTTTTTTTTTTTTTTCTAGGTGAATTTTGGCAAGACGATATAAAGTAACTTTACTTTAAAAAAAAAAACAGCTGTAAATTTAATTAACATTACACTGAAAAAATAAAATCAACAAAATCTATGGTTCAGAAAGCCATTATTTTAAAGGATATACATACATGAACAGATTGATTTTCCTTTTTCCAAAAATGTATTTTAGAAGATAAAAGCAAATAAAAATGGCGTAGAAAGATTAGATTTGTCAGCCCATCCGCAAAACAGAGCATACGTGTGCGTCTCTAGTTGTCTAACAATGCATGCAAGCAAATGGGAGCACTGTTTGTGGCAAAAAAATTAAAGATTCCAAGTGTGTAAAACGATCCTAAATATATACTAAATGAAAACATTACACGTTCCAACATTCTGATTCGTCGCTAAATTAGTAAGGTTAATTTTAGATTACTTTAAAGAGATTTAAAAATAATTTTAAAAATTTAAAATTTAATTTTAGTGTTTGGTAAAAAAAAAATTTAAATTATTTTTGTCAAGATCAGCTCGTCCTACCACTAATTTTGAAAAGCAGAGAATAAGTAATTTTTAAATTATGATTTTAAGAATCAATTTTATCATTTAATACAATTTCATAAATATTTTTATAATTATTTTCTAAACCCTAAACTATCCTTATTTAAATTAGAAACAAAATTAATATTTCAATAAATTTTTAATATAAAAGAAATAAAATTAATATAATAAATTAAATTAGACCATATCTTTACCAGCACATTTTGTAATACTACTCTTTATAAGTAAACTAATTAAATGTGATTTACTTTATAATACTACTCTATAATTAATCTAATTAAATGCGGTTATGAGTCTGTGATTAAAATGAAATTGGGACTAAAATGAAAAATTCATTTTTATAGAAGCTCTGATGCTAGATAAGTGGTTTTTGTTTTTGCTTATTTTATTTTTTAATAATCGGTAGATATTGTTAGGCAAGCTCTACCATTTCATAGACATCGTGATTTAATACTTGGATTATGTATATGGTACGTATGAATCTATGACTCCCCGATTTGTCTTACCTTAATTTTGCTTTAGCTTGCTGGGCACGAATATCTTTTTGTAGAACAGAACTTTTGAAACGAATCGAACCCAAATTGCATCATTAATATGATCTCTCGAAGATGACGACATGAGAAAAAAATTATTCTCTCCATTAATTAAATGGAGAAGACGAAAATGAGTTAGGAATTGGAATCAAATATTTTTTTAACGAACAAGGAGGGACACGCGTTCTATTACCTTTTCATCCAATTCTTAGGGTTATTCAATGTGCAATTGACTTAGACAAATTTTTTTTTTGATAACTTTATATCAATCAATCGAATCGAATATTGATTAATACATAATCGATAGAACACCATTTTGAAACTGTTCTTCTTCTTTTTTTTTTCCCTTTTTCCGAGAGGAGGGAAGCTGATTAATTAAGAGAGATTCTTAACGTTTTGACTCTTTAAGGAAATAACAATTATGCCCACGATACTGGGCTCCATTACTTGACTATTAAAAAATGTTATAAATGCGAGGGAGCTATCCTTTTAGACCTCAAAAGTAAGATTATCTTTATTTTAAGAAGCAAGATTGTTATTTTGCTCCCTGAAAAATTAGTTTTTTTTTACCACATTTTTATAGTTTTTATAAGAATTAGCTACTCGTGATTTGACATCGAAGCTTTTTTTTTTTTAATTATATGAGACTATTATATTAATTTTTATTATTGGAACTAGTATATATTAATTTTTATGAAGTAATACTCATATTTTAATCATCGCTAATATTTGAACATCGATTACTGCACTCACATTTCACTAAAGAGAATACTACTTTTATCCAGTTATATAATAACTAAAGAAAGAACTAAATCTCCCTATAATACTTTTATAGGAGTTCAAATAGCTACTCTTCACTTGGCATAAGCTCAGTGGATGATTTAATATTAAAACTATAAAAGAGTAATTGGTAAAAATAAAATATATTAAAAAGCAAAGAGGAAACTTTATACGAGAAATGTGAATATATCCGAGGCCCTCTTTAAGGTGTGGGGGCTTAGATGATTTTTTTTTTTTTAGATTTCTGTACATTCAATAACATCGACACTAAAAAGAATATAAAATAACTTAAAATTTAATTTTTCTTTTAAATTATATAAGCCATATGTCAATATAAAAATAAAAACAAAATTAAATTGTTAAAAAAGAACAATAATAGTTTAAAATAAATAATATAATAACAGTACAAAAAAATTTGACTAATTGAGATGAATACGATGATCGCATGATGGCAATAATTTTCACAGAGAATACTTTTCTTTGTAAAGAAGAGAGTAAGAATTTTTTTAGGGAAGATCACTCTTGATTCAATGTATATTGGTTTTAAAGTTTTAATAGAGTTTAAAGAAATATTAAAAGTTAGTTCAAATGTTAATAGTTTCAATTAGGAGTGGGCAAACCTAACGGAAAATTTACACAAATAACTATGAAAAGTTTTAAATTTTCAAAATTAACCCATCTTTTTATATTCTATCAAAAGTGGCTAAAACAAAAACTTTTTATCCTAAATTACTTTCTATATTTCATTTTTATTTCCATTTTTATTCATCTTTTCCGTAAGTTACATACTGATTTAAATCTTCTGGAAAACAAAACAATAAAAGAATTCTTCCAATTTCTATTCATCTTCCTTATAACTAACTTATCAATTTTAATCTTCATCAACAGTTTAAAATGAAACAGTGAAGTTCGACAGTGAAAATCTAGCATCGTTGTATTCGTTTATTAAAAACTTAGGTAAGCTAAACTAATTCTATAAAATGTTATATAAATGTTATGAATTTCTCTGGTGTAGTCTGTATAATGAAATGATAAAAATGTACGACGAAGCATTTGCGACTTTAGGGTTATGTTTTGTGCTGCCGAGAGATGCTGTGTATGCATCACTGTCTCGCTTGTCGCACCTAAATACAGTTTTAATTTATTTTTATTTTTTAGTAATTATGTTTTCTATTGTATAATAAATTTGTTTTGTTTTTAATCATTTCAGGATTAATGGATTTATTTATATTTAAAATGTATTATAATAGTTGGTGAGAGACATCAGCCGATGGCCGGATGAATTATGTAAATGCTGAGAATACAACATTTTTTGTTTGAAAAGATTGTATGTTTTCTCTGTTTCTATCAAGAATATACGAGGTTTTACAGATAAATCATAATGAATATAGTATCACTATGAATATAACTTTAAGGTGTAATAATGTAACTCATCGGGCATGTTCACTACCCATTAACATATGTAATGATAAAATGGTCAAGGTTGTGTTACATCTACCCTCTGATATGGCTAACTCTGAATGCATTCCTATATTTGTTACCACATATCTTAGAGCTCCCGATCCAAGATGTTGAGCCATTTATAGAATCTGCCTCTATCCTCGATATTGAAGAAGATGTGTTACCAAGGACAACGTCGTTGCAGCAATAGTACTTTCCACCCCATAACAATAATAAAATCAATGATGATAACGGTATTACATTGACTGATGTTGGAGAGGAGGTGTTACCACCAGAGACGTCATTATAGGAACGTTACTCTCCATTTCACAACAATTATTTCTGTGACAAAGATGATCCTATTGACGACATGAGCAACACAAAAGTAGATAATGTACTCGTGGAGGTGTATAATAGTACGAGGGTCACTCGCTGCAGTAGTCCAATTGATGATGAGGGTGTTGGTCCTTCTAATATTCCTTTTAACAACAAGGATGAGCGTCAGGATAATATTACTACTAATAGCAGGGACAATCAATCTATTGCTCCAATAGGTCGTTTAATGAGCACACTAGTTGACCTATTATAAGTCTTACTCCAGTTATGCTATTAAACTTGTTTACTCTAGATTTTGTTAAATGTTGTAATTCAGATGATATTGGTATGGGTAAGTTGTTCGATGAGAAAAATAAGTTTGAGGCCCACTATTCCTTGGAATAATGTAAATGGCATATTCGAGCAACGAGTCGAACAAGCAGAATGTTTATTGAGTAGTCAAGAGAATTGACAATATACATACATGTCATAATAAGGTGTTGTCTGATGGTCGGCACCAAGTAAGAAGTAGAGTTATTGTTATATTATCGCGGACAAATATATCCAACACTCCAAATAATATCAGAGTAAATATGCAAAGTTAGTTTTGAAATTTTCGAGGGAATCTTGTAGAGTCATATAACTTACTACCAACTTATTCTGACGTTTTGAAGGTTACAAATGGTGGTACAGTTACTCACCTTAAACAAGATGAGGATGATAATTTCTTATACTACTTTATAGCTTTTAGATCTTCCGTCAAGGGTGTTAAACAATATATTAGTCTGATGATTGCTGTAGTTGATACTAATCTAAAGGGCCTAAATCGGGGAAGCATGTTTGTTGCAACATGCTTAGATAGAAACAATCAAGTGTACTCGTTCGTTATTGGGGTTTTAGATTCAGAAAATAATGATGTTTGGAAATGATTTATAATAAAGTTACATATTGTGATTGGTGATATGCCAGACTTAGTATTTATCTCCGACTGATGCATTTTCATCAACAAAGTCGTTCCTAAAGTATTCTGTAATGCTGCTCACGGTATTTATTTTTACTATATAAAACATAACATAAAAGCAAAATTCAGGATGTATAAAGCTATTTGAGATGATTTCGAGCCTATATTTATAAAAGATGCAAAAGTATATAGACACAAAGAATTTAGAAAATAACTTAAAACTTTATGGATGCTTCACTCTAGTGCTGCCGATTACTTAAAAATAATGTTGGTACATGTAATTAGGTAAGGTTTGAGTTTGAAGGCAAGAGATACAATATTCTTACTACCAACATCACAGAAATCATGAATTCTTTTATGAAGGGACAGAGAAAATTTCTCATTACTCATCTTGTTAATCACTTTAGAAAAATAATGCAACAATTGTTTTATGAAAAAAAAACTTATAATTGAATTAATGAGTACTCGGCTAACAACCAAGGCAGATAAAATAGTTGTTGAGAGGAGATCTCGGGCCAAAAGAATGATCGTTCATCCTATGTCTCTGCATCGATTCCATGTTTTGACATACAAAATAAAACTTGCTCATGTATAATATTCAAATTGGATTAACTTGTTTGAGTGCATGTAATTACCGTTTGTTTAACTGTTCGAATAGATTACATAAGTCTTTGTTCTGATTTTTACACCAATGAATCATTGGTAAAGCCTTATACACAACAAGTGGAGCCGATTAGCGACGTAATAGACTGAGAAGTTCTAGATCAAACTCAAGAGATGCATGTTTATGCACTAATAAAAGTACCACCACTTAGTCGTCGTAAAGAGTTAAGAATACCTTTTGTCGGTGACGTTGTAAATCAGAAAATTGTGAAATGTGGGCAGTGCAACCAACTGGAAGGTAACTATAAACGATGTAAAAAACATGTTGCATTGAATCAGAGTTAGTTATATTTTTCAAGTAATTATGTATTATTGATTCTATATTTTTTGTGTATTACACAATTATATATAATGAAATTTTTTAATATTATTTATTATTGTAATTATGTGTAACACTCATTTTTTAATTTTTATGCACAGTTATATGTAATTAAGTACGTTAATGACAAAAAAGTTCTATATTTCAATATTCAAATGACTACAAAGACTTATAATCTAATATCGCCATTAAATATGTTTACAACAAACTTCTTCCTAAAATTTGGTCCATGATTACTGTTGTAATCAAGCCTGAGCCCGAACATTAAATACATAGTAATCATCAATAAAAATACACTGTAATTACCACTATCAGACTTTTGTTATTGTACATCCTTAACTGTGATGACTTTCCAGCAGAAATGTCAAATATTGTAGAATCTAACATATTCTAGCCATGGAACAAATATGACTTCAAATAGTCTAAATTGATCCTTGTACATTTTATCATCATGAAATGTCACCAACGAGTCATAGATCTAAATCTTGTTGGTATGACAGTCCACTCGCGCTAATACCCAACGGTCGCAGCAAATGTTAACAAAGATGAATACCTACACATAAAAATATTTATTAATTTTCTGTGTTTTTTATGCCAAAAATTTCACAGTGACAAAAAAATGTACATTACACTTTTCAATGTTATAGTATGGTTTTTCTAAGCGAGTCTTCTTAAATTTCTCACTTTTATCGTATAATTCATTGTCAAGACTATCATATACATTTTCCCAAGACAAACGACCCCATGGATGATTTCAAAAGTGATCAATGTACTCTACTTCATTAAACGATAAGAAATTGATGTGACAATGAACTTTTCTTCCATTTAGTACTTTGTCTGCAAAATAAAAGAGTGCAATCTTTATTGCATCAATGTCATCCATAGTGTCGAAGTCCAAGTTACTAAATCTTTCGTCGAATTTGTTGAGATTTAAATTGCAAAACAAACCATCAAAATACTTATTAAGCAGCCTATGATTCTTTTTTGGCATTTTTAGTGTAGTATCTTTACCATAAGAAAGTCTCATATCTAAACACAACTCTCTAATTGATAAGCATATCAAATAATTACTAATTTCAAACCATAACTGATCTCTATCATTGCAGGCCGCTTGTCTAAGTAACAAATTATACATAATGACACCATTGAATGGAAAACTTTGACACTCCAAGAAATGTCCAAATAAGTCTTTTTTCAACAATTGCAACTGTCTTTTTATGAACTTTCTCTCAATAACTTTTATGACTATATCTAGTTTACACGTACTCATAATATGCTTGGGAAAATGATCGGTATAAGGTATCAAAATCATGTTTGGTACATGTTCAGATTCCGTCATATATCTGTTAGATTTATCATATTATTATATTACATTTATATAATTTAAAAATTAAAAAAATTTGTTGATAATGACAAAAACTATCAATTGCTCACATTGAAATTTGGTGCGACAGGCAATTCCAAAGAGCGTGCAACTAGAAAGTTAGTGCGATTGGCGCATTGGTAGCGCCTTGGGCGGGCTGAGCCTGACCTGGGCGCACTATGAGCGCGCAGATCAAGTGCATATGCAGATTAGGTGCGATCCACACCTGATCTGTCCATTACTCCCACAAAATAGAACTCACCTACAATAGTCCTCCACCACAGTCACTGACACAACACAATAACCACAATAATAGCAACACAGAAAAAAATGAAGCTAAGAGTTTGAACTAACTCAAGATTTTGATAACTCAATATTTTGATAATAATAGTCGCTAAATGAAGTTGTCGGCAATGTCAGAGCGATCGAGAGACAACTTTCAGTGAGAGAGAGAGGACAAGATTAGGTAGAAAATTGAGAGGGTATTTCTGTCACTGGCGCAATTGTTTGGTTAATATCTATAGAAAAAAAATGAGTGAGTTATTTCTAAAAATAAAAAGGTTAAGGGGTTATTTGTGTCAATTTTCCAAACCCAGCCCAAATTAATTTTAATAGGTTGAGTGGGTTATTGTGGGTTAATTGAATCAATTTTTTTAACTCAATTAATAATTGAGTTGGGTTGGATTAATTTTGATGAACCCGTCTAACCCAACCCAACCCACGTAAATAATAATATTTATTTATTTCAGAGTTGGTAAACATTCCAACTAAGTTTATTACTATTAATTAACGTGGTAGCATATAATTTCTTAGTCAATTTATTATTTTATAAGTTCAATTTTGAAAGTAAGTTCGTTTCGGTTTTTATTTATTTTTTAATACATACTTAACTATATATAATTATAAATCATTTTCGTTTTATTATAGAACATGATGCAAGTTAATTATCTAAATGGTCATAATTCAGAATTCAAAAAAGAAATGTGGGAAAGTAGAAATAAAATCTAGAAAGTCATTGTCAAAATTTTTTAAATTTTAAGATAGTTTATTTTTTATTTTTTTTAACGAATATTAGACTGTGTATAAAATTTTCATGTTATAATATATTTATACTTAAATTTAGTGAGTTTCATTTCAAGTTTTATATATTTTTCATTATTTAATTTTTAATTTTGATTTGATATTCAAATTTTCAATCCAATTAATGTAACTCAATAATTTAAAGGTTAGGTTGGATTGTGTTGAACATGTTTATTGCGTTGGATTAGTTTAATTTTATCTCAACCTTTTCAATACTGGGTTGGATTTAATTTTAACAAACCCTACCTAACCTAACTCATGCCCACCCCTAATTTTAATAGAATAATATTTTTTTAAAAGTGAAATTATTTATTTTTTTAATTCTACCATATGTGAACATTATCAAGTATAAAATTTTTATTAAAAAAATATCTCATTTTTAAGGTGATGATTATTAAATGTATAATTTTTATTAAGAAAAATAATCTTAATTTTTGTATAACTATGAATGGGAGTATTAATAAGGAGATATCTAAAATTTATCCTTTATTATATACATAACTTAAATAAAATATTTAAAATCTTAGAATAACAATTATTCATTATTGTATTAAATAAATAAATATTAAATATTGGGGCCTTTCTAAAATTTGAGATTTTAGGCAATCGCCTAATTCGCCTAGTGCCAAAGCCATTCCTCAATATATCAATAAATTTTTTAAAAAATTAGAATTTAGAATGTGGAAGAGTTTTGCTTTTCAAATTTTTAACGAATACTTGTTGAAAAATATTTGTTTATCCAATTATTGAATGTAAAATTGCAGGTTTGTATTTTGCCATCCTAAATAAGGAACCTCCCATGTTGCAACTGTTGTACATTGCAACAGCTTTTGCCTTTTGTGACTCAGTTGTTGTAAAATGTCATTGAGCCCCTTACACTTTATTTTTAATTTATTCGTACGTATTATGATACTTTCTACTTAATTTTTGTCAGTTTTTTAATTTAATTACACCACACTACCTTATATTTTATGTAAAATTAAATAAGAATTATAAGTTTCAATCCTTTACATACAAGTCCTTTTTTTAATAAAATAACATTTGAAAAGAATTTTAAATATTATTATTATTATTAAAATATATTATTTTTAATTATTTTTAATGTCATCATCATCATCATCATTAAACTTTATTAATTTTTTTATTTAATTAATATTATTGCCATTATTATTATTTTCCCTTAATTGATGCAATAAAAACTATTTTAATTATTTTATTGTAATAAATAAAAATATAAAAATAATTATATTATAATATTATTTTATTATATTATATTACATTTATGTATTAATAATTAATATATAAATAATGATGAAGGAAGATTGATGATAAGGAGAAATTGATAGTGGAGAGGGTTGGGTTCCGAGGGAATTTTTTTATTTTGTCAATTAATTCTTTTATCATAAAAGTATTAATTATTATGAGATGATATTGTAAAGAAGACGATTGATCATATCTTTGAAAATTTTGTTGACAATGAGTAATGGAAGATGAGATATCGTGATTTCTCAAAAGATAAAAGAGTTTCTTTCAGTATTAATTTATCTTTATATTGATAGTAGTGATTTATGATGATTAATGTTATGGTTGTAAACAAAAACTCCTTCAATACTTACAAATAATAAATAATAAATAAAAAGAGTGTAAACCTGTAAGCTAATAAATTAAGTAGAAAGTATCATAATATTTATGAATAAATTGTAAATAAAGTAGAGTGCAAGGGGTTCCCCTAAATTTTACAACAACTAAGTCACAAAAAACAAAAGAGGATCCCTTAACTAAAAGGGAATCTTATACATGCCAGTGGTGTGGCGCATTACTCTTTCTGTTTTTGCTCAAATTGCTTGCCATATGTAAATACTTCGATGATTTGTCAAAAGATACACGTAACAAAATTTAATGAATACAATTAAGATTTTTTCACTAGAACGTAGTAACCTACAGTTCAGATGAAGGATGAAACCCAATTATGAGCATTGGACTGGCTCCAATTTCACCGACTGGACTTTAGAGACCAAAAGTACAACTTGGAGGAGAAAAAAGAAAAGGCTGGATTGTAAATAAAATTAACCCCACTTGTATTTTTTCCTCTCTCTTCAATCTATTTTACAAACACATCACAACTATGAGTGGCACACCATAGTTCGTATCAAACTTCTTAGCCAACTTGTCGAAACAAATTTAATCCAAGAAATTAACCCCCAAAAGTAAATATTGAGATTGTCAACTTTACATAAGATCCCAAAAAATTAAAAAAAAAAAAAAATCGTTGGGCCTGTTGTGGATCTGAAAAAAAAACAAGTATCCAAACTATTAAGTAAATAAGAAGAAGTTAAAGGGGCATAATGAAAATAAAGAATAAATAGGAGAGAAAAGAAAACTTGAGATTTCAGAGCTTATTCATTCAGTGCTCTCATTAACGCGCTACCCATCTCTTCTCATTTGATTGAATGAATGGATTACCGGATATGTTTTTCTTTTCCTAAAAGAATTTTTTTTTTTTTTGCTGGGTGTATTTTTATTGATTTATAACAATTAGCAAATGTATGAATTTAGCAACTGAAGCTTTGATGCTAAAACATCTCAGGCTCAGCAATTACTGACCGTAAATATAGATAAATCAACATACAATATTTAGCACATCTTATGCATTTATCTACGCACTAGCAATTTGAGGAAATGAGGACCAAAGGCAAAAACTAGACATGATCCAATTATCAAATTGATACAAAATAAAAATGAATGGGCCCCAAGTTCCCATACAGCGTGGTCATCACTCATCATGGCAAAACCATGTTTCCACACTTGAGCTTTTAATTTTCATTCCTTCCTTTCAGCATTTGTCTGATTAAAACTCCCGGCTGCTGCCTCGGCATTTAACGACGCAAGGCTGGCGAATGGTGACCCAAAAAGCACTTGCCTTCCAATTTATTTTTTGGTCTCATTATAGATAGCCAGCCACAAAAAAAGAGAATAATTACTTTTTCCTTTTCCTTTTTGTTTTTCTCTCTCTTTTATCTCTTTCAACTTTCAGTGTTGATTTCTTATGCTATCTTCATCTCTGACCCGGCTGTTCACGAGATAAAAAGTTAAAAAACTCTCGGTACCCTATCCCATGCATGAATTGAATTGCCCTCTTCATTTCTTGATAATTACAAGAGAGCCACCGCGGTTCTCCTTTTCATTTTCTTTTTTTTTTTTAATGAAATTATGTTAAAAAAAAAAAACTTTTTTTGTTTTAGAATTTAGAACAACAATTAATTAAAAGAAACCTGTTTTGGGCCTAAATTTCGTACCGTAAGAGGCCTTGTTCACCTAACACTGATGATTGGAAATCGTCGTTTTGTGTCTGACAGTGTCCCACTCTGGCCCAAGTGTGAACCAATTCAAAGTTAATCATATGATAACAACAAAAGAGTTATCTTCGATAGATCTTGGGTATGCTGCTGACTTAGCCCCCGACGCATCTTTAAATCCCGTGATGTATTTATGTAAATTCAGGCTCTCGATAAACTCTACTGCGAAACAGGTTCAAAATACGGAAACTTTGACTAGGCAAACACGGATGTAACACAATTAATTATCTGCCCAGCCAACCACTCCTTGTGATCAGACCAAGTCTTCACCTGTGCTGTGAATTGAAATTTTTGCCTTCTCAAAATCGAAGATCACACAGCAGTACAACAGGTTTTGTTACGGGCAAAGTTGAGCCATTTCTTCAGGTTTGTGGGTCTGGGGGACTGGGACACCAATGATGGCTAATGTGGTAATTTAACCAACCTGCAAGGTCAATTAACTTATCTTCAATCGAGGCCTGTGGTTGTGGGTGGGTGGGTGGATATAAAGTTGCAGTATTGCACATCTGCCTCCATTAAAAGCCTACAGAGCTACTTAAGCATAACATACTACTCTTTGTAAAATCGCCTCTTTAATGAAGTTTTCAGGATTTTGAATGTGACCGCCTATTGCTTTTCGAACATGCCAATACAAAACTCCCTGTCTTTCACTTTATCTCTTCCATTTCTTCATTTCTGAGGAGACAGTCTGCAGAATTACTACGGCAAATTTGCTCACTGCAGCAACATTAACAAGGTACGAACAAAGCTTTCTCATTTCTATCATGTTCTCTATTCTCTTCCATAAATGTTAAAAGTCACATAACGTGCTTAATATGGAACATAAAAAGCTAGCAGCTACCAAATCATAATACATTTCTGTTTTACACCATTTTGTACACTGTTAAAGTTGCATTTTTTTCTGGGTTTTTTAATTTTTTTAATTTTCCTTAATTTGGGTTATGTATGTATGTATACAGGGTGATGAATAATATCAGATAGCTAGGCTAACTTTAATCAGGGCCGTCTGATGCTTAGCAGAGATTCCTGATTCAAAAACCTTTCTCTTGTACTTGGTTAGAGACCTGCACTACTTTCTCTTCAGGTACCATTCCCTTTTCTCTTTCTCTTTCTCTATCTTTGTTTTTTCTTTTTTTATTTTCCTGGAAAACGAAAAGAGAAAATCCATTTCTCTTTCTTTCTTTTTTCTCTGACTTTTTTCCTCAGACATTCTGTCTCTTGCTGTTTTCTCGAGCTTGATTCTTGATTTTGATATCATTTCCCAAAACACACAACTATCTATCTATCTATCTATCAATCTACTACTTAGCTTCATTTGCCCCAGTAATGCAGCCTACCTCATCAACGTACACGTGGCCCATCATCATCTATCACTATCATGCATGACATGCATTCGCAACATGTCCACATTTTATTACCATAAACTAGGACGTGTGATGAAGAATTAAAAATAAAAGTAATTATAAATTAACCCCATTCAAAGCAGCAAGCACAACTCTTTTTAACATTTTGATTTTTCGAAACCAAATAGTCAAAGTTAAAAGTAGAGCTTAGTTTATAAAGAGTGAAATGACTGTTTCGGCCTTTGAGTGCCAATTGAGGGTGAGGCAGAGTTGGACACCATAGCAAGTAATCTGCAGAAACCCATAAATGGTAATTCACACCACATGGACCTTTTCGGCTGACATGGAAACGCAATATCCGGGGTATTTTTGGCCATCCAGGTGAAATGACCAAAACACCCATGTATGAGTCAGTGAATGGGAACCCACTTGTCCCTAATAAGGCCTCCATTAGGTAGCTGCAATGTTGACCAACTCGAATAAATTCCCCGTTTATATTGAAGAAAAAGTTTGCTTTAGGGTATATAATATATATAGTGTGAAAGCAAAACTGAGGTTAAGGGTTTATTAGGTAAATACAAGTCCTTAATAATGATTGACTTTCACTATTAAGGTTGAGGTCTGAGGCTCTTCAGGCGAAGATCCATACTTTTGTAACACATCCAGAAATTTATCGTCTCAGAAATCTATATTTATATGTTACAAGCTGAATTCTATTAGTGTGTGGATGCATAGTTTTATAACACACCCAAAAGTTTATCAACTTAGAAACCTGCTTTCACGAGACTATATTCAAAATTTCAGCATGGCAAGGGCAACAAAGTGAGTCTAGTGGCAGGGGAAACTATTTTTTTCAAGTTTACACATCGAGAAATGAGATAATGGATTTTATTGGTTGCTTAATTAGCCTTCCCTGTAATCCATAAACGAATGTTAGGCCAAGAAGCACTGTTATTATATGTCTATAGGGTTTGGTGTTCGTCTCGATACATTTATAGGGTTTCGGCCTCGGCTCTGCTGCCTGTACTGTGCAGTCATAGAGGTCTAACTATTGAGAAACGAAAATTATGCCACAAACACTTTGACTATTTTATATTGGATTTTCAGAAGCATTGAATTAAACCATAAAATTCTAAATGAAAAGAACCCCATTTCATATTCAATGGGGGAAAATAAAAAGGACGGTACGATGGATCCCAGCTAATTAGAAAAAAGAAAAGAGAGAGGGTAATGGTGGAATTTTGGGAAATAAGGAAGGGCAATGAAGCGAAAGAAAGAAATAAACAAGAAAAGGACAGAGCAATATTTGCTTGTGCAAATCTAGTTTTTAATAAAAGTCTTGGGCTTCTGAAGCAAGTAAGCTGCAGCTGCTGCAAGAAAATAGAAAGAGAGAAATAGAGAATGGCTTTGGCTTTGGCATGGATTGATAAGAAAGAAAAACAAAGAAGCAAAGGCAGTAAATATAACATAATGTTGCAGCTGTTGTGCCAGCAGTGCCATCCCCCATGCTCAAATCGTACACTTAAATATACACACAGACAAGGCAAAGCCTGATTACATATATTTCATGTTTTTTTTTTTTGCTTTTGCTTTTCTCTCGGTATGGGACAAACAAATCCCATGTTTTTTTTCTTCTTCTTCTTCTCTGATTCATGATCATTTCTTTGACCATAATGTAACAACAATATGGGTACAAGTTTCTTTTTGAAAAGCCTCAAACATTCTCTCATTTCATCTGCTTTTGTGACAATACTAGGGTTTCTTTGGCGGCAGCTGTGGAAAATGGTGAGATCTGCTGCTGCAGATGAAGCAAATGCAATGGGGTTTCTCTTTCTCATCGGAAAATTTGTGAAGCAAATGGGGTATTTGGGCTTATTTGAGAACTGGGTTATTTGTTTCACAACAAGTTTCATATTTCGTATTTCAAATACAATCTCTGCAACAACAAGCTTCTTCTTCTTCTTCTTCTTAGGCTTTCAATGATAGTCTTTAGTGGTGGCAATGGAACTGGTGGTGGTGATATTGGCGGGACGGCTCAATCTCCTCATTGTTATGATATAATATTACCTTTTTTTTTCCCCTTAATTTTGTTGATAAAAGAAGAATTAATGTGTACTGCAAATGTTCATCAAGGAACCACAGGTTAGCCTGTTTTAGTTAATTTATTTTCTAATGACAATAGATTCTCTTTATCTTTTGATCTTTCCTTTATGCCTTCGCCGTTCTGTTTCATTTTAGTAAACTTTAACCACAAATTGTCTACAGAACGTGAGACTGAAGAAGAAGAAAGATTACAAAAAAAATTAATTACTTAATTTCGGTTAATTTCCATAAGAAATTTTGCAGACTTCAATGCTCTCACCACCGTTCTATTATCACTCATCAATTCAAAATCACTGTCAGAGATCTTGCCTCTGTCCATTTAACTTAATTTAATTTATTGCATCTTCTTGGGAAGGGTGAAGTTTTTGACAGTTCATGTTCAAAATCCTGCAGCATGAGTTATGTCATGTCATTCATTCAACTAAAACATTTATTATCAAAATCTATTTTCTGAATTTTCTTTTTGGGCTTTGACAATGCAATTGTTTTGAGGGTACAGAGTACCTAAATTAGCCGGAGTAGTGCCCTACTGCCCTATGGCCTATACTGTGTGATATGAACAGGACTGAAGTGATGTGAACAAGACTGAAACAAGTAAAAACAAAGGCAAAGACAAGAGAGGCTGAGACTTGAAAGTTGAGGTTTGAGTGACGAAAATAATGTTGTTGGCTTTTATTTTTGCCTTTAGAGAGTTTCATGGAAATGTCAATTCAATTTCATTGTGCTCTGCAATTTATGTTTTGTTTCTTTGCTTGCTTTCCTTTTGCTTATGCACGTGAAAGCCTGAAGCTGAGACTGAAACTGGGTTTTGTAATTTGTTTACATGTTTTAAGCTTCTATTGATATTGAAGCCTGGTGTCTTTTGTGGGACATGGATATGGTGGCAAAATTTCATGGGCACTGGGGTTTTTCTTTTCTCCATGAGGACAAAAAGTAAAAATCTGTGTGGGTACTCCACAAGAAATTCAATTGATAGGATTCATATAAATCATTTGAATCTCCCGAATTTCTGAATAAAACGCCTGACCTACTCTATCTCAACAGCGGAAAATTAAGATTACATTAGGGACCTTGGTTTAAATTACAATCAAGGTGTGGGTCTATGTCTAAATTAATATAATTTTAAACAAAACTTAAGAATCTACGGAGCATGACTACGTGCAGGGGCAACCATTATTAGTGTTTGGGTAATATCGGACAGGTCTTCTCGAGGCTCTTCCAGCTCGAATAAAATACTCAGAGACGATGCTAGCTCGAGCGGAGTTCAGACCATCGGCACAAAGACGACTTCACTAGGCGTCAAAGCTAGTCCAGGTCGAGGAATTTAGAGCTGCTCGAGCTCCGAGCTCTTTTGCCTGCTCGAGGTCGTCCATCCCAGTCAAAGCTGGTCAAGGTCGAGAACCGAGCACTCATTTCACCGCTGCATGATTAAGTCCCCGAGCACAATCGGACAAGACCCGGCCAGGCGGCCAGGCCAGCTTTCTCCGAATCCGACACACCTTTAGATGTCCGATCGGGACCCGCATGGTATGGTGGTGGTATTATTCTAGATGGTAAGCACATGCCCCTACGGTGTCATCATTTCTAGCGTACATGCCGGCATGGTGATCCGGCCACGTGAGCCGGGTTAAGGAGACAGTAGCACATCCCAGGGAATATTACGCCAATCCATACTGTAAGAGGGACCCGAGACACCAGCGAGCGGGAATGGATGCTCTTGGAGAGAAAGAGCGGGAAAAATGGAGTATAAAAGGAAATGAACGGGTACGTTACGGGGGTTGAAAAAATTGATTCGTAAGGGTTCTAAAAAAAAAAGAGATACAGGTTCTTCCTATTTTGATTTCCCTTATCTGGATTCTCTGAAAATATCATATTTATTCAAAAGGGAAGGCGAAAAATATCCCTTTCATCTTTCCGGTCTCTTTCACTAAGGGAGATACCAATAAAAACAACTCGATTACTGACTCGAGCGTCGGAGGATTTTTGCCGGAACACGCCCGGCTACCCCTGACCTTATTTTCTGTGAGTGCAGGTTCGAGAGATCTCCGTTCTGGAAAAGACAGCGGAATAGGACGAAGGAGACAATCCTGCTCGAGTTCGAGTTGATCGCGAGCAAAAGGTTCGAGGCACTGTTTAAAAGCACGCGGGAAAAACAACGTCAACAATTAGTGTATTTAATAACCTATGAAAACTCAAGTTTGATTTCTTGTCCTCATGACAAGTTTTAGAGCAAGTATTACTTAACAAGTACAGTCGCATTTATGACAACCTTTCATGGAAAAGCAAGCGAAAATGAATATACTTTTTTTTCCCCACAAAAGGTGACTCAAATTGGAAAATTAAAATCTGAGGTTAAGCCTAAGATATAATGTTATGGTCATAATTTAAATATGTAATTCCGTGGGTGTCGTGATTTAGACTGCAGTGAGTGAGTGAGCAGTTGAAGCAGGTGGCATGGCCACTTCAACTCAATTCCAGAAATAAGCATGCTTGCTGCTTGCTTGCATCTCCGGATTTTCAAGGGTCTCTATCGTGTTGACTGCCCCTGGACCAGCTTTAAATCCTTCATTAGAATTATTTTTCCCATTACAGAAGCAGTATTTAGCTTCTGTAATGGGAAAAATAATTACAGTTATAAAACGACTAGAAAATGAAAATTACATCACTTCTACATTAAATCTTACATTATTAATAATAGATTTAGATTTATGTTCTTCCGTCCCATGCAATGCACTTAATGTGGCCGTACCCATTTTTTTACTTTTACACAATTAAATTGGCAATTTTGAACTACCCCTATCATTCATGGCCAAAAGGAAAAAGAAATGAATAAAAAAGAAAGAAAGAAAAGTCAAAAGACTATATATTATCATTTTTAAATTGCAATCTCATGTTCAGGAGGAGTTGAGTTCATACAGTTATAAAACGACTTGAGTCTACGGAACATAGCTCAAAAAATGTGCAAATTAGAGGCACCATGGCAAAAATGTAAAGCAAATGCATTTATAGTTTTTCCCACATGGATTTTTCTGGAAATTTTTCTTTTGACGGACGTGATTATGCTTCTACCGAAATTTTTAATGGAGTAATTGACTCTGAGATCCACATGTATTGATATGGGCCAATGGAGTGGATCAAAGGTGAAAGAGAACAACTATTGGGCTAATTGTGGGGACCGAGAACTTAATTTTGAATATTTAATAATAAGCAGAAGAATCAGATCTCTGTGTGGGGGTGTGCTTTCAGTAGGAGGAACAATAGAAGAAATGAAGAATCATAGTTGCCATCTACAAAAGTGTTTCAATAGAAAGATGTGGAAATTTTGGAATACCAAAACAAGCACTTGAATGTTAACTGCCCAGAAGGCTCCAAACGGCCTAAGGTATCCAGTCGAATCCCTCAGTCATCTAATAGATATGGGATTCAGGTACTCACCTAATTGCAACAAAAAAACCCAATACCTAACAGACACAACTTTGAGCGACCAGAGAGGACAAGTGAATACTTTCTAGCAGAGCAATACTACCATCGATAGGAGATCTATGAATATTAAGAACACCCCCATTCTAGCCAAAGAGTTCCTACAAATGCATTTATTTTCATATACATAACAGGGGAAAATAGAACAAAATTTGAGAACTTTAGCATATGCAAGAGATCGTGATACTTATCCCTGGCTACTACAAATTAGTTGTACCAATCACAAGTCCATTGGGGTGGAAAACAGAATAGAACACAAGTAATGTAAAAAGATAACCAAGAGAAGAAGAGACCCACTATCAGAACATTCAAGGCATGGGTGAAACAAGCCTCTATATGAATATGAGCTCTCAACAGGTTTGCATAGAAATTAAGAGAAAATATAGACCATTATCCATTCTTCTAACAGTTTGGGAAGAAGCAAAATAGCGTAAAAAGGAACCTTAGCAATCAAGATAAGATTTTATGCAAATAAATGTTGAGTGACTATTAATGTAGAAGAATGACCACAAATGAGAACAATGAAAATTGAAATAACAATCTGCGATGCAGCAACAACATTAGCAAAAAGATCATCATATCACATAAGCAAAGTCATATAACATTTTTTCACTATAAAATTATGGTTATTCATGACATTGTCTGCAGATAACAAAATAATATCCACAGAACCAATTAATAACCATGAAAATTGTTAATTTATCAATTACAACAAAAAGTTTTTTCCAAGTAGTTACACAACATCTCTGTCATTACTCATGATAAACCTTAATCATAATGGCACACAATCAATACATGTTATTCAAATGAAACCAATAATTCTAATAAAACAACACACAAAATGACCAGCATAATTACCATCATTGCTTAACATTCTCCAAGTACCACTTATAAGTATCAGCAAGACCATCTCTAAGCTCAATCTTTGCCCTCCACCCCAACCCGGCAAGCTTAGAACTATCCATCAGCTTCCTCGGCGTTCCATCTGGCTTGGATGTATCCCAAACAAGCTCTCCTTCAAATCCCACCACTTCCTTCACCAACTCCGCCAACTGTTTAATGCTCACTTCCTTCCCGCTCCCCACATTCAAATGTTCAAGTCCATCGTACTCGTCCATCATGAAAACCACTGCATCAGCCAAATCATCAACGTGTAAGAACTCCCTTAACGGACTCCCAGTCCCCCACACCACCACTTCCTTAGCTCCCTTCACCTTAGCTTCGTGAAATCTCCTCATCAAAGCGGGTAGCACGTGAGAGTTTTCGGGGTGGAAATTATCATTGGGGCCATATAAATTCGTGGGCATCCCAGAAATTGCATTGAATTTATACTGAATCTGATAAGCCTGGCACATCTTAATCCCAGCTATTTTGGCTATAGCGTACCATTCATTGGTCGGCTCCAAGGGGCCCGTCAATAGGGCGTTTTCGGGGATGGGCTGCGGGGCGAATTTGGGGTAAATACAAGAGGATCCTAAAAAGAGAAGCTTTTTGACGCCGTAGCGGAAGGCCGAGTCGATGACATTGGTCTGGATTTGGAGGTTGATGGAGATGAATTCGGCGGGGTAAGTGTTGTTGGCGTGGATGCCACCGACTTTCGCGGCGGCCACGATGACGTAGTTAGGTTTCTCGGCGGCGAAGAATGATTCGACGTCGGATTGGCGAGTGAGATCGAGCTCTGCGTGAGTGCGGAGGAGGAGATTGGTGAAGCCTAGGGAGAGGAGTTTGCGGACGATGGCGGAGCCGACCAGGCCGCGGTGGCCCGCGACGAAGATCTTGGCCGATTTTTCGGAGAGGAAGGAGCATGAATCTGTTGGGAAAACAAATGACTTAGGATGTTGAGATTTGAGATCAACGAGAAAATTTCTGAATTTTATTTTTTTCTCGGAAACCAAACAGAATGTGAGACGAAAAAAAGTTACCCTTGTCTGAGCCTCCCATGGGGGCAGATGAGAGTGAATCCGGATCGGGTGTGAAGTGAGTGCGAGTGAGAGTCGTTCGTTCGTTCGGAGTCGATTGCAATTAGAGTTGAGTCGGAGGTTTTATATACTTTTATGTGATAAGCCCCGAACAAATTTTTTTTTTTTTCTTTTAAATCATGTGGCTTCGTTTAGCTTCGTGTCATTTATATTATCTGCATAATTAGTTTTTATTTTCTATTTATATTTTTTGAGAAGATCTGCCGAATTAGTTTATTACTCTCTGTTTGTATTTGTAACATTTTTTTTTTTAAAAAATAAAAATAAAAGCAATTTATTAAAGGAGAGATTTGTATAATAAAAACGAGATTGTAGATTTTCTTTTTTAAAAAAAAAAAAAAGGAGTGAGAGAGAGACATTTAATTAGAAATTTTCTTATAGTTGAATTTTGAATAAAATCCTGAAAGTAGATGCATATTCTGAGAGCAAAATGTCCAGTGACCTCTCAAGTCTGAGAAACTTCGTCTGGAAAAATGAGGAAACTTCTATTAAAGTTAGGATAATTTAGGAAACTTCATTAGTCAATTCATAAGCTATGCACTCGAAAAGAATGAAAATCAAAGAGGGACAAAATCCCACGAAACGGTAATATTTTCCCAATCCAATCAGGCCCATTTAACGGCCCATTATAAATTGCAAATCTCCACTCCGCTAAGGACACCGAACAGAATGTCATATTAGGTTTTTGGGCTAGACTTCGAGTAGGTTTTTCTACCGAATACCGATAATTAACCTCTTTAATTTATCTTTTCAAACTCCATTTTACAATTTACCTAATTAATTTCCTAAATTACTCTCATTTAAAATTTATTTTTATTTTCTCTCTCAATCATTATCTTCAACCCCCACAATTTATCTTCATCACTTCTAAGTTTATCATCACCATTACAACTAAGTTAAAATTAAAAAACACAATGTTTTTAATTAAAATAAAAATCAAATAATCAAATTAAGATTATAAAATAATTAGATTCACAAAAATAAAAACTAATAACTATAATAAAACTAATACCAATTTAACTAGATACTACTTGAATTCAATTGATTGAATATTATAGACATTAATATTTTGACTTTAGATCGTAGTTTATGATTTTGAAATATCTAGTTAACTTGATATTAGTTTTACTATAGTTATTATATTTGATTTTTATGAATATAATTATGTTGTAATCTTTATTTGATTATTTGATTTTTATTTTAATTAAAAACATTATGTTTTACAATTTTAACTTCGTGGTAATGGTGATGATGAACTTAGAAGTCTTAAAGATAAATGGTAGGGTTGAAGATAATGCTTGAGGGAGAAAATAATAATTATTTTTAATGAGGATAATTTAGAAAATTAATTAGGTAAATTGTAAAGTGAGGGTTGAAAAGATAAATTAAGAGAGTTAATTATCACTATTCTTTTGTACACCCCTTCAGAATTTCTCATAAAACTATTTTTTATTAAAAGAAAAATTACTTAAATAACTAAAAGATAAATTAATTTATTTTTTATTTTAAATAAAAACTCAATTAAGTACTTGTTTAAAATATTATTTAAACAAAATTTGTAGGCATAGTAGAAATGAGTTATATTTATTTTTTTAATTTTTAATTGAAAATTTTTTTTTTAAAGAAAATTACAAGAGTGTTGAGTTATATAGATACAAAAAAAAAGTAATAAGAAGAAATATAATTAAAGATTTTAGGATTTGTATGTATTATAATAAAAACTTCAAAGAAATACTTATTTTAGGGTGAAATTTTATGGGAAGATGATTAATTTTTTTTTATATGTGTTTATACTTTATAAATTAAAATTAAAGGTATTTTAGAAAATAAACAAAAAAAAAATTATAAGAATTTTAATGGAATGTTAAGAGCTCCACTCTTATAAATCACAACGTTGAAAGTTCATATCATGGACATAGTATCTACTTCCCTTCTGGAGATACACGACCCATTTTTCAAATTTCGTTGGGAGCGTTGTGGGCACCATCATTAGTTCGAAAACTAAATATGATTTATGAATGTAACTTCTGAGATACATGGCCATGTCTGGGAGCTGGATAAAGTGTAGGATTAGTTTAATTTTTTGGATAAAATATTTTTTCATGTTTGGCAAGCTCACTTAAATTAGATTAAGTACAATCAAATGATTAGTTATTCTAATTTTCACATAGGTTTAAGGAGTATTAGACAACTAAGGATTGTTTGTCACTTCTTATTGAAAGTAAGTCTCTTTGGCCTGGGGGGTGGCCTAAGACTTTGAAACGAGACAGCATTCATATCTAATTTCACTTTATATTAATTTAGGTGTTTTTATTAATTAATTAATTATTTATTTATTTTTATTCAAGATTTCATAAAAATGAAATAATTTATTTTTATTTTACATACGACATCTTCTTTCATTTATTTATTCATATTAATATTTAATGTTAAAATAAATAATTAATAATATATTATATGTATTAGTAGAATTATTATTAAGAAACGTCCTATTTATCATTTGATTATTATGTAAATATTAACATTTGAAAAATAATTAATTTCATATTTATTTGTTTTAATAATATTTTATTTAATAGGCAACAATATACATCATATATAGAAACATATAATTTAAATAGATTCAATTATTCTTATTAAATTAATAGTAATTAACTTCACTTATATTTAATTTACTATAAACTAATATAATATCATATCAAACACAAGATATTACTGTATATAATTAAGTATAATTCAACCCAACATAATCCAATGTAATTTTAATAATGAATTCATACCTATCAATCCAAACTCCAAAATTTACGACAGACATAAAGTAAACTACTGTTTTTTTTAAAGAAAATAAATAAATAATGACAACCTAATAAACATCATCATTAGCTCTTTAGCAAAGAGACTTGAAATTAAGATTAAAGTGAACCTTAATCAAACATAAAATGATGAGAGAATGCAAAATTCGGCCGTCTTTAATCTCTGTGAAAATCAAGAAAAAGCCAAGCAAATGAATTTGGCATCTCGTAAGTTTTATCATACCATAAGCATTTTCGTATTTGGTCCCTACCAATTACCAAATTGTCCCATACTTGACCATATCTTATCTTATCCATCATATCAATTGGATTTGCCCCTCAGTCTATGTTTATCATGGACTCGTCACAATGTTTGCATCGTCATTGTGCCATCATGATTCATTTGTTTCATTTTTTGCACACAATCACAAAACAAAAAGCCAGCCATTTACTTGGGGTAGAAGAAGCAGCAATATCCGCATTACACGCACTTGTAAGTTGTAACATTGGGCTTAATATGCCGAGCCAAATTATTTTTCAAACATAAAACAAGACTGCAAATTACATTAAAAATAAATAAATAAATAAAAACCGGAACAATAAATTTAAAAGCAGAACCAGCCATTATTTAATAATATAGAGCAACTGGCTGTGACTGAGCGACTGAAACAAAAACAAAAACTGACATTGAGCTAAGCCGGCGAAACAAAACGACAAACCACCATGCCGCCTTCCTCCTCTGCTGCCACCTCCTTCCAGCAGTGCTTAGTCACCGTAGCAGGAGAGCTCACCGCGCACCCCGCATTGGAATGAACTGAATAAGTCTTGTACACCACGCAACCACCACCTGTCAGCTCCTGCTTCACCACGGTCTCACACGAATACCCCTCCACGTCAGGGCCTTCCATGGACCACCATTGGGTCCCACTAGCGCACGTGACGGAAACAGAGAACTCACGTGGACCGAAGCTGTTGAGGACTCTCTTGACCAGAGGCTCGAATCTCACCAACCCCAGGTCGAACCCCGCTGCCTCATAGCTAGCGTAGCTGAATCCATCCTCTGGTGTCACGTGCACCGTAGAAAAGGCTGGACCGTCCATTCCGTTCATAGAGTACCCGCACGGGTCAAACTCAAAGTCGCAGATCACGTGACTCGGAAGAATCTCACTAATCCCAGACATTTTGGTCATTTCACCGGCCCCCGCCGCCCCCGTCGAGTTCTTGTAAAACACAGCTGCTTTCTTCCTATCCAGGCCAGTCATGCACATCTCCAGAGTCACCACATCATCAAACGATCTCCCTTTCGACGCCGAGTAAACGTGCCACTTCCGATTAGGCAACTTAGGATCACCGATGACGTGAGCCTCGGCGTTCATGTAACCAAAGTGCTCGTTCAGAGTGGAGACTTCTTCGGAGAAGCAACGGTGAGGGCAAGGTTGGCAATTAGGGAAAATGAAGCTGCCACGCGAGTACTTGACAGAAGAAACACCAAGTGAGAGCGAGTCACTGAGTTTGAGAATCTGTGGGATTGACGAGAGCAGCTTTGTGGTCCCACAAGTTTTGAGAATAATCTTGAAGGGGAAAACGAAGAGGCTAGACTCGGACAAAACGTAGGAGTCGAACTCGGTGTTGGAGAGCTGAGAAACGACGGTGCACTGAGCGAGATCAAGGAATGAGTCGACTTGGGAACGAGTCAGAGCCCGTAGGCCGAGGCCAGATGGGTCAGTGAAAATGGGAGCTGCTGAGAAAGTAATCTCTAAACGTTTTTCAAAGCCTTCGAAACCAATTGAAGAAGCAACGGCCATGACTGGGTTGAGTTGAGTTTCGTTTCTAGAGAATGCTTTTTATTTAATTTGTATGAGAGCAAGAGCAAAAGAGAAAACAAAATTAAAGAGAGGAAAAAATAAACAATGGGGGCGTATCGAACGGATATCAGGATGGCATTCTCACGCACTGTAAAACAAATAAAACACACACAACAATATCAATGAATCTGCAAAATATAAAGAGAGGACAAAAAAAAAAAAAAGACGACGAAGAACGAAGCGACGGCGTACGTTGGAGTAAGCAGCAGATCGGAACTTTTCGATGCCACCGTTGGGACGAACGTCTTCAATGCTGTAGCCGAGGGGAACTTCGTATTGAATGGAATTTTTACAACTACTGGACTTCTTTTTGCCGCCTTTGGTCTCCATTACAACATTCACGCTTTTCTTTTTCTTTTCCTTTTTCTCTTTTCTGAAAACTGAACAAAAACAAAACCAAATTTAGATCTAATAACAAACAAATCGAGAAAGTATCAAGAATTAACCCAAGAATAAAAATATAGGAATTAAAAAGAACAACGTATTCAAAACTCTATATTGGAATACTCACGAGAGAATTCTGTAAAGGAACGCCTGAAGAAAACAAACGAAACGAAATAGTCGTAAGCGAATGAGAGAGAGAGGGAGAGGGAGAGGGAGAGAGCGCGAGTAGAGTGAAATAAGCAGAGGCTTTTGTGTGTGTGTGTGTGGTGTGTGTGAGGAAGAGAAGAGGGCGGACATTGAGTATTTATAGACGGCCATGAACAAGGGCAAGAGAGTGGCGATAGCTATAAACTCACATTAGAGGGGAGTGGCGTTAGGGATTTCTTGTGTTTGTGCTGTCCGTATACTTATGGGACACCCTCCACATGGCGGCTTTTCTCGTCTCAGTGTAGTGGCGAAGTCTCTTCTTGCTGGCCCAACTCGACTATGTGGCGCGTGAAAAACACTTGTGCCTGCAGGAATTTCATCTGAAATAAATGAGGAGCAATTAGAAGTATAAAAACTTATTTTCTTACAGAATCTGAATTATTTTATGTTAAATAATAATATTTATAACATAACAACACTTTACTTTTATATTAGTGGATTTTATACTTTCTCGCCTCATTGTGATGTTGAGTAGAACTCCAGTGTATTTTGAAATTTTATATTGAAATAAGTCTTCATGGATTTTTTAAGCAACAATTAGTAAATTTTTAATATTTAAAATTAAGATCATGAATATATTTGTTTATATAATTAGTGTATATGATTAATAATTATTTTTATTATTATTTTTCATATAAGTTAATATTATTACTTAGAACAAAAAGTTTTATATTAATACTATACTATGATGATCTAATATTAAGATATTTAATGAAATACTTTCATGCAATTCACATGTATGCACATAAAAAATATTTTTTATTAATCTATCTTTAAATGATTTTATTTCGTTAAATTAAGTGATGCTTATATTACAAGTAATTTTTTTTTTTTTAAAAAAAAAAATATATATATATATATATATAATACAAAATTGAAAATTGATGCCAAAATTATATCGTTTATTATTTAGTGGAATCGTGCCTTTGTATACTTTTTACCTAATTTTCATAAGAAGCACGTGGCTTGTTATTTGATTCTCACTCGATATATTGGGAAGAATCAATGAATCATGTACACTGAAATTTTGTGAGCAAAAAAAAATCAAATGAGGGATCTCAACTACGGGCAGTGGCGCGTGAGAGTGTCTCGTGTGAGTTTATAAAGCTGTCGCCAAATGGCACAAATTCAGTGGGATACTAGGATACGTAAGCTCGGCAATTACTTAGCTTATGACACGTTGACGCTTTAGTGATGGATAGCACAAAAAATTCATGCCTCTGCCCGATAGGACAGTGTCTTCTCTTTTTGCCTTATGATTCCACCCGAGGTGATTTTCTCTTTAACGCTGCAATACATTTTGGATATGCAATACAGATTATGTGAATCTCATTATTTACTGGGAGAATCAGGGTATGTTTGAAATTGAGGTTAAATATCTAACATTAAAATGTTTGATAAATATTAACTGTTAGAATTTTTAAATTATATTAGTTATGTTAATATAATTTTTCACTTGTATGATATAAAATTTATTATATTTTTAATAATTTTATTAAAATTATTATTTAAAAATTATATTTATTACATATTATTAACTTTTATTTTATAATTACAGTTTTTTTTTCTACAGCAGCTGTAGCTTAAAAGCTACAACACCTCAATCCCAAACATACCCTTAGCAGTCTCCATAAATTTCATACCAAAAATGAAAAATTGAACAGATATGTTCGAGATTCTAGCCCATTGAATAAATTTTAAATTTTTCGTTTGTAAATTTTTAACGAAAATTTTGTACTATTAAAATTGTATGTGTCATAACGTTTCACCATTTTGGCTTTTGAAGTCCAATTTGAAACAAAAAAAAAAAAGGAAAGGAAGGGCTTGAATTGGGAAATCGGCATAAATAATAAGTAAAATTTTTCATTTTTTATAATTAACACCTCTAATTATATTCTATTAATATTAACCAAATAAAAATATTTTACTCTAAATTACCCTCTTTATTTCATCCTTATTTCATTCATTCGTCTTTATCTTCTCAAACCAAAGCCATAACTAGTTTTTTTAATTTTAATAATCATTAACAGTATCAAACAGAAGATTGAAAGAGTCGACGAAAAAAGTAAATTTCATCCGAATACACGTGAATTCATCAAAAATCTAGCAGCAAAATTTAAATTTAACAGTTGAAAACCTAGATAAGATAATTATATAAATTTTTATATAACTGATTATTTAATAAAATTTCTCTTTGGGTAGTTTATATAAATAAGTGTTTAAAATGTGCGACGGGACATTTGTGTGGTATTGAGTTATGGTTTTTTTTCTAGCCAAAAGACAGCGTCGATGATTGAGCTACTAAGACCAAGCTACCTCGCACAAAATTTGGTGCAACATGAGTAGGTGCAACATGCACCCTGTCGCATCTATATTTTTTTTTCAAATGATTATTTTTTCTACTATATAATTAATTTGTTTAATTTTTTTAATAATTTTATGATTAATAAATTTAATTGTACTTGAATTGTGTTATAATGGTTGGTGGGATGACCACATAAATTATGTGAATTGTAAGAATATATCATTTGTGGTTTTGAAAGATTGTATATTTCCTCAGTTTTTAGCAAGAGTATATGAGGTTTTACAGATAAATTCTAATGAACATAATATCATGATAAAGACGACTTTGAAATCTAATAACGCAACTCATTGTGTATGTTCGCTACCCATGGACATATGTAATGATGAAATAGTTAAGGTTGAGTTACATTTAACCTCTGATATATTAAACTGTGGATGCATCCCTATATTTATTACCGCATCTCCTAGAGTTTCGAGCCAAGATATTGAAGTACTTGTAGAACCTGTCTCTATCCCCGATGTTTAAGAAGATGTGTTACCAAAGACAACATCGTTGTAGCAATATTGCTCTCCACTCCACGACAATAATGATACTATTGATGATAATAACATTACATTACCTGATCTTAGAGAATAGGTGTTACCACTAGAGACATCTTTAGAGAAACATTACTCTCTATTTTACAACAATTATTTCCGAGAAAATACTGAATCTATTAATAATATGGACAACATAGAAGTGGATAATGTTCGTGTGGAGATGTATAATAGTACAAAGGCCACTCACCGTAGTAGTTCAATTAATGATAGGGTGTTGATCCTTCCGATATTCCTTTTAACAACGAGGATGAGCATCAGGATAATATTATTACTAATAGCTGGGACAGTCGATCTATTGCTCCAATAGACCGTTTGATGAGGACAGTAGTTGACTCCCTTGTAAGTTTTGTGCTATCAAATTTATTTACTTTAGATTTTGTTAGAAGTTGCAATTCATATAAAATTAGCGTAGATAAATTTTTTTTAAAGAATAATAAGTTAATATTAGAACCGCACAAAGTTGTCATTTGGAATAAGGAAGTTAATTTGGGGCAATAGCAGTGGAAATATATAAAATTTTATTTGCTGTTAAATTAATTTATAGTATTGCCTTACTGAAAAAATTGCATAAGAATATATGTATATTTTTTTTCATATAACATCTAACAACGGCCTACTCACATTAAAATTGCACTCTTTAACTTTTAAAAGTAATAAATTTATGAGTTTTATTTCGAGCTACACTTATCTGAGCTTAATTGAAGGGTATGAAAAATAGAGTTGACCATTTCTTACTATTAATTTTTATGCATCAACTTAAAATTTTCATTTCGAGTGATTTTTTGTGAAGTGACTAGTTATTATACTATTAAAACCACATTTTCATTTTTGGGCATGAAGAACATCTAAACATTGTTATTTTTGGATTACCTTCAAATCAAATTTCTTATAAAATTACTGTTTTGTAGTCTATATCTTAGGGTCATAATCTCGATGAGAAACCTAATCATTCATTAATCTTAGCTTCAAGATTTTAAGTTGTCAACACAAAGTTGTTATGAAATTCAGCATTCTTCTACAAGATCTGTAATTTTTTTTTTTTTTTTCTGTTAATGCACACATTGTGGCCATCACTATTAAAATAATTTTCACTGTACGTATAATTAACTTTATTGGAAACAAAAAGAAACAATTAAAATAATTTTCAAAGCAACAATACAAACACAAGCCAATGAGCAAAACAAGAAGTTGCCATCTCAATTCACAGTAATCAATTTAATAAGTGATTAAAAGATTTGGATTCACGCATATAAACAATAGCAACATTTTAGACTCTCCCAGATATTCTGTGATTATTTTTTGAGTAAATTTTTGTCTCTTCTTGAGGAGTCAAATTGCAAGTGTTGGGCTCGAGAAAGCCCAACAATTAAAACATTTGAATATATTAGCAATGAATCAATGATTGTGATAAAATATAAATTCGTGACTTCTATTATCAATTTTGATTTGGTTCGTGCCATCCTCATGGGTAAAGACTCAGCACCCACTAGATCAGATCCAGTTGAATGATAAAGGTGACATATATAGAATTAGAGGATAAAGGGAATATACTTAATTTAGACATTGATTTGAACAAGTTAATCACGCTCTTGTTGTTTGGACCAATGGATGGTATATTGGAGTTATTGTCTTGTTGAAATCGGCTTTTAAAAATACCAGTAGGGAGCTTTTACAACTTAACAAAACAAAGATTGAGGAATAAAAGTATAATTAAAATTAACGTGTAATAATAATAATAATAAGGGATCTTATATATCTATATCTTCAATGTAAAAGATTACAACCGAAAAGGGTTTTGATTTTTCGTTGTAACAACAATTTTTTTTTAATAATATAAACGTCATATTTAAAAAAAAATTACATGAGACTTATGTTCATATTATAGAGATAATTATTGATATTTATAATTAGATAATTAATGGGACAAGTTAATATATTAAATCTTATGGAAAAAAATTAAATCTACTCAATTATAAACTTATAGTTAAAGGAATATATTAAACTTCTCTATTTATCTTTTTAGAGAATTGAATCAACAAGAATTCTCTTATTAGACCAAATATTTATTGGAATACAATAATACTACACATCCCAAATTTTTTATCGCAAATAATTATCTCAAATAATATGTCATTTATCAAGTAGCTGGTAAAATTAAAGTGAATTAATTATATTATCTTGCTAATTAATTGATGAATATCACATCATTTTATATTTTTATTTGTAATACAAAATTTAGGATATGTAATATTACTTATTAAAATATAAAACGTTATACTTAAAAATACGTGTAAGGCTCTTGTTGTACCCATCGTACAGGTTCAAAATTCATGCAATTTCTTTTAATTGGACAGATTATGCCACTAATTAAGTTTAATTAATCCATTTGCTACAATCACTTGCTGCATATTGTGGATTCTCATGATTGGTTGAGAGTGCCGCAGGCAGCATTTCATTAAATTTTCACCGAGTCATTCTCATTTCGTCCAGCTGCAACCCATAAGGCATAAACCCCACATCTGAAAAACAAAGCTGTCAACAACATTTCCAAAACTGGAAGTTTTGTTTTAATGCAATTTCACAAAACCCACTAGCGAACAATTAACAAAGCTTCAAGTCAACCATCTGAAATTGGAAAAGTGCTTCAGCATATACTTTAATTAATTAAAATTTTTGTGGGTTTCTTCTTGGGCTTTAGTTGATGCATGATGCTGTTCATCAGTTTGTCCCCATTAAACATGTTACTGGTTTTCAAATTCATGGCCTGCCTAGTTTGGGTGCATTGAGAAATAGTAGTCCAAGTATTTCACGCAAGCCCTTCACGTGTGGATCATGTTCAATGTGAACCATACAGATTTTCTTGAACTAAGGATGTAACCTATTTCCTATTAGGGATTTGGAATCTTTAACGATGGAAATTGGTCATAAAGTGGATTATACATAGTACATACAATAAAAAAGAAAAAGGCATAAGATATGATTTGTCATTTGTTGGGGAGCTTGAGCGTAACTTTACGCTATTAGCAAGTTCACTAGCGGCAGCACTGTTAATACTACTTGCTTTGCCGTACATGTTTCTGTGACTCTGAGTGTGCCCTTACTGAACAATAATTTATTTAGATGGGCAAAGAATCATTTAATTTTTGTAGAAAACCTGTGATAATTTTTCATAATCAAAACGGTAATAGAGCAGGACATAATGGAGGGCTTCAAAAGGTGAGGTATGCGGTGGGCCGTGGGCAGGCGAAGAGGCAAGGCACGGGCGTCAACTTTTGCTTTTTAAACCCAGTAGAAGCACTTTCTGTTGGCTTTTGCTTTTCCCTTTTAAGAACTGAAATGAGAGAAGCAAAAACAAAAAACCAACCAAAAGCCAACGTGCAAGAATCAATTCCACCCACCGCATGGAACTGCAAGACTTAAGAATAACCGCACTCCAACAAAGATTTGGAGGATACAAATTATTATGTTATATGGCTTTGTTTTGTGTGACCATCTCTCTCTCTTTATTTATTTAATTTATTTGATTTTTTTTTTTTACCACTTATGATGATCTTTGCTTCTGCTTAGTCTATATTATATATGTTTGTACACACCTCTCTTCGATAAAAAGAATGATGGTTTTAGTTTTGTTTCGCTCCTGTTTCTGCTTTTGCCTTTTTAGTGTGCTCATACAATCCCTATATAGCAGGCACTCTACTAACATGTATAGCTTTTCTTGTTATTGCTCAGGGCTTTTTACTTCAGTTTTGTATATGCTCGTCCGAATATATACATATACGAATTTTAATCTTCAAGATGTAACAATACGTTTGCACTGTTTAGATTCGTGTGTAATGTATGTGTAATAAGGATGAGAAATACTGCTCAAGTCTTGGGACCCAACTATTTTTAGTGGGTTCTTGCTTTGAAGAATAAAGCAAAAGCTTCTGCTGATGAGCGATGATTAAAGCTATGTAACCAAAACCAATCATGCATGCATCAAAAAAGATATCAAAATTTGATGAACATAAAAAGGAAGAAGGGGACATTGAATGTGAAGTGATGAAGGGATTCATGGCAAACTAAAGGCCAAACTATAGAAGTGGGCCTTTGAAGAAGATGTAACTAATTAAAGCCAATTATGTGACAATGAAAATTGGCAGCAAGAGACAGGAAGATAAAAACAGAGAATCAAAAGACACGATCCAGTACCTTACATATTAATAAATAAATTAAATAGAAAGAATTTTCACAGAAAACAAGATAATGGATAAAAAGCTACAATGTGTTGACATTCTTGTTACCCGTTGCACTTGGAATTTGGACATAAATATATTCATTATCTCGTATCCAAAGAGCGTTAGAACAATAAATTTTGGGTGAAATCTATTTCTTAAAATTAAAAATTATTCATCTTAATTAAATATATAAAAAATATATAAATTTATAATACTTAATTACTCTCTAGTTGATACTATCTCTTATCCAAATAACACATAACTTATAGAAGATACATATATTTCATTATTCACTTAAATTTTTGAAACGGTGAGACTATTTAAAACATCATCTTCTCAATTTTATTTTTAAGGTGAAAGTATTTTTTGCAAAATTACTTTATAGAATTTACAGAAACACTACATAGAAGTGCTTATGATATTATTTGAAAGTTATTAAAACACATACATTAATTCTAGAATCACTATAGACAATACTATAAACACTTACATAAACATCTTAACTCAGGGTAATAAAAATTCAGTGCGAGAGAAACTAATAAAAATCCAGTACCATATTATTAATTCATGCCTGAGGCAAATTTAACAAATGGCATTTTGAAAAAAAAGAAGAAGAAGATAACTTTAATCCATCAGGAATTCAGGATTTTCCTGAAAAAGTTAGAACTCAAATTGCAGCCTTTTGCATATTCTAAGAAGAGAGACACAAGCAGCTAACTTCTTTTGATGACTCAAATTTCAATAGTTTGATTAATTAAAACAATGTTCTCTAATCATTACTTTAATTACTTTATTGATACATATCAATACTGGAGAAGTACTTCTCGGCTTTACCCAGTATCACTTAAAGTAACGCATATCAATTACGATGTAACCAATAAATTATTATAATCTCATGGACTCTTTACTCATGGATTAAATTAAATCTAGTTTCTCTTCAACATGTAACAATGTTAAGCTCGCACATATTAATTACACCGTGCTTGTTTAAAAAATGATGCAGCATCATCTTTTTCACGTGAACAAAATATCATTTCTCAAAGCATAGAAAGTAATTTTAACGTTTAAAAATTTATTATAAATGTTTCTTCAATATCAGCCACCAGTGCTTTCACATGAAGGAATTTTGATGAAAATAAATTCTCAGATGCTTTTTCAACCTATGTCTCAACTTGGAATTAGAAATTAGGCTTTTTGGTTACAACAGAACATCCATGAATTGCTCACACACAATATGTGAGCAATTCATAATAATGTGTGTTCAGTTCAAGCTTTTTAGTTTCAACTTGTTCACAACCCAATAGTGGAAGTTATGGATGAGCGAGTCATGAGACAGCTTCCATGGTCACACATTGTTTGTGTTGTGATATTTGGTTGTTTAAAATCAGGGTGATGATGTGCGATAACTTACCAAATCTTTATCCGCTTCAGACCCACCCCATGTGATAATATATTCCAACATTGTTTGATGCATAAAACAAAACATTTTTCGGTTTTTTTTTTTTTATAAATACACAGTATATTTGTTCAATTGTTTACGATGCAGGCTAAAAATTGATCTACATCTTTTAATACATTTTGAAGTGTGAAGTATTAGTTGTGGATCCCAATTCCCATCCATCAAAGTCCCATCCATCAATGTCATTCCATGAGCGTATCTCTTGAGTGTTGAGGGCCAATTCTGCAGCCCATGGCCATGCAGAGCATATATGCCTCTGCAGAGAGATATATTAAACAATTATATATTTCTTTTCAACCATCTGTGGCATATATTTCCTAAAAAATTAAGGATATTGTTAATTTCTTAACTCAATTTAATACAAAAGTTATTTTTATTAACCTAAAAATTATATTAATTAAACTATATTTAAATTTATAAATATAATTTTTATATCAAATACAAGTTACATTGTAATGTAACTTAATAATTACTAAAAATTAAAAATAAAATCTAAAAAAATTTCAAGAAAAAATAGTTTAAATTCACAAGAAGGGTAAGTTTTAAACATCTTCCTTGACGTTTGAGATAATTTCAGTTAAATGTTAAGATTATATGTACTTATCACTCCTACCGTTTGTATAAAATGGTTTGACCATTAGTTGATTTGTAAAATAATAAAAATGCCCTTATGGACAAATTGACAAAAATAACCTAACAATTTTGGAGATTTCGAAAGTTCCACCATTTCTTCTCCCAAAATCGGTGACAGCTTGAAGCTAGCAATAACATTCAGACAGCAATGGTGGGCTTCAATGACAATAGTAATTCCGGCGATTAGAGGGTGATATTCTCAAGATTTCGCAGCAGCAAAACAAGGTATTTTTTTTTCTATTATATATTATTGAGACGTCACAAGATTGTAGTTATGTATATATCATGGTAGGTTAGCATTTGGTGAATATTATTTTGTGAAAGTTTGTATATTACAAATGGTATGTCACCTGTTTAATAAAATGTTTCTTAGAGTTTAATTGTCTCTTTTTTGTTAGAATATGTTGTTGTGAGTTGATAGTGCCTTGTGGTCACGGAAATAATATACTTCAGTAATTGCCGTTAATATATTTATTTTATTATTTTTTTGTGTTATTATGTGATGGTAGGCATGGGTGTTGCTCAAATTTGGTCGCAGATGAGAAGCGAAAGTAGCAACAATGTTGCTACAAAAACGAGGGACAAGAGCCTGTTGCTCGTGGGATAGCAACAATGTATCTATTTTTTTTAGCAACAGACGTCCGTTACTCAAAAACATGGCAATATGTATATATTGATTTTCATTGATGGGTTAATGAATGTTAATAACAAATTAAATTTAGATTTTGTCATAGATACAACGATATAGAAGGCATGGGCATATCCAAATCCACCTAGTACAAAGAGGGATCCAAGAACGATGAAAATTTTGACATTTAAGTCTTTTTCGGGTGTATTACAAATCTTTTAAATTTTGAAAATGTAATAGAAGCTATAAAAAAAAAGATTGACAATAATTAAGATTATTCAAGAATGATAATTTTTGGATATTTCATAAAGATTGATACGTATGTGTTTAGTAATGTGATCGTGCACAATGCACTACTTAAGCAAGTAACGCATAATGAATATGATAAACATCAATTGTGGCTTGAATTTAGTAGATAAAAAGTTATTATTTTTTAAAAATAAATTATGTGAGATTATGATTTAACAAAAAAAATTGTTATTTTTTATAAATAAATGCAAGTGTGAGTTAATTTTAACTTGGTGCAACAATAAAGCAGAGCAAGTAGGTATTGCTGAAAAATTGAGTAATGTGCTTTTGTCTCTCGGACGACAGCCTAAAAATCACACCAACAACATTATTAGAAATTTAAGTGGTAGTCACTCAAATTTTTAGCAACAATATGGATTTGTAAAAAGTCTTTCGCAATTTTATTCTTGTCAACTAATGGTAGAAATAATAAATAAAAATATATATAATTTTAATATTTAACTAAAATTATCTCAATCTTGAGAAGAGGTATTTAAAAATTACCCCTTACAAGAAATGGGGGCAATTGATTCTTTGGTTCTGTACAATCTCCAATTTTAGCTGGATTCTTACGAAACGGTGCCCTAGTTTCTGTTCGGTTCTGTCCAATTCTGTGCTGTGTCCAGTTAGCCCCATTACAGTACCCACTAGCGTCTCTCTCTCAATTTCTGCACTCTCACCTGACAATCCGTATCACCTCTGATTTTTCTCTCTCTTGGTACGTTTCTTTTTTTTTTTTTGGACCATGAAAAAAGAAATGAGAAAAAGTGTTTTGAAAATGAAATATAAAAATCCTTAATTTTAAATTTTATATGCATGTACAAGAAAAAACAGTGTTGCAACGTAGGTGAGTGCCAAAGAGAAATACATAAAACATGAATAATACTTTGGTTATTTAACAAGGTAACATATTACCTTTTCTGTATGAGTGTATTCCATCGAGATCTCAAAATTTTACAATAATATACATTATAGATTATAAAAATTGACGGTCAGCAACGAAAAATTTTGAAAATTAAAAAACTTCCCATGGGGATTAGGGTGCAAAGACAATAATGAACAATTTCACTGTATATTATATTAGAGTGCCGATACAGGGTAAATACGTGATGAATTTTGAATGTTAAAGTATAAAAGATACATGTGATTTTGATCAAAAAAATTATAACGAAGGTCCATGACGTTTCCAAATATATACGATGATGCTCTCTGAACAATTGTATTGGTTTGTATTTTTTTAGCAGAAAACGAAAGGCTTGCAACTTTGGACATTACAGCTGTAACAGATTATTTGTAACATAAAATATGTTATATCTATGCTAACATTAGCATCATTGTTGTTATACAAAATCTTAAAATTGTGATGTAAAATAAACTTTATATTAAAATAATAAACATGTATTGTGATGTACATACACATAAGGAGTGTGATTCTCACTCTATGATTATGATAATATTGTTCAAAGTTTTTTGGCATGGCAAAAGGTGGTGTTATGGAGTGGGAACTGACTGACTGAAAAAGAAAGAAAGAGAGAAAGAGAAAGCGAAAACCCCAAGAAAGAGAAAGCTCAAACCAAAAACAGATAAGAAATAAGTAAAAGAAAGACATAATTTTTGCCTAGGCAGTTCAGTTTCATGTTGTGTTTGTGAAACAAAGTTTTCTGTTCATTTATTGATTCAATGATCACAGAACCACCAGCTATATAGCTTTACTTACCAGCTAGCTTTCTATAAACCATGGCTATCTTCAAGCTCTTTCTTCTCTTCTTATTCTTTCTTTCCTTTTTCTCTCTTGCTACTCTCTCTTATGAGCCTAGAAACCATGAAGGTAACTCACAAACAAATGTTACACTTTAAAAATCTTTTTTGAATATGTCAACTATAATTGTGTTTATTATATGCTTTGTTTTTTATTTATTTATATTTTTTTATAGTGGATGCTTTGGTGAGTTTAAAGAGAGCATTGAATGATCCTCATGGAGTGTTAAACAACTGGGATGAAGATTCTGTGGATCCTTGTAGTTGGGCTATGATCACTTGCTCACCTGAGAATCTTGTTATAGGCCTGTAAGTTTGTTGTTTTGTACTTAATAAATTTGTTTACTCGGGT
This sequence comes from Murraya koenigii, assembly GCA_025617385.1. Classification (NCBI taxonomy): domain Eukaryota; kingdom Viridiplantae; phylum Streptophyta; class Magnoliopsida; order Sapindales; family Rutaceae; genus Murraya; species Murraya koenigii. The sequence goes on from CM046817.1 coordinate 26,136,086, forward strand.
TGTTTCAATACTAAAGTTTTAAACTTTCATGGAAACTTGAGATAAAAAGCAGTCACATTTCTGGGTTTTTGCTTGCAGGGGAGCACCAAGCCAGTCTCTTTCTGGAACTTTGTCTGGATCAATAGGAAATCTCACCAATCTTCGCCAAGTGTATGGAAAACTTACCAAATTTTGCTTTTTAGTCAGTTTTTTGGCAACCCATTTGTGCATTCTTTCCTCTTCGCTTGAAATTGTTTGTTAAGAAAGTAAAGAGAGAGACTATCCTAGTTTTGCTTTTTGGCCTTTTTTTCTTTTTTGTATACTGACTGCTTTGTGTGATTGTGTTTAATTTTTGTTGCTGGGAATCTGAAGATTATTGCAAAACAACAACGTTTCTGGTGAAATCCCACCTGAGCTTGGCTCTCTTCCAAAACTTCAAACTTTGGATCTCTCAAACAACAGACTCTCTGGTGTAATCCCAGGCTCTCTTGGTCAGTTGAATAGTCTTCAATATCTGTAAGTATTTAAGCATTAAAACCTTTACTTTCTGTTTGGTTACCAAGAAAGTAGGATAAAAAAAAATGTTCTGGCGTAGACTAAGACCTATTGTAACATATCATGTTAAGCAGCCGAATGGGTTTTTATTTTATGAAATATTATGATCATTATCTTTGTTTATGAATGCTCATGTGTGCTGTGTTGTTTTGTCATGTAATGGAATTAGGAGGCTGAACAACAATAGCTTGAGTGGAGCTTTTCCTGTGTTTTTAGCCAAAATCCCTCAGCTTGCTTTCTTGTGAGTATGAGTTTCTATATCTTTATGGACTTTGTCTGTTTATTTTATTGTCTTGAAAATTGAAACAATCTGCAATAAGTTTAAATTTTCTTATTTAATGAAACTGTTTTGTTTGTTACTATGATGATTCAGAGACTTGTCTTATAACAATCTAAGTGGACCAGTTCCCAAGTTTCCAGCCAGAACATTCAAGTATCATTTCTTACCAGAACCTCTCTCTACTTGAGCCAGTCACTTTTTTTTTTTAAAATCATGTTTTCTGATTTTGTTTTCTGTTTCAGTGTTGTGGGGAACCCATTGATTTGTGGAAGTAGCTCCATCAATGTTTGCTCTGGATCAGCCAATAGTGTTCCTCTTTCCTTTTCTCTCAATTCATCACCTGGTACATTTCTTACCATAGGCCCTTTTATCACTTTTAACCTTTTCAATTATTTGGTTTTATTTGTAAATACTTTTATATTTGCATATTAAATCAGGGAAACACAATTCCAAGAAATTAGCAATTGCTCTTGGGGTTAGTTTCAGTGTTGCCTCTATCATACTGTTGGCATTTGGACTCATTTGGTACCGAAAGAGACAGAAGAACCTAACAATTCTTAACATCGGGGGTTAGTAACTCTGCAACCCCATTACATAATGTTAATGAGAAACTATATTAACTGGTTAAAATCTCAAACGAGCTCTCAAATTTTTGTTGCAGATAAACAGGAAGAGGGACTGATAAGCCTAGGTAACCTGAGAAACTTCACATTTAGAGAGCTGCAACAAGCGACAGAAAACTTCAGCTCCAAGAACATACTTGGTGCTGGAGGATTTGGCAATGTATACAAGGGAAAGCTAGGAGATGGGACTGTGTTAGCTGTGAAACGGCTAAAGGATGTAGCTGGAACCTTTGGGGAATCACAGTTTAGGACTGAATTAGAGATGATCAGCTTGGCGGTTCACCGCAACTTGCTTCGGTTAATTGGCTATTGTGCCACTCCCACTGAGAGGCTTTTGGTGTATCCTTACATGTCTAACGGCAGTGTGGCTTCCAGGCTTCGAGGTTGGAACTACTTACCTTAATCCTTACTGAACCTTTTGGCACTTGAGCTGTGAATGTTTTATTTTTGTTTAATTACTGTAGTTGCACTAACTACCACATTGCTACTTGCCCAACACAACAAAATTGATCGTGATATGGACTAACATTGGTTGTTGTTCCAACTTCTAGGTTTGGAGTTGGGAAATGATTAGAAAAGATTGTGGTTTCTTTGTGTTTTCCTTTTCCATTTTCTTCTTACTCTGATCTAAAAATTTACCAGTTCCAGGATTTTAGGTGATGTGGTTTGGTAAAGGCTGGACCTTTTTCAATTTCAAGGAATTTTGTTGGTTCATTGATTTTGAGATATTATTAATAATCAAGACAAGGTTTGGCAATCACACAGATCATGATAATATGAAGGAAAACATCAAACTATGTCACTTGGTATTCCAAATCTGAATCTGAGCTTTCACTAATAATCCTTTTAGTGTTCTATACCAATTTAATAAAAACATGTAATTGCTGATTAATAGTTATATTGTTTTGTTTGTGTGCCACGATAAGCTAATGCTGAGACTTTCAATTTTGTTATGATCTTTGAAGTCAGACTACACCCTGCTTGGTTTGATGTTGATTTGAACTTTTGATGCATAATTATAGTCTATTTACTTCAATGAACCTTTTACATTGATAATTTTAGTGAGCCCCTAATATCATGCTTTGATTGCTACAGCAAAACCGGCATTAGATTGGAACACTAGGAAGAGGATAGCAATTGGAGCTGCAAGGGGTCTGTTATATCTACATGAGCAATGTGATCCAAAGATAATCCACAGAGATGTGAAGGCTGCTAATGTACTTCTGGACGACTTCTATGAGGCTATCGTTGGCGACTTTGGCCTTGCAAAGCTTCTTGATCATGCTGACTCTCATGTGACTACTGCTGTCCGTGGCACTGTTGGTCATATAGCACCTGAGTACCTCTCCACTGGCCAGTCATCTGAGAAAACTGATGTGTTTGGATTTGGCATTCTCTTGTTGGAGCTCATTACTGGAATGAGAGCTCTTGAGTTTGGCAAGTCTATTAATCAGAAAGGAGCCATGCTTGAGTGGGTAAGTTCTGCTACAACTTTATGTATCAGTCACATTGCTAATTCTTTTAGTGATGGAAATGGAATTTGTTTGATCACTCGAAACAATACGAGCACCCTAGAGTCTTTTGGACAATAGTGATAATGAATCAACATGTTGGTTGAATTTTTCTGCTTATTATGCATTTTTCACGTGGAAACATAATCTCGATGTAACTAGCTAGTAACCTTTTATTCATTTAATAGATTAGTACAATCAATTGCATGCCAAAAACCTAAGGAACTAAAGTGGACAATGCTGCCGACAGGTGAAGAAAATTCAGCGGGAAAAGAAAGTTGAAGTGTTGGTGGACCGAGAGCTTGGAAGCAATTATGACCGGATTGAGGTTGGAGAGATGCTTCAAGTGGCTTTGCTATGCACTCAATACCTTCCACCCCACCGCCCCAAAATGTCCGAAGTAGTTCGAATGCTCGAAGGGGATGGCCTAGCTGAGAAATGGGCAGCAGCACACAATCATACAAATCCCACCATGAACAACTTTCACACCAACACTAACAAAAGTACATCCCGCCCAACATCTGCACCAAAACACGATCATGAAGAAAATCATGATCAATTGAGCATGTTTGGCACAGCCGTGGACGAAGATGATGACGACCATTCTTTGGATTCCTATGCCATGGAACTTTCTGGTCCAAGATAGCCGAACATGAAACATTTGAAGTGGTAAAACACAAGTGAATTCTTTTCCAATTCTTTACAAGCCAATATTCACTTTGTTCAAACAAAAAAGATAGGTTTAGGTTCTGTTGTTATTAAACATTGTCCTTTGTCTGGTTGCTGTATTGTAAATATTTCATGTTCGTAATTTACAAATGAACCAAGAAACTCTAATTGGGTTTGTACAGGTGGAATGGGATTACAAGAAAAAAGAGAAAAAAATCAGATCATGAGATTCTCTGCCCCAAAGTAAGAGACAAGAGAGTCGGATCTAAGGTGGTGCAACCGCCTACTAAGGGCCTGCCGGCCCACGGCGGGATCCATATGTTTTTTATATTATTTAATTTATGGGGCCAAACGGCAGATTTTATGAGGTGGTACCTTCGCTCCACACAAGTATTTCCGCGATTCTCAGACTGATTTGAAATTGGTTTTGACTAAGAGTTGGTATGATGTTTGAGCTGCATCTCAATGAGTTTTGATGCGGTTTTGACTAAGGTGGGTATTGATGATAGCTTGTGCAATTTCTGAATTGATGTTTTGGCCGGACTGAGATGGTAGGGAGATTTTTTTTTTTTTTTTTCCTTTTTTAACTATTAAATTTTGATGGTCAAGGTAGGGCAGGCCTATTCAAATTTGTCAAAATATGAGCTGTTAAAGGGTCATTTTCTCAGCTGTTTTTGCAGGGTTGTTCTGGTCAGTTCCTTTCTCTTTTTGGTCTTTCAATCCTTCAAACCTCAGAACTACGGTCGTCACTTTACCTTAACATTTCAATGAATTGCTAGTTGATTTTCTCTCCGTATGAGATCAAATGGGCTCATTTGACAAGTCCAAAAGCAAACTTAGTTGGGGAGTATATTTTGCAAGTCTACCATCTTTGGATAATACTAAGAGGATATTAATATTGGTCAGAGTAATTGATATATTTTAGACGGTGTTAACCATTATCATTTACGCGGCTGCTTCATACTCGTTGTTTAGTTTATTATATATGTATTTTTAATTCAATCATCTTTAATAAACCAGTACTTTAACAAGCAACGTTGGTGAATATTAAGGAAATACCTGTCTGATAAGGTGCGTTTACCTTATTTTGGCAGAAAAAGATGTCGCTTTCTAGTGTTTGATTACCTGAACTTAGTGATGTGAGCCAATGAAACTGACTTTCTTGAAGTAACGTTTGAATTCAGATAACAGTAAAGTTCATTATCAAAAGGAAGTGTATGATTCTCATCGAAGTGCATTAATTTTTATAGGGCATTTACTATTTACTAATAGGAATAAGTTGTAATAAGAATGAGCTGAAATAAAAATAGATTAGAATCAAAATAAAGAATTGGAATCACAACAAATTGTTTACTTAAGTTATAAAAATCAGAATTAGAATTAATTTCATTTTAATTAATGTGTTAATTTATTTTGGAATTGGAATGAATTGAATTAATTGACTAAAATACTATTTATTAATTATGATGATAAATTCCATAATAATAATAATAACATTAATAAATTTGAATAACTAATAATTATAATAATTAATAAATAAAATAGAAATAATTAATGATTATAATAATAATAATAATAATTATTATTATTATTATAATTGCATAAATAAATAAATAAAACTAATTAGAGAATGGGGATGAAGATCGGTGAACACGAACAGAGATCGATGAGCACAAACGGCGGCAACGGACGGGAAGGACATGACAAACGCGAGCTGAACTGCAGCAAAGCTCGACCACAAATGACAGACGACTGGACCATGAACAGCAGCAGAAGCAACGCTGATTGGCTGCAGATGAATGACAGCAGATGCTTATTTGTTTGCTTTTTTATTTTTTTGTTAATTTATTATATTTTTTCATTTCTAAAGAAGATATTTTGAGAATATTAAAAGTGTAATGAAGAAAGTTTGGGTATTTTAGAGAATAGAGTTCTGATTCCCAACTCTCCTTTTTTAGAATCAGAAATCCTTTCTTCATTCCCATCTTTGTATGAGACCCCTAAATAAACAAATTATTTATTCTGGTTCTCTCATTTTGATTTCCATTCCATATTAATAAATACACTATTAATAAATATGATCTTAGAATAATGTTATTTGAATATGTAATCTTAAGTAATATAATTAGATAATATAAAGTCACATTTTCAAACATTCAAGTGGTGAGGTACAACTTACTAATATATGCCCACTCTAGCCAATGCCCTTTAGTTTCAAATGTTCAGTAGAGAAAACAGAGGATACTCAAATAATTAAGGAATCAAGGAGCAACTGTTGAAAGGGACATGCCTTCAGTATGTAAGTCATACCAAGTAGGCTTTGAGAAGTAGGTGTAGCATTCCAAATCGTTAAGTAGTCTAGCTTGAGTAATTCTCAGAGTGATAATTGCTCATATACCACAGAGAGAGACAAAAGTAAGACAACAGACTTAAAAAGTTGCATTAAATACTAACCTCATCAGGGCTATCCAGAAATAGATAGATCAACCGAGCATTCTTAATATGCAACTTGATATCTGGTCCAAAACATTCGAAAGATAAAAGCCTTGGGGCAGAAATCTCAATTTCTTTCGGTGACTCATAAGTTTGAATTTCTAGTTCTTCACTTGGATTGATGAACCAACAATCTTTAAACTTTTAAGACCTAAAGAGTCGGCCACATGCAATCGCACAAGTGAACCATTGTGGAGAAAAAACTCCGGAGTTTCTCCAGTGACATTCACACCTTCAACACGGAGAGATCTAAGAGATATAATATTGGATGTTTAAACCTCAAGGATTCCTGAAACAATTATAACACCCTTGTGGGAACATGTAAGTAGGGCCAAAATATGTCAAGTTCAACTCAAACTTTTGAACTCTCTTTGATATCGCTTTGTAAATCCAATTAGTAATGTTGCTTGCATGAGAATCAATCAAATCAAAATTAATTTTAAACTCACTCACACATAAACATCTATGCAATTCCAAGAACTTATTCTCCCAAATAAACGCACTTAGACCTTTCATATTCCGTTGCATATCGGGTACTATATTATCATTCAAACTGCAAGAGTGAAGGATCAAGGTTGAGAGAAGTGGTAAATGTCCACAAATATTTCCATCTACTTGAGAAAACACTAGCCCTTGCAGCTTCGTCAAGGATTTAACTGAGCTAATATTAACAAGAGTATCATCTGGAAATCAACTCACCCAATCCTCCAATATTTCATCCTACTAAGTATCATGTTCATTTAAAAATAAATAAATAAGTCATTGAATATTAGGGATGGCAATGGAGAGGGGATGCGAGGGGTCAGTGGCTATACCAATTTTTTATATTCTGCATATATTCTCGTCTCTTCCGCTTCCTCGTCAAAATTACTAGACGGAATCCCCGTCTGCTCCTCAAATAATAACAGGAGATCCCCGAGAGTCCCTGATTCCCAAATAACTAATATATTTTACATTAATATTAATATATTACAAAATACAAATCACCATAATAATTAACTTCGTCAATCTTTATAATTCTACAATTAAAAAAAAAAATTATTTTTACATTAATAATGAAATAAATTAAATGGATATAAATACTTAATCAATGTTTGTAATAAAAGTATTTACCCCTAGTATTTCTTGCTCCTCTTACTCTCCCTCAAGGAATGTGGCAAATTAAGAGATAGCCTTGGGTTTCAAATCTAAAACAACAAAAACAATTTAAGTTTTGTCACTTATAAATGAAAAACATTAATACTTATATAATATAATTACAATTTAAAATAAACTCATACTATCATTGTATGCTCATAGCCAATTTTGATAGCACATTAAAGCCTCCAATGTGCTTGCATTAAGTTTATTACGGTGTGAACTAACAATTCTACCACCAGTATTAAAAGTTGATTCGTAAGCAACACTTGTAATTAGAATTGCCAAAATATCTCTAACAATTTGTGTCAAAATAAGATACCTATGGGTATTTATTTTCCATCAACTCAAAATATTAAAGTATTCAATATGGGCATTTGTTTTCCACCAACTCAAAATATTAAAATCTTCTATCCGTAACATAATTTTCTCATCTAAATATAAATCTAACTCATTTGCAACAGCTCCATAATCTCTATCATTCGTATAATCATCAAACCCTGTTATTAATTTAGTTGCTTTCTTATATGAATCTCTTGTATCTATAGTAGAAGAAGAATTACTACAAGTATAATTAGAGCAAGAAACATTTGGTGGAAACTTCAATCAATACTCTTCTACTAATTCTTGGCAGAGGCTGACCACTTTCCTAACATACAACTCTTTGTCATTACCATAAAACATAGAAAAGTAATACTCAATGAACTTCTTTTTATACCTTGGATAAAAAATATAGGCAATACCCAAAATTTTACTCATATCTTGCCAATATTTATCTAATTTCAGTAACATCAATTGAGCCATATATTGAATCTTATCATAAGATAATAAAAGCTAATCTTGTAAAGACAATTTAATCTCACACACATGTTGTAAGAATAAATTCTATGTCGGATAATGAGTTCCGAAAAACAACTCAGTGACATCATGAAAACTTTTCAAATTCTCTTCCAAAATAGTTGCAAATTGCCAACTTCTTCACTAGGCAAACACTTATATTGTCCATTAATATGCTTTAATCGAGCAAAAATATTTTTATATTGCAAAGCAGATGAAATCATAAGATATGTGGAATTCTACCGAGTAGGACAATTAAGTACTAACTGTTTATTATATTTAACATTTGAACGACTAGCAAATTCTTCAAACTTTTTTTTTTCTTTTACATGATCCAGTCCATAAAACAACACTCTCACGAATTTTTGCAATTCTATCACTAATCAAACTCATCACTTCATTGACAATCAAATTTAATATATGAGCACAACAACGAATGTGAAATAATTGTCCACGTAAAATGAGATCTTCTCTATTAATCTTAATCAAAAGATATTCCATCATATGGTCATTAGTAGAGCAATTGTCTACAGTCGAGATACATTTTGAGATCGATCAAATAATTTAATAATGTGTCACAAAGCTTTAGGCCAGTATATGAACCTTTTACATGCTGAAATCTATAAGAAGAAAATAAAAAAGCATATATTTCTTAAATTCATTCTAATTAAGATTTAAGAAAAAAATAAGTTAAGTAAAAAATAAAATTAAATACCTTAACTCAAAATTAGACTCTGTAACGTCTAAGAATCATCAATGAAATGTGCAATAACAGCCATGTACCCTTTTGTTTGGGTATCCGCAGTTCATATATCTATTGTAATGGGCAACATACTTTGATTACTCACCAAGACATTCAAATTCTTAGCCTTTTCATTCTCGTACAAATCCAATATCTCCATTTTACTTGTATTTTGGGACACATGCTTCCACATTGGGTTAAGCGAAGATAATATCTCTCTAAATCCCTTATTATCAACAATACTTAACGGATACTCATGCTTGATAATTGCACGAGCAATTATTCTCCTTTGAACGTCCTTTATTGTCCTTACTAGCATTCAACTTTGTTATGTAATGATTGATATCTTTTTGCTTTTTCATGAAATAAGATTTCATATGGTCATTCAAATGATTTGTTCCATAATTTTTCCTTGATACCAACTTAGAATTATAATAGTTACATACTGTCTTTTTTCTCAGTTAACTATTTTCTTCTCAAATGTTCCCAAACAATAGGTCTTAACTTCCTTCCCTGTTCTTCTTCTCTTTAATGACCCTGACCCATCGAGAATGAAATTTCTTGTTTAATCATTATCATCCACATGGACCACATTCACTAATTGTGGTGTAGCACTTGACATATTTATTTCCATTAGCCTAAAAATGTATAAAATAAAGTGAAAATTAAACATAATACCAATTTAAATTTTCATTAAAGAACAATTTCTACACAAGAATTCTATAAAATCAACAAAAGCATTCAAGCTGACTTCAACTAGAGGCCACCACTTTCAAACATCCCTAATAACAATATAATGAGTAATAAACCTTTTATTAAATAGTAATACAATATTTTTTCCTAATCCTATATACTAATATATGATTAATTGATTAATTTACTAATAGTATATAATTATTAAACCATTAAAAATTGTTACACATATATTATCTAAAAAATTAATTAATAATATCCTAAATTGAACAAGTGACAAACTGACAATAAGCATAATAATTTAATTAATTAATCAATTCATTCATAATAATAATAATAAAAAGCAAGCAAGCTACTGTTATTGAATGCTTGAAGCTACTGAGTACTGACTACTGAGAAGCGAAAAGTGTTGTTACAACGTCGAAGGTAGCTAGATCGGAAAGCTATTGGGCGACAGCAGGAACAAAATCACAGCGCGGCATTGGCCGTGAGGCGTGAGGGTGAGATGAGCGTGGCAATCAGCTGGAGTTTGGATGGTTGCAGACTAGACTGTGGACGTTGTTAACTACTTGATTGCTGCAGTGCGACAGTGGAGAGGAGAGTGAGAACTGGACTGTGGATGTTTCCAGAATGGGTGAGCCATCAAGGTGAGATGAGCATTAGACGATTTTGGCTTGGGTAAGCTGTGAGGGTGAGATGAGGGTTGGTTGGAGTTTGGATGGTTGCAGGCTGCCGACTTTACTTGTTGATTACTTGACTGCTGCAATGCAACAGGGGAGAGGAGAGTGAGAGCTGGATTGTGGAGAGAGGAGAGTAAAGGGAATAAATCAGTGTGTGTCAATGTGTGAAAGGGAATGAATCGGAGAGAAAGAAATTAGGAACATGTGCCCTAACTTTTCATCTCACTTATATAGGTCTTATTATTGATAATTACTAAATTAACCTTCAAATTTTAAAAATTTTCATAAAAATTTAAGGATAAATAAGTAATTAGACTTAAAAATTTAATAATATAATTATTTTGATATTTATATTAATATTTAATATTTTATAATTTATATTTCATTATATATTTACTAATAATTTAAAAATTAAATTAAAATGTGGAATTGGTGAGGGGACAGGGATTACACCTTATCCCCGCCCTTTCCCTGAATAAGATATTAGGTAAAAATTTATCCTCGTCTCTTCTTCGAATAAGAAATTGGGTAAAAAATTATCCCCATACCTCCCCAAAATAGGAAATATTCCCAAGGATCCCCGTTCCTTTAGTATTTTTGTCATCCTTGTGAATATTACTAACAAAAACATAACCTTACAATAAGAACAACCCATAATAATATAAATAATAGAAAATAAAATCATTGTTAGAATCAAAGTCTCAAGTCATATTTATTAATATACATTACCTTAGCTAGATTGTTTGTAGAGAGGCTTGCAACTTTCTCTTCCACATCTCTACTTTTGAAAATTTTACTCTAACTCTAACCACAAACAATGTAATCCTCTTTAAGTTTCAACCGAGAGGCTTGCCTTTACAATTTATTTTGTTTTTTTTTTCAATGAAAAATAAATTTTATTTTCGTTGATTGGTTGCAGGTGCCCTTTTACTAGATTATTAATAGGATTTTATTATTATTATTTATAAGGGTTGAGGGACATAAATTTTATTATGAAATGCAACTTACAATCTATGTAAGATGATGCAAAAAGTTATAACAATTCACTAAATTTTACATGAATTGTAAGTTACTTCAATTGTAACTTAGCATCACCTAAATTTTAAACAGGTGGTAGAGAAAGTTAAGGGATATAAATCTCTCATTAATAATCTAAAGGGATATTATTAAGTTACAGTACTACATTGTTTGGTAAATTCTAACTGTTATAATTTAAAAGTTATATTATTATGATTTTTCACTTGTACGATGAAAATCTATTATATATTTAATAATTTTGTCAAAATTATTATTTAAAAATTATATTTACTACATATTATTAACTTTTATTTTATAATCACAGTTTTTTTTCTAAAGCAACTATAGTTTAAAAGGTACAGCACCTTAATATCAAATATACCCTTAGTTTTGGGATTCAACATTAGATTTAAATTTTTTAATTTTTTATTTTTGTTGGGCTTATTGCATACTTTTGCATTCTATACAATAAATAATAATAATAGTAATAACAACAACAATAATAATCAGAAGGGAAAACATAATTATCAGTAAAAATTTCTTTCATGAATTTTTGGTGGATATTATATATAATGCTATTGAGAAACTTATTATAAGTATTATTCAATTACTTAATTGAATTCAAAATGGTATAAACGATACAATTAAGTTGCAATTTTAATATAGAGAACGAAATTAATAAAATAAAGCATGCCTAAAGCAAAGAAAGGTGAAATTGATAACATTGCAAGTTCTTACATGTTTAGTACTTAGGCTCTGTGTTGTATAGATTTTCAAATAAAATTTATTTAAGAACTAGAAATTTCACAAGTAGAACTTTCACATGAAAAAAATTACTTATTTAGTTGTTAGTGAGAGCTTCTATTAAAAACTGTAAAATTACTTTAATAAACAAGTTATTTAAAGTTATACTATGAAATAAATTAAACAAGTTTATGAAATAAGTAAATGATATTTTAGATATTTTAGACATTTTAATATTTTAAAGAAGTTTTTCAACCTCAATTCTCAAAAGCTCAAAATTTAAGTTTTTATTAGTATAGTCAAAATAACTCATTTAATTTTTAAAAACTCAAAGCTCAACTCAAAAAATAACTAAACAACAATAAAAAAAAAAAAATCTAAAAAGAGCTTATAAAATTAAATAAGTATTTAGGACCATTAAATAAACCGTAGCAAACAAGGACTTACCTTTGTCAACCACAATTCTACTTCACTTTCCATGGCAAATTCACTGCTTCATATTTATTAGTTTATCTGCAGTAGTTTTACTTAATCAATAATTTTTTATAAGATAAATATTAAGAAGTAACACATAATTTGAATATGATAATTATAAGGCAGATATATATTGATCTTATTTTAGAATAGCTATTGATGTGAGACCATGAATTTGAGAAAATTTTAAAAAATGGCCTAAAAGTTTTAGGGTCTTTTAAAATTAGACAGTTAAATTTTTTCTATTTATGGAGCCAATTTCAAATATTTTTGGATAATAATACCCTTGTCGTTCGACAATCCAAAAAATCGAACATTGTCTTCTCTCACAATAAGTGTATTGTTGTAATTTCGTACAAAAGGTGCCTATTGCCCGAGCGATAGGCTCCCATCGCACTAAATCAAAGCAACACCTGTTGCACCACAATCACTTACTCTATTTTGTCGAGCATGACTTCACACCAAGCCACAGTTAACCTACACCACAATCTATCAAAAAAATAATATAACAAATTCTAATAGATCTGAGCAATAGGCTTAGTCACATTAAATCAAAGTAACATCTGTTGTACTAAAATCACTTACTCTGCTTTCCCGAACATGACTTTTGCACCAAGCCACAATCAACCCACAACACGATCTATCAAAAAAATAATATAACAAAGTCTAATAGATTTCAACTAACACCTCATATGTCATTTCTATCATCATAATCTCATTAAACACTTTTAATAATTCATAGAAAATTAATCTTAATATTCATCTAACTTGAAATATACACTCAACTACATTCAAATGACAATCTAATCTTAAAGAAACAAAAAAAAAAACCACTGATTAAGTAAAATGTTGTCCAAAAATATTGATTAAGTAAAACAAATATTAGTCCAAAAATGTTAAAATTGACTGCATAAAGTAAAAAAAAAAAAATTAATTGATTAATTCTAAAAGATCTTAAAATTTTTGGACATTTCAATAAATTTCCCCTGAATTTGCATGAACTCTTACAATAAAATAATACATCAATAAAAGGCATTAATTGTGCTGTCTTTACTTTTCAAAACAACAGAGATTGACGTCTGAAAGCATACAAAAAAAAAAGTAAACCAAAAAAATAATAATAATAGGAATCGGCTAAGTTACGATATTGCAATTTATAATCCACACACAAAAAGTATGTGGAGTCTACCATTTGTTACGAGTTTTTACATATTTTATGTGTGGATTATAAATTACAATGTTTGTAACTTAGCAAAATCCATAATAATAACAATAAAAGTTGAACACCTTGAGGAGTGGCAGCCTCCAAATGCTCGGCGAACATTTTAACGTCCCAATTTGTTGTAGAATCGGAAGTAGCATACTTGCAATTTCAAAGAAGAAAAATACAAGTTGAAAATCAGATGCACCTTGAACCACAAAACCTTTTTCCTTCAGATGCTCACGAGGGTATTCAGGAAGAGGTCTAGTTTCAGTTGTTATAGGGTAACCATCATTTAACTGCAACAATCAATGGAAAATTTGCCTTCAATTATTAACAATTAGGAATCAATAGAAATTATATCACCTGCAGTACAAGCTTTTCCAGAAAGGGACATGCGTTTACCATGTAAGTCACACCGAGCAGGCTCTAGAGATTAGGAGTAGCAATCGAAAGTTTTAAGTGCTTTAGCTTGGGCAATTCAAGCAGTGAGAATTCTACATATACCTAAAAAGAAGAACAAAAATGTGTGACGCTATTAAACCCAAAATTAAGTCGCATTAATAAAGCACACGGGGATCCAGCTAGCTCAAGGTAATTCCGCTGAGGGAGATAGCATATACATGATGGAGCTAATAAGATTTGGTATTTCAAGCGGGTATGCGCTCTCTTCACTCACTTTGCAAAAGGTAGCCCCCTCCCCTACACTGAGGAATAATAGCTCCACTCTCTCTCTAGCCGATTGATCCCGTTGATCATATAACTGAGAGGGCCAATCGGAAGGCTGCTATTCCGACAGGAATAGAGTAAAGCCTTTACATTTGTAAAAGAAGGTCATCGTTTGTACGAGATTCCACCACCAAAAAGTGAAATCTCAATGTCCTGAGGATGCCCATCATGACATTGAAAATGCCATTTCCCACCACTCCCATATATACATAGATTGACAAGATTGGGAACATTCTCCATATGTAACTTGATATCATGCCCTATGTATTCAAAAGATAAAAGACTTGGGGCAGAAATCTCAACTTCTTTCAGTGACTTGCAGTTCTGAATGCTTAGGCACTTCAATCCGGATTGATGGACCAACAATCTTAAAATTTATTAGACTTAAAGATTCGTTCACAAGTAATTGATCAAGTGAACAACTATGTATAAAGAACTCAAGAATTTCTCCGGTAACATTCACGCGTTGAAGAAAAAAAGACATCGTAGAGACTTAATTCTGTATAAAACATGGATTTTTTAAGCTGTTATAACAATCTTGAGGAAATGTGAAATTAGGACCCGAAAATGATAGTTTCAACTTAAACTACTCAACTCTCTGTGACATCGCCACGTAAATCCAATTAGTAATGTTACTGTAGCAGCGGGTGCTTACGCATGAAGCATGAAATTAAGCAAAAACAAGTTTAAAACAACATATGGTTACAAAATTAAAGGACTGTAAATTGAAAGGCCTTGAGATAATTTTTCTTCACTAGTTCAATAGGTTAAGACTAGGGGAACAGAACTTGTACAAATATACAAACACACTATCAGGTTTACATTACAATTATAGACGTTAAGAAAACAATAGTGCCCCTAATTTGAAGTCTCAAGAACAGAATAATACAGAATAGGTAATCGATTACAAGTTCAATCCTTTGAGGCACATTATCATGCTATAGGGGTAAAATTAGAATTATAAGATTACAAGCTCAACCCCTTTCGGTATCTTTGGCTCTAGCTCTTTGGCACGAGTTCTAGCTGCTTGTTTCTTCTTGTAATTCTCGAACTCCCAAGGCGTTCCGAGCACTGCAGGAGGGGTAGGTTCAACAATCATTTTCTTAAGTGTGGTTGCACTTTTAAGCAAGTAAAATGCAAGTTCAAGCTCAATCGGAAGCCCAACAAATCCAATCAGTTCCACCACCTTCAGGTGTTGATGCAAGCAATCAGGAAACTTACGCTCTGGAACTATTTCAGAGCCAACATATATCATCTGCAACTGTAGAAAACAAGCATCATAATATGTAGAAATTGCATCAGCATATTTGATAGGCAAAAGATGTTTAATTATTTAAAGCTCCAAAATTCTTTACAGAATAAGCTAATGCAACTATATCTTCTAGGCAACATCCACATTTGTAAAACACTACAACAAACATCATGCATGGTGAAACACCTAAGCAGAGATGCAGAAAACAATTAACCCTGAGTTTTAGGCAACACGCATTTGGTCAATGACAAACTTTTAAACTTGTGATTGATAATTAAAATATTTACCTTCAATGTGAACTTCTGCAGAAAGGTACTTGCCTCCATCATGCAACTCAAACCAAGGAGGCTTTTGCTAGAAAATGCAAGGACATTAAATGTTAAGTGCCTTAGTTTACGTAACTCACATTGTGGGAATTGCATATTTTCCTGAGAAAGTGGAGGAGAATAAGGTAAATACGCAAAAAGTTATTTAAGACACAAAAATGCTTCAAATTTAGAATACTAACCGCATTCAAGACAAATCCCAATTCGAGTGTCTCCAGCTGATGAAAATAACTCATGATTGGACTGATAGCATGTTTCATTCGAACCCCATATCCCCCACCAATGGATACATCAAGAAGTTGGGGAACATTCTCCATACGTAACTTGATTTCTGGTCCATAATACTTAAACGACCTAACACTTGGGGCAGAAATTTCAACTTCTTCCATAAAGTAGCAATAGCAAATGTCTAGGTACTTCAATTTGACTGCTGAACCAACAACCTTTAAACTTAACAGATCCAAAGAAAAGACCACACGCAATCGATCAAGAAGTGGACAATTGTATATAAAAAACTCAAGAACCTCTCCACTAACATTCACGGCATCTAAACACAGAGATCTTAGAGACTTAATATTAGACAAACAACGGGGGCTGCGGAGCAATTTCAAACACTCTGGCGGAAATGCATAAAGCTCAAGAGGCGGGCAGAAACTTCCCTCAACAGGATGCAAGTTCAACTCAAGGTTTTGAACTTTCTTGGCTAGTGCAGTGAAAATCCAATGAGTAATGAAGCTTCCATGAGAATTACGCAACTCAAAACACAATCTAAACTCATTAATACATAAACCCATATGCGAGTCCAAGACATCATTCACCCAATTAATGTAATTATACCTCTCTTCTTCTAATGTAGCAGGATCCTTTTCAACATTCCACAGCATCTTCAAAGCACTGAAGTTAAGACAAGTCGTAGAAGTCCACAAATATTTCCATCTACTCGAAAGAACACTAGTCCTTGCCGCTTCCCTAACAGCTAATCGAGAAATAATATTAACAAGAATTTCATCTGGGAGTCGACTAATCCAATCCACAAAAATTTCATCTTGCTTAGTATCCAGCTGAAGCATAAAATAAAAAACAGCAACCCAGATGATCATTACAAGAATTACAACAAAATTATGCAGAAAAGATTCAACATTTCACAAATTTTACCTCAAGCCGAGCTCTTTTGCTCATTTTTCTCTGAAAATGGACTCTCAAACGAGCCCTAATGGCGATCAAGTAACAGATCAAGGAAATACGAACCCCGGCTTTAAGATAAATTGAGATTTCGTTGCTCTTCTTAAATGGTTCAGCTCCGTACAACTAATAGTGCTGCTTCCCCTACAAAATCCCCGGCATTTTACTGGCTTATTATTATAAGTAAACGCCACGCCGAGCTATTTATTTTTCATTTGTTTAATTCTTTTAGATTACTATCTGATTTATGTTGTGGGCCAATTTTTCACAAAAATAATCTTTTTTATTTATTTAAAAATTTAATTTTAGTCATAGTAATAATGAGAATGGAAGGGCGCGTGAATTGCAACAACATGACCCAAAAAGTAGAAGGGGAAGTTTTGGGCCTTTGGGCTTGACAAAACCAGAGAATGGATTCAATATGAACATCATCCAATCCATAAAAAAGTTACAGCTAAAGCCCCGGGAGGGTTCCGTCTTCTATGCATAAAACAAAAACATGCTATCATTTTGATTCGTGGTTTTGTTGTTTATTTTTACTTAATTTGTTTATCTCTTGGTAGGTTGGTTAAGTTTGGATTTTTTGCATGGAAGGAATTTGGTGAGATCATGAGATTCCCCATTTCATCATTTGGCCACAAGACATTTGTTGAAGCCGATGAAATCTCACAAATCACAGTATTATCATAATCATTTCACTAACTAGTATTTAAGTGCATGTCAATCTCTAATATTAAGAATCTCCTAAGAGAGAATTAATATGATTAAAATTGATAGTATCTTAATGCCCGTGAAACGGTATGCTTACTGGAAAACTCAATATTCATAGGCATTATACTGCCCACTCTGACCATTTGATTAATGTTTCAACAATTGGAAGGAAAAATGGCTAAGAGATTGAGAAGAATACATTTAGCAAATAATGCTACAATAGCTCAATCATACAATTTGGGATCAGGTAATTAATTCGTGGCATAAATTACACAGAACAGTTGATTCAAATTCTTGATAGACGGATAAACAGCATGCAGATAGACGGGCAGGGATAAAAAGGTACTGAGGATGGTACCTGTCTTAAGTGCTTAGAGCTATGAGAACTGTATACTTCTTCTCAATCATTAATCCAACAGAAAGGATTTCATGAGGGTATGTTGAAATGAAACAACCAAGATATGACAAAGGCAAAGACCATACAAGCTAGTAGGAAATTTAGGAACCGGTGACCTTGCCATAAGTTTCGCGTCTCTGCTTGGTGAATAGGCACAGCCGATGCTGTTGGTGTAGCATCATTTGACTCAGTCCACTGCTCCATTGAATCAGCCTCATTTGCACCAGCAACATTACTCGCAGTTGTTCCGCAGATTTCACAGGTTCTGCATTTAGATAATTTGAATGAAGATCATCATAATAATACAAACAAACAGACTATACAAAAATTATTCTTAAAATTATCAAGTGATTTGATCCAATTCTAGAATTACTAAAGCTACATGTCAAATGTTTATTGCCATAACCCCATTATAAAATCTGGTCGTCACATTTCTTTTATGCATGCAAATACATTCTAAATTGAAGCTGCTTCCAGCTTAATCGCCAACATTATTTTAAATCTGGTCTCCACATTTCAGTCACAAGAAGAGCACAAAGTGAAAGATGAAAGTAGTAAGAGCAGAATATCTGATGCATCAAATTTAAGATGCAACACACTTGATACCATGCAAAAGTACACGAAAAAGAAGTCTTCAGTTCATTGAGACTCTTTGTTTTTCAGATCCTCTTTAAAATGTGCCCTAACCAGTAAGAACTAAGAACAATGAGGCTTTCTTTCTATGAAATGCTGTCAATTAACAAGCCTATCCAAAAAGAAGAAAGGGTAGTGAATCAACAGACAGTTGATATTAAGATCCCAAATTGGACTCTTCAACATCTTTTGAGACTGGATTCCATGCACATACAGAGTCTTAACCAATTGGTAATGCAGTTTTAGAGGTTAAGCGCAGAGCATGCCTCGGTTGACTTGCCAACAAAGTGCCAACTAAAAATTTACTTAATTTTATTATTATATCATTAACAGAGCAACCTATTGGCATTGGTCAAATTTTCTCCAGCAGATGGCAACAACATTATAATAATGGATTGCAAAATACATAGCCAAGTTTGAGTGACCAAGTCAATGAGTCATACAACTTATAAGGACTGCCTGAAAGTGAAAATACTTTAACCCGCCATATAATAACTCCCTAAGAGTCAAATTAATTAAAACTCAACCTGTATAATAGAAAAATGAATTAACTGAGAAAAGAAGGATGCAAAGAATCATTTGAATTTTTAGAAGCTTGTTATTCCAATTTTTAACAAAAAAGAAACTGGTTATTCCAATTACTTTAGCTTTATAAACATCTGATTCTTTTTGTTTTCAACACAACCCGCCTTTACCTTTATCTTCACTCTAAAAAAGCAAAGATTAGTTTTTTTTTTTTGGATGTTCCTTGAATTAAGCATGGTTCTTTCGCCTGAATTTTCACTAAATATTCCTCGGTTTACTCTCAGGAAGAGACCAAAAACAAACAAGAGCCTGAAACCCCATTGAAGATTGACCAGAAAGAAATTTATTGTGATCACATCCCAACAACATTTCCAAAGCCAAATTGCACAATAAAGGGGCACTTGCAGCAACAAAATGCGACTTAACACCAAAGAAAACAACGCCAAAACATAATAACAATGGCAAACATTTCATCATACGATCTCATTTCAAGCAAATGAAAAGAGACAAAATTCCAACAGCACATTAAAAAATGATGATTCTTTTGTCTTTCTTACGAGGTACTTACTTGTTTCCCTTAATCTTAAACCAAGCCTCAGCACACTGTTTGTGTGCAGCAGCCAAATCATCCTTGCATGAACATCCCAGCTCAATTGGCACCCCAGATTCAGGATTAGCTGCATCGAAGCTCAGGTGACAAATCCTGCAATCCCTCTCAACTTTTGCCAAGTGTACTTTACTCTCACCACATTCTAGATCCACCTCCTCCGACACAGAGGATCTTCTTCTCTCCTTAATTTCACTACCACCTGACTCTGACTCATCTGAAGTAGAAAAAGCTAAAGAAACCCTTTGCTCTCCTTCATCTTCTGCATCAACATCAACAACAACGTGGGGTTTTTGTGAAGTTTCCATTTTTGATAATAACCGGATAGCAAATCTTCATGAAATGTGTTTGTAAGCCAGAGCTCATCAATGCACTCAACAAAGTTGATGAAACTAGAACTTCTATTATGTCTCCTCTTAAACCTCAAAATATAAAAAAAAATAATAATAATAAATAAATGAAATTCTTTAGTTTTTTTAACCAAACTTGTTACTGTAGCATGGTTGTTGATCCCTCCCTCTCCAACTTCTGTATTGTGTCAGTATTGTACGGGACTTAAATGAGAGAAAAAGATCAAGTTAATATCTCGTGAGATGAACAGAATACACTTTAAGCAAACAATGAAACTGAAAACACATACATATATGGAGGCTTTTGTTTGCATTTTTATGTTTTATTTTTATTTTTAATCAACTTATAATTTATTTAATTTTCTTTCTTGATTTTATTAGATACAGACTCCGATGTATATAAAAAATGTCCGAGTTCTCGAGCTAACCAAAGCACTTATATTAAACACCTATGCATTCATCATTTGAAGATTTAACAGTTAAACCTCCCTTGTTTTAAAATTGTACATTTGAACTCATTTTTGTTAAAAAAAAAATGATCTATTCGGATGGTCATGAGTATTTTAAAATTGTACATATATACATATATAATGTCATTATCACTATTTAAATAAACGGAATTCACTAATAAAAAATAAATAAACTGTAATTATCTATTTGTGAAATCGTTGATAAAATTGAATGATAGTGGAATAGTGAAAAAATGAAGACTACAATTAATTGAAAGAAGTAATAATTTACAGGATGATGGTTTTGATTTTTAAGTGAGGTGACTTAAATAAAGTGATATTTTTCTATACTTTTATTTCCTTCAGGCCGAAAAGAAAAGATAAAATGAAGTATCAAAAGAAGGTTTTTACTTGTCCGCTTCATTGCTTTTTGATTGGTACTGTTTTTAATTGCGTCATGGACTGGGGCAACTTCAGATTTTTCTTTTTTATTTTTTTGGAGAAGTTAATGTGTCCGACCTTTTTATGTTAAAACTCAAAATTGACCTTGCTTTATAATCAAAATCTGTAGTTAGTCAAGGGTAATTTCGTCGTCTTGGAAAAGGGTTTTACTCCAATTATTGAGTCTCAGTAATCTTTAGAAAAAGTATAAACAAGAAATGTGAATTATAGGCTATGCGTAATGCAGGGAGCTTGCTATTTTACAGATTATGTAAGGTACAATTTTTTCACAAGTTTAATTCTGAATCCTACTTAGATGTACAGTTAATTATTATTCATATGTGAGGAATGCACCTTACATAATCTGTAAGGTAGCCCTCTCCGTATTGTATTATTTGTAGAGTTGGTTCACCATTGATTGATTCTCCTGCTTGGTGCACATGGATTAGTGTTAGCAGGCAGAGCCCTCACACCTCAGATTAACTTTTTGTGTGTTGGTCAACAATAAAAACCAAGAAACTGACAAAGTAGTAGCACCCAGGAGACGCTAGATAGGGACTCACATACATTATTTCATCAGAGAAAGGCCCTACAGTAACAATCCATGTCTGGTATCTGGAGTACCGACTTGACTTTTATTTGGGGGTTTCCTCCTAGAATTGATCTAGGAGTCTATTATAAATACAATGCAAATAACCTAAGAGTCAAGAATTCAAGATGTTGGGCAGAGGCAGCCACCCTTTTAAGCAGAGTCAAATTTATTGGCTTTGGATAAAAACGGACGCTACAATAAAAGTAGGACTGAATTTGAGCATCATCAAATCAACCATTCTGGCCAACGTAACTGGCACTGGCAGCGCATTATGCATCAGCCCATTCACGCTTTCTCATTTTAAACACCAAGCACATTATGATTGGTGCCAATTAGCATCTGCAGGTATTACTAATATTTCATGAAAATGATATCCGTGTAGAGATGGAAACATTCGGTCAAAATTTGGAAGCAAGAAATGAAAATATCAATCATTAAAGGATTATCGTCCAAATCACATGGCTTAAGATGGGGCCTCATTGTAAATCCAGAATCATGGCAATATTTGTATATCAAACAAAATGGCAGTGTATTTTCAAAAAATCTCTGCTTAGAAAAGTAGCTTCTTGTCGCAACAAAATCAACTTCATAATTTCCTGGAATTAAGTATGAAGTAGCTTCTTTTCTTTAAACTACTATCAGTTTTATAAAACCAAAAACAGCACGTTGTTTTGAACAGTAATTATCATAGATTTAAACCTCTTGAATGCACAAACTGTCTAGCATTAGGTATGCAGTGATTACAAAAGAGTTAAGGGAATACAAGCTTAACTCCCAGAGGTAACATTTTCTCCAGCTGCTTGGCACTCTTTCTAGCTGCCTGTGCTTCAGGCTCATACTCAGATGGTTCGACAATCATTTCCTCAAGCATTGTTGCATTTTCAAACATGTAATAAGCAAGTTCAAGTTCAACTGGATCCCCAGAAAACCCAATAAATTCCAACACCTTGAGGCGTTGATAAGAGTGTTTCGGAATCTGATGCCTCGCTATTATTTCAGAGGAATAATCAAATATCTCCAACTAAAAAAAAAAAAAAACACAATATCATGCATCAGCCTTGTCAAAGAGAGAAGATGCTTCATGATGTAAAACTAGAAAATTCTCAGTATTACCAGAGAACTCATGTCTAAAAGAGGAGTGATTTTCATTCCTCTGGTAGACGAACAAAAAGCAATGTAGACCGTTAAAGTTACAATAATACTTGACAATATTTAAGGTGCAAATTAAACTAAACTGAAAAAAAGATAGGACTAATCAATACCAGCTACAACCAACAGTTAACATCTAAAACTCTAACAGAGCATTACTAGGGAAACTCCTATGACATGCAATGACCGCCAAAAATTATAATGGAAAGCTAACTTCACTGATGCCTTCCAAATACTGTTATAATCACCTTGTCTGTCCAAAACTTCTCAGTTTGCAATTAATATTTAAAATACTTACCTTAAATGTAAGCTTCTGCAAAAGGGGACATAATTTCATTATGCAAGTCAAACCAAGGAGGCTGCTACAACTAAGTGCACTAACAATAAACATTAGGTGCCTTAGTTCAGGTAAATCACACTCTGGGAATTGCATAATTTCCTGAAAAAAAGAGCAGAATAAGATTATTGACTTAAAATTGTATTAAGCCAGACACCCTAAAAAGTTAGAAGCTAACCTCGTTCAGTTCAACATGCAACTCAAGCGTCTTCAGCTGAGGGAAATAGTTTACAATTGGTCCAATGACTTTCCCCTTTCCAATCCCATGCCCCCCACCAATTAATACATCAACAAGTTGGGGAACATTCTTAACATGCAACTTGATTTCTGGTCCAAAATATTTGAATGACAAAAGATCTGGGCAAGAAATTTCAAGCTCTTCTAGGTTATTGCAATGGTCAATGTGTAGACATTTCAACTGAAGTGATGAGCCAACAACCTTTAATCTTAGTAGGTTATTAGACCGTCCCACACGTAAGTCATCAAGATTTGGACAATTGTTTATAAAAAACTCAAGAATCTCTTCTGTAACATTCACTGTATCTAAATAGAGAAATCTTAGAGACTTAACACTAGATAAACCACAGGGACTTTTGAGATAGTCATAACAGCCTTGTGGAAATTCGTATATCCCAGAAGCAGGCGGCCAACAAAGAGCAGGAAACAAGTTCAACTCAAACTTTTGAACTCTCTTTGATATTGCTGTGTAAACCCAATGACTAATGTTGCTTCCATGAGAATCATCCAAATCAAAAACAATTATAAACTCATTAACACTTAAACCTTTGTGCGATTCTAAGACTTTATTTACCCAGTACATGTACCTCAACCTTTCTTCTTCTATAGTCTCTTCATAAACATTCACGAGCAACTTTGAAGCATCGAAGTTAAGATTGGAGGCATAAGTCCACAAATACTTCCATCTATTCGAAAGAACACTGGTCCTTGCAGCTTCCTTAAGCGTTAACCGGGATATAATATTAACAAGAATATCATCTGGGAGTAGGCTCACCCAATCCTTCAAAGCCTCATCCTGCTCATTATCAAATTGATGCAAAAAATCATTATAACGATAAGCAGCAGCGGCAGCAACCCATATAAACAAATGTATTATTATTGAAACAAATCGTTTGTGCTAAACATTTAAGGCGTCCAATGTTCTGGGTTTCATTTCATCATTTCAAATATTGACAGTAACCCAAGATAAAATTGCAAAAGTTTAAAAATTTTATGGAAAAATAATACCTTATCCCGGATATTAGATAAAATTGCAAAAGTTTAAAAAGTTTAAAAATTTTATGGAAAAATTTCGTCATTTCTCAAAATAAAGTAATACCTTATCCCGGATATTAGAAGAGCTCATCGTTGCTCTGTCACTCAATTTCTCTAAACTTTGCCTATGTATCAATCAAGCTCCAGCTGAAATCGATTCGTTGTGCGGGGGAATTGCGTGGGTATACCCCGTTTCCCCCTAAACGCTTAAAATGTACTCCAAATTATAATTTTCAACATACATCCCTAAAAAAAAAAAAAAAAAAAGGTACGAAAATATTCTTAACAAAACCATCACAAAATTGAACTAATTCTCTGAAGCCACGATGTCAAGCAAGCATAAAATACTTGACTCTTCCAATTTTACTTACGTAACTTACTAAATTCCTTTACTTTACCTTTTTCTCCATTAACTCGATTTTTTTAAAAAAATTACTTAATTTTTTCACGACTTATTTTAAAATTACTTAAATATTACTTGATTTATTCAAAAAAACTTACTCAATTTTCTAAATAAACTTACCCAACTTTATAATCGATTTCTTTAAAAAATTACACAAATTTTACTCAACTTATTCAAAATACTTACTTTATTTTAGTTACTTAATTTTCTACTCTAATATATACTCAACTTAGTCAACTCATTTCCTTCATTTCTTACTTAACTATATATTCGACTTATCTGATTTTATATTCATTTTTTTTTTTAAATTCTCAACTCTTACCAAAATTTGTTTAAATAACTTACTTAACTTATTTTAAAAATTACTCAATTATTACTAAACCTATTCAATATTCCTACTTAACTAAATATTTACTGGACTTCGCATTTGACTTCTTTAAAAATTAACATAACTATTACACAACTTATTCAAATATTTTCTCAACCTTTTTACTCGACTTATTTAAAAAATTCTCAATTCTTAATTGATTTATTCAAATAGACTTACTCGACTTATTCATCTCCCTTTACTTCATACTTAACTTACTCATCTCATTCACTTTGTACTCGACTTTCCTGATTTTATACTCAACTTTTTCTTAGATTAATTTTTTAAGGGTATTTTTTATTATTCTCACGTATATGTATGTAATAAGATATATCTTCGGTATTTAAGGGTAAATATGGTACCTCGTTGTGCTTCTTGACTGTGTTAACTTACTAGCCTGGTAGAGTCGAGGTGCATGGAAGCGAAAGACGACATGAAGGTAAGTTTTTTTTTTTTTAAATCTGTATTTTTATTAATATTAAAATTATATTTATGTTAATAAAAATATATTTTATGTTAAATGTAAGTTACGTTATTATGTAACTTAGCAATTATCTTATACAATATTTATTCTCATAATTGTTATTATAATAATTATATTTTTATTATGTGATAATTAGCAATTTCGTCATTGGTTTACAGGTTAAAACATTTTTTTTTTCCAGAATACCGTCAAAATTAACATTTTTTTTTTTAAATTTAAACTAGTAAATGAAGAATAAAGTTTTGAAAATTACCGCGACACATTTAATCCACGGATAATATTAAACGTTTAGTTAAGAGTAATAATCT
This sequence comes from Murraya koenigii, assembly GCA_025617385.1. Lineage (NCBI taxonomy): Eukaryota > Viridiplantae > Streptophyta > Magnoliopsida > Sapindales > Rutaceae > Murraya > Murraya koenigii. The sequence goes on from CM046817.1 coordinate 26,162,235, forward strand.
AATATTTTCTTATTAAATGTCGGTGTGATGTGACATGATCAGTTTTATAACATACTTATTACCCAATCACCATAGTCCGTAGGCAGCTGCCCAGCTCTTCTTCTTAATTACCCATTGCAGCGCATCGCTTCGCTCCCAATTTCTCTTCTTCTGAGATCTAGTGCGTGATTCAGTGAATGAAACAAGAAAGAGCTAGTTCTTGGAATTTCATGAACTTGAGAAGAATTTTACTTGAATTCGGATCAGCCATTGCTCATTTAAGGACATATCAAAGGGCCACGAAGAGGAACCAGACATTGCTCTTGTTACGAAGTCGGTGTTTTCATGGATGTCGTCCAAGAGATATCTTATTGTTTTGAAGATGACATGTCGTCTGAGAGATATCAGTATCTAACCAATACGTCGTTTTTAATACTAACCTACAAAGGGAATTGCTCTGCAATTGTTTCTCCCGATTTTGTGGATATTTGTACATCTACAAGGAGGTGAGCTGGACACAAATAAAAAGTGTTCAACACACAATGAAACATAAAAATTTAAGACATGGTGGTATAAGTTGAAGACTATGGGTGCGACACCTGGAGCTGGAGGTAACCTAGGCACTAGCATCTTCGCACGGTCTTCGGTCAAATGGTAAGATTTAAACATCACCTTCTCAAGTACAGGGAGCATTTTCAATCAAGAAAGTTGCAAATGCCCAAGGCATGCACACTTCACCCCCGTTTGTGGTGTAGAAAAGGATTTTTAGAAATATAATGATATAAAGGTATCCATTAACCATAGTCTAAAAAAAAATAGATTGATAAGTTGATTCGTACCAATTCATTGATTTAATTTAGTATAAATATAATAAAATAATATAAATATCATAATAAGACGGGATCGTTGTCTTGATAAATATAAATATGAATAGTTCTTCAAAAAAATTATTTTTTTTTTATTTTATCTCCGTAAAAAATAAAACCCAACTATATCACTTTAAGAAAAAAAAAAAGGAAGAAATAGCTCGTATTATGTTGGAATTTCACTTCATCATGCTTGTGAAAAAAAAAAATAACTGATCATCTAAAATTCTAAAATCGACTACTAAGTAACAGTAAAATATTAAAACTCACTCGATTTTGTCAGAGAGTTTCATATAATAAGCTAAAAAAATCACTTACAGAGTAAGATATAAAAGCATATTCTTAAGCGGAGAGGAGATAGAATATGATTAAAGGTATTACCGTTGAAAGAATCAACCATATAAATGATCTTTATAAAAATAAAAAATGAGAATTTTATCTCAAATCATCAACATTACTCTGCTCAGAATCGCAAATATATAGTCATAAAGCTATACGAAGCCTGCCAATTTTTGTAAATAGTAATGTATTGCAATTTATATATGCAGTTGATACAACACTAATAGTCTTATGGTGTGCTTAATAAACATGAATTAGAATATGTTGGAATTGGAATGAGTATGAATCAAAATGAGTTGGAATGAGAATGATAAACGAGAGTCAAAATAAGTTATTTACTTGAATTGTAGGAATCGAAAATGAACTACATTACCATGTGTTTACTTTGTCTTGCAATCAGAATTAAAATGAGTCAGATTATTTTAAATTACTAAAAAATTCTTAATTAACTATTGTCATAATAATTATTAATATTATTATATTAATTAATTATAATACTTTTATCATTAATAATAATAATAATGAATAAATTATAATATGTTAATATTAATAATTTTGACAATAATGATGGTAATAATAACAATTAAAATAATAAAATTAATAAATTTTGATTATAAAAATGATAATGAAATTAATGACAATAATAATAAATACATAAGTAAATAATAATTTCAATAATATTAATATTAATAATATTGACTAAATGACAATAATAATAACAATTAAAAAATAAAATTAATAAATTTTGATTTTACTAATAATGAAATTAATGAAAGTAATAATAATTAAATAATAAAATTAAATAAATTTTAACAACTATAATGAAATTAATGATAATTATTATTGTTGTGGTTGTTGTTGTTGTCGTCGTCGTTGTCGTCTTTGACTTTGTCATTGTTATTGTTGTCATCGTTATCGTCATCAAATGACCTATTTAAAAATAATACAAAACTTTTTGAATATTTTCATAATTTTATAGGACTAAAATACAAAAATTATAAAATTTAATTGAGGACATTATAAAAATTCATTGAGAGTAGAATAGGAAGTACAAAACTCCTCCCGTTCTTCATTCCTAAATTAGAGTAGGCCATACAATTTTGATAATGATTTTCACCTTCAGTTTGCTAAGCAAACGCTATAAATAATTTTGATTTTAGATTTTGATTCTCTAATTTGATAAATAAACACAAATATTAAAATAAAACTTATAATTCTACCGAACGAGTATAATAGAGAAATATGATCTTCAAATTCTTTTAGGAAAATGTTGTTGAGATGTAAAGTGAAGATCATTATGAAATAGAAGGGTGCAGTAATCACACGGCAGTATAGTTACTTATCGGATGCCTTTCAAATGATCAAATATTTCCAGTAATTAATCGACAAGTCAAAGCTTCATATATCCCAAATTTCTCTACCTGTAGCAAATTCAAATATTTACCTCCAATGTAAGCTTTTGCAGAAAATTACATGACTTCGAAAAAGCATGTCAATTGAAGTAGGCTTTTGTCGGTCCACGGACAGACATTAGCAATCAAGTGCCTTAGATTGGGTAATTCATGGGTTGAGCTCATGAAGCTGGTGTATACTGGAATCATAATAAGAAACTTAAAGAATTTATTTACATCAGTCACTTCAATACAAAGAACAGACTATGTCGTTTTCATAAACGAATATATGAGAAAGAAAAAAAAATGTCGTCATCTCTAATTTCACGCCACGAGAAATGGTAGCTTCACAAACATTTTCAACTGTACAACCTAAAGCATGAATACACATCTACATCAGGTTCAAATAAACAAAGAGCTCTACAATTTTCTTGTTTAGCCTTTGTGATTAAAATATAAAAATAATTATATAATTATTATTATTACTACTACTACTACTATCACCATCATTATTTTTTTTGTTACCAGTATAATAGATAATAAGAGTACTAAGGAGAAGAATTTATGAATGACATTTTGATGACTTGTAATAATTTATTCTGATTTTTAAATAAAATAAATACATTAATAAAAAATAAAATATATTCTAATTTCGCATACAACAAAAACGAAAAAAAAAAAAAAAGAAATTTGCGGATTTCAAGTGTACAATATTCTGACAAGGTGTATTTTCTGTGGCCAAAGTTTATTATATTGTTCTATTACTATAATCGTAATTATAGTTTCAATTGAAGCTAATAGTCGTAGTTATAATTGAAATTATTATTATAACTATAATTACTATTAAAATTAGACAATATATTTATTTAATGATAAATAAGTAAATTTACAAATTATAAAATTTATTATTTAATAAATGAGTGCTCACGCGTATTTGATAAGGGGGCAATTGTGTATTAAAAAAAAAAAAAATCAAAGAACCTTTCCAGTAACGCCTACACCAATAAAACAGGGATTTTAGAGACGTAATCATAAACATACCACATGGAGTTTTCAGGCTATCATAACACTTGTGGCAAGGTGTAACTAGGACCAAAGTGGTACAAGTTAAAATCCAATTCAAACCTCTAATTCATGACACTGCATAAATCCTTTTAGTAATGATACCTTCATGATAATCACACAATTCACACCTTATTCTAATCTCACTAATACATGTTTCTATGCAATTCCAAGACTTTGCTCACCAAGTTAGTGTACTCAGATGTTTCTATAGTGGCTGATTTTGTCCAAAATTTCAAAATTAAATTTAAAAAATCAAAGTTAAGAGCAGCAATAAAAGTTCAAGAATACTTCCATTTACTTGAAAGAACACTGGTCCTTCCAACTTCTGTAAGAGTTAAACAAGATATAATATTCAGAAGAATATCATCCGGGAGTTTGCTCACAGGATGCTCCAAAATTTCATCGTGCTAAGTATCAAGTTAATGCAAAAATAAATAGAAATCATACAATCTCTTAAATAACAAAAACATTTATTCTTTTCATATGTATAAACAAAAAGCAAATTAAAAATAATAAGTTCCAGAGGAAGTTACTGGCAAAGATTAAAGTAGAACCATGGAATAAATGAGAAATATTTAATGGATATAAAGTTTAACCCCCGGAGGTATCACTTCCTCTAGCTTTCTGGCTTCCTCCCTAGCTGCTTCTATAGTTGCTTCAGACTCAAACTCCCAAGGTTCAAGCAGCAATTCCTCCAGTGTAGTTGCATTTTCAAGCAAGTAATGTGCAAGTTCAAAGTTTGACTGGATTCCTGGAAAAACCAATCATGTCCACTTCCTTAAGGTGCTGATGAGAGCATTTAGGAAACTGATGCCTTGATCTTACTTCTGATGAATATTGTGATACCTGCATCTGTAAAAAAACCAAGTACCATTTCATGTAGAGACGGTAACAGTCTCGTCAGAAAAGATAATAGTCATGCAATATTCTCCAAAATGTTAGAAATTGAGTTACAACAAAACTTGATGATATTTAAGAATCTAAACTAAACTAAAACAAAAAAATAAGACTATTCAATTCCCATATATTGATATATCAAGGACAAAAGATTATGAGGGCTAGCTTACTTGGCTGATGCCTTTCAAGTTTCAATTACTATTATACCATCTAGTGTCTTGAAACTTCACAAGTTCTAAGTGATTTTGATAATAGATACCTTTAATGCAAGTATTTGCAAAAAGGGACATGGCTTCAACATGCAAGTCAAATCAAGGAAGCTGCTACAACGGTGTGCCCAAATTTGAAATGTTAAGTGCCTTAGAGCAGGCAATTCACACTTGGGGAATTGAATACTTTCCTGAAAAGCAGCATATAGAGTGAGATTATAGAATTAAAATCACATGAAGCCACCGAACCTAGAAACTTTAGAATGCTAACCTGAGTAACCTCATTCAGTTCAACAAACAACTCAAGATTCTTCAGCTGAGGGAAATAGTCTACAACTGGGCCAAGAACTCTCCCATTTCCAAGTCCATGCCCACCAACACCCCCACAATTGATACATCATGAAGTTGGGGAACATTTGGAATAGTAAATTTGATTATGGGTCCAAAATATTTAAATGACAAAAGACTAGGGCAAGAAACTTCAAGTTCTTCTAGGTTATTGCAAAAGACAATGTCTAGGTACTTCAATTTAAGTTCTGAACCAACAACCTTTAATCCCAATAAGTTATGAGAACAGGCAACACGCAATTGATCAAGATACGGACAATTGTATGTAAAAAACTCAAGCATCTCTCTGGTAATATTAACACTATCAAAAATTAGAGATGTCAATGACTTAACATGAGCCAAACCAATATCAGTTTTTAGACTTCCATATACCACTTGTGGAAATGTGTATATTTCAGGAGGAGTTTGCCAAGAAGCAGCGGGATGAAAGCTCAACTCAAACCTTTTAACCTTGCTTGATATCACAGAGTAAATCCAATTAGTAATGTAGGTTTCATACGAAACATCCAAATCAAAATTTATCCGAAATTTATCTGTATATAGAGCTCTATGTGACGATAAGACTTCGTTCACCCAGTAAATGTACCAATTCCTGTCTTCTTCGATAGTCTCTTCAGTAATATTCATCAACAACCCCGATGCATCAAAGTCGAGAACAGTTGTATATTTCCACAAATGCTTCCATTTATGGGAAAGAACACTAGTCCTTGCAGCTTCTTTCAGAGTTAGCAGATTAAGTATATTAACAAGTATATATCATGGGGGAGTTGGCTCAGCCGATCCTCTAAAACTTCATCCTGTTTAACACCAAAATAATAATCAAAAAAATAAAACTAATTCAATTCGTGTAAAACATAACCCAATAATGAAAATTCAAAACTGACCAAATATTATGTAACAAATAATGAAATTTCCAATTCTCATAACGCACCTCATGCAAAACCTTACTGGGATTATCATCACTCATTTTGCCCTAATAGCGATAGAGTCACAGATCAAGAAAATGGAAACTCCCAGCTCCAGCTGAAATCCATGAGAGAACTTTCTTCAGAGCAGAACCCTAGCCATTTTAAATTGTTTTCGGTTCGATGCAATGGGCATATAAATACTTTTCGCCCAATACATTAATGTAATGTAAATGGCATGATGTGTTTTTTTTTTTTTATTTGTTTTACACAATTACTAAATAAGTTTTTTTTTTTTTTGAGCATATAAAATTATTCGGAGATTATAATTGTTAATTTTTATCTTTTTTTTATTATTTAAATTTAATATATTAATATTTGATAATTTGATTTTAATGACCTCTCAAAAAGGCTAAAAAAGGGGGTCAGTTTGACAGTTTGAAAATATATTTTGAATACATCATTTAGAGAAGTTTTAGAAATGAAATATGTTATGGGTAAGAATAGCAGCGTGGCAGCGTCCATATAGAAAAGTCCAACAACTGCAAAATAAACTTGACTGAGGTTAACTTCATCAATTATGGGTATGTTTGAGATTGAGGTGCTGTACCTTTTAAGTTATAGTTGTTGTGGAAAAAAAACTGTAATTATAAAATAAAAGTTAATAATATGTAATAAATATAATTTTTAAATAATAATTTTAACAAAATTATTAAAAACATAATAGATTTTACATCATACAAATAAAAAATCATATTAACATAGCTTAATATAGTTTAAAAGTTACAGTAGTAGTGTTTACTAAACATTTTAGTCATTGCAACTTAAAAGCTTACTGAGCATTAGTGTTACTAAACATTTTAGTCTTTGCAACTTAAAAGCTTCATGTCCCCAACCTCAATCCCAAACATACCCTATATTACACTGACACACTATTGTACTTTTAAAAGTTTTATTTAGATTCAGTTTACTAATACTGGATATTTCAAAATAATTATGGTTAGTGATAATATAAAAATAATTAATTATAAAAATAATTAATTATAAAAAAAATTGGTTAAATACTTGACAAATTTTATTTTTATAAGTACGGTGAATTTTGAAAATAACTGTAGATATTTAATAAATCTTATTGTTAAACTGCTGTAAAAAATTAAACAATTAAAATGGGCATAATGTAAAATAAAATTTACTTACACATATAAAAATGTGTATATACAATTTTTTTAATTGTTGATTATATTATAATAATTTAATTAAAGATAAAATTTATACTATATTGATTTTTTTTATTCTTTTGTAATAAAATTTTATTGGAATATTAGTTTTGTTTCCAATTTAAATAAAAATAGTTTTGAGTTTAGGTAATAATTGTAAGAATATTTATGAAATTGTATTAAAATATAAAATCAATTCTCAAAATCAAAATCTAAAAACTATTTATTTCTATTTTTCAAAATCGGGGTTGTAGGAGAAGTTGATTTTGACAAAAGTGATTTTGAATTTTATTTACCAAATGTTAAAAATAACTTTTAAATTATCTAAATCACCTTTAAACTTTTTAAAAACGATCTCAAATAGACCTTAAATCTAATATTTATTTATGATAACAACTTATTAAATTAAGTTTATCAATCACATTTTTACCTCATATTTGAAGTTGAGGATTCAAATCATCTTTTTGACAAATATTAAGGTTGGCTTTAGGTGTTAAGCGAGTAAGCAAATACATTAAATTGTACTTATTAGTTTAAATTTGTACTTTTTTCAGTCTTCTTATAATGCATCATACACCTCTTTTAGTCTTCAAATTAATAAAATTATAGTTCCTTATTAAAAAATTGTTCTGATTAGTATTTATAATGTATACTAATGTAATATATATATCCATCTGTTGAACCAAGTAATTGCAAATTTTTTTTATTTTAATTTTCATCTGTTGCATTATTATTACCCACATAAATCATATTAGAAAATTATCTACGAAGTTTTTTAATAAAATCTTTCCAAATCAAAAGTCAAAAGATCACAAATAATTCCGGACCCAGCCCACCAGTGGACGGTGATAAACGCACCCCTCGCATGGCCCACGAGAGAAAGTACGAAGTAGGAACCGTAAAATGGGGACCCGCTTCGCTCGTCTCTTTAATCCCAAGTCACGTCTCAAAAATCTGTTAAACCACACGCACACGTCTTCCTCTTCTTAACAGACAAAACCTTCAAAAGTTGGAAACTCGAAACTCTAAATTTAAAATCCAAAACTTCATCATCTTCGCACAGAAGGGCACCGACCTTCTTTATAATGTCAAATCAGTCCTCTTCGTATCCAATTTTCTTTGTTTCTTTCAATCAAGACAACAGGTACTTTTACTCACTCCTGTGCATACACAAGTACCAATCAAATTCAAACTATACAAAATTCTCGGACGATCACTTTTTTTTTTTTTTCCGGTTCCTCCTTTTAATTTTCTGAAATTCTCAGCTTGGGTTCTTCGGGCGCGCATTTTGTACGTTTCATGTGTTAAACGTGGAAATTAATTGCTGAAACAAGTGGGAATTAGCTTATTAGATAGACTCAAGCATATGAATTTTACTTGTTGATTGCGAACTTAAGTGGTAATTTTTTATTATATATTTTTGGTAGTGGATTTGCGCTGAGCACGAAGGACGGTTTTAAGATTTTTGATTCGAGTACAGGCAGGCTGTGTTATGAACGAGGCAAGTTACTTTTTTAAACTGCTAATGGTTCTTGTGCTATCACATGACATAAATGAATGATAAGTCTTTTTTTTTTTTTTGGTAGCTGTGGGAGCTTTCAGTATTGTTGAGATGCTGTATAGCTCTAGTCTTCTGGCTATTGTTGGAGCTGGTGAGCAGGTGCTTATGAAACTTAATTGTTTTAGCTCTGATGCGATAATAGCAACGGTTTTTGTACAGCATCTTCTTTGGAGTTGTCTTGTCTTTGAGTGACGAGGTTCTTATTGTATTGCAACAGCCGTCATTATCCCCACGGAGACTTTGTTTGTTTAATACTACAACTGGAACTGCTCTCCGAGAGTTGAATTTTTTGACCTCAATCTTGGCTGTTCGCTTAAATAAGAAAAGGTATGACATAGATTTTTGCTTTTTGCATCTTGCAGTACCATTGATTGGTCGTAATCTGTTCCCTAAGGGTATGCTTTAACATAAACTTTTAAGATTTCGACTTGATGTTTAATGGAATGTTCTGTCTGGCTGTGGGCCTGAGGAAATATTTATGGGGTTTATTTAAAACAAACTAGAATCGCAGTGTGTGCCAGGGATTTCATCCGTCAACAAAGTGAACAAATGCAATTTTTCCATTGAGCAGTAACTTTACCTTCTTTGAATCGACTATGAACTAATTGTTACTTTGATTGAGTGAAACTGAAGTTTGAATGGTATTCCTGCCTTACTGTTCTTTCGATTTATTTACTTTTAGATTTAGTGGGACAGTTGCAGCACTGCAGTCATTAATTAATTTGCAAACCATTCCCTGGCATTAGTGACAGTATGTTGCCTTGCAGAGATCTTAATCCGTTGGTAGATATATCAATTGGACAAAATTTTGAGTGAAAGTTTGCTTTTGTTTGTGACTTTAAGAGCAAGTCTCGCTTGCTTGATAGATGCTGGTGTAGTCACCTTTTCTCTAACCATTATAAAAGGACAAACTCAATTCATCCTTCCCCCTTTAGTTTACTACATTCTCTTTCCACCTTGTGCTTCAATTTTTAAATTGTTTATGTATTGAAGTTATTGCTTGAGAAATTGCAAATTTAATTCATGATCTTCAGCGTAGTATTGTATCTTTATTTATTTATAATTATTATTGTTTTTGGGATGGAGTCAGCCTAGTCTGTTTACATGAATCAATAGAAATTTAAATCCATTTTTATATCATTGACAGTTATTTTCTCTCCTTTTCTCTATTTACTGAATGCAGGCTCATCATTGTTTTGCGAGAAAAGACATATATATATGATGCAAATACTCTTGCAATTCTGGATACCATCGATACAGTGCCGAACTTGAAAGGTAAGGTCAGAATTCGTATTCTTATAGTTATAGAAGCATTTAAATATCTTTTTTGATGGAAGTTTCTCATGTATATCTCAGATTAGTGAATTAATTGTACAATTTCCTTTTCCCTAGGAGCTGACTTTCGAACTGGTACATTAATTTAAGACAATATTTGATAGTTTTAATGTCAAGATGCCCAGGAAATCAACTTGTGGTTTGTTCTGCTTGTTGTAAAAGTTGTTCCTATGTAGAAAGATTTGTAATTTAGTATATGGCGGCAAGCCTGCAACTAATGATGTGTAAATTCTGGAGAATATACTTGTGAATGCTACCAAATTTTCGTCAGATGAGATGTTTTGGAATAGCCTTTCAAGACCAGCATTCTTGTTTAGGAGTATGAGACAAATGATGTGCAAGTGATTAAAATAATAAGAGAAGGAACATTGTTAACAAATGACTTAAGCTCGTCTATCAAATTACATCTACTCTTACTGCAGTGGAGGTGCTGTTAAGTAGTTTTGTTCTACTTTTTGTTTCCTTGATTTCTTTTTTCATTTTTTCCATCAGGACTTTGTGCATTTTCACCTAGTTTGAGTGCCTGCTTCTTGGCTGTACCTGCCAGTGCAACCAAAGGATCTGTTTTGGTGTACAATGTCATGGAGCTCCATTCCCACTGTGAGGTTTGATGTAAAGTTTTCATTTAATGGAATATGCAACTTCACTTTGTTTTACAACTTAACTTGATTCATCAATAACTTTCTTTTTTGCATGAAATTGTTCATTTGTGAGAGCTGAGGGAGCTTTTAAGTTTCTGGCTGTAGGTAACGAAAATGGTTTAGCATATCTGTTTTACAATGAATTTATTGATGAACTGTGCTGAAATTTCATCCCATATATATACCAGTGCAACTTTAGCCGTAGAATACAAACACGCCAATTGTGAATTCAATGATTTTGAGGACATTAGTTTATATATCAATTTTTCTATCTACCACTGTTTGCATGCTCATTGTCCTTTTGTATTTGTAGTTCTTTACATAGTTAGATCATTATACTACCAAGGCTCACTATACAATAATGCAACTATGCAAGTGATGACGAAGATTTTCACATTTTCCAGCAATTTCATCCTGTTGTGTGATATAGGATATTCTCACCTACTTACTGTTCTATGTTCAGAATTTTTTTTTCCTTTCTTTTCCCAATTTGCTAGCAATCTGCTTGCTTGCACTCTCTTTTCTTAAGTCATGTCTACAGATTGGAGATTTTTAAGATAAATCTCTGCATCTTTTAAGTAATAAGTATGTTAATTTTTTTTTTAAGTAGGGAATAACAATCTCCTTGTTTGAATTTTTGAAATGAAATTTGACCCTTTCTTTTTTTAATTATGAATTGGTCTATATATTTGTCATTAAGGTGTATTGTTTTGCATCCTCTAGTTTACTGCATTCAGATTCTTGTTTATTCAAATTGCAGATTGATGCTCATCGGGCACCTTTGGCTGCAATTGTTCTTTCTTCCAATGGGATGTACATTGCAACTGCATCTGAGCAAGGAACCATAATCAGAGTTTTTCTGGTTTCAGAGGCAACTAAGGTAAAGAATAAACCTTTCATTTAGTGGAACTTTGGACCTGCATGTCGCTCAGTATGGAAGTATCTTACAATGTCGTGTGTAACCTTAAGAGAAAAATTGCTAGGTTAATGTCTATATGATATCTTCCATCATTTTCATGAGTCTGACAGTGAAATTCACTTGGAAAGAGAATGAAGAGAACCAAATTACAAATTGGAAAGCTTGTTGTTGTATATATGTTACATAAAAATACTAACTGGACTAAACATCAGCCCAAAATTTAAGTGATTTTTAACGTTGAAAACAATTCGTACATTTCTGCAGGTTCATGCAATCATTTGACATAAATTATAGTTGACATTCTTTCATTCCTTGTATAATCCTTGTATATGTAGACTCATAATTGAGTAGATCCTGAGAAACATAGTAGTCTTACTATTTTTTATCAATTTTTATTTGCATAGCCCGTTTGGAATCCAATTATTCTTTTTCTTGTAGTCATATAGTTTCCGAAGGGGGACATATCCATCAACGATATTTTCCTTGTCATTTGGACCATCAATTCAATTTCAGGATATTCTTGTAGCCACTAGTTCATCAGGTTCTGTTCATGTTTTCTCCCTGGGGTTTGCCATAAATCAGAGGTGAGTTATATATAAAACCAATGCAACTATGCACTTTCAGAAGGTGTTGGTAGATTCTTTATGCATTGTTGTTTGTTTCTGGTCCCACAATTGCTCATTTTCATATGCCATTTTAAAAAATTTCAAGTAGTTACTTTCTTCTGCAACCATTTTATTCTTAGGAGAGGTGGACGGACAAGTAGTTTTCTTGGATCAATATTACCCGAGTCAGTGAATGAGGTACTAGATCCAGCTGATCATCATTTACTTCATAACGCTTTTCCAGCAGGAGTTAAAAGGTAAGTAGGTTAACTCTCCAGATATGAAGTAGTTTCTTTCTTCATAACGTTTGGTGGACAGCTAGCTCATCAAATATTATGATGTGAAGTTTTTTTCTTCCTTTTCTTTTAACATCACTTTTTGACGGAATAATGATAAAATTTCAGTTTCTTTTCTGTCCCTCCACCCACCACCTTTCAAGAGAAAATAAAAAGAGTGAGAGGGTAATGGACATTTTGGCTGTTACCAACTGCATGGCATCACCTGTGTTACACCTCTATGTTCTGTGCCATTTTTTTATCTGTGTACTTTCCATGGGTGGCTTCATAAATTGTGATTTTAGAAGTAGATAGATATTTGTTAACACATGGGTATATGCTTATGTAAAATTTTAATTTGAAATGAAATGCACTGTTCCAGTTGGTAGTTCCTTGAGAAAATTAATTGATAAATTAGGCGTTTTCATACAGCTCTGCAGTGGTTCGCAAGGTGGACAAGGTCCCTGCCTCATCTTCATCTGAATTCCTAGCTTATAGGTGAGTACTTTGGTATTGTGGTTTTAAATTGTGCCCTCCTCTTATGTGATCCGGTTCTATTCCTCAAATTTGAAATTTCTCTTCTTTTATTTTTCTGTTTGGATTGTTCCAGGGCCTCTATATCAGTAATAGCCTACAATGGATACTTTGTTGAATATATCTTCAGCATCAACAGCTGTGGTGAGTCCACGTGGACTTTGGATCGCGAATTCAATCTGTTGACAACAAGCACATGATGGAGATAAGTTTTCTCATCTCCAAAACTTCTTGTAGAACACGATGATTTTACTATTAACTTATCCCGAGTGGCGAACAACACCACCTAGCTGTATCATCTCAGCTAATTCTAGTATCGCTAATTCGAATGGAACTGTTTGAAAAAAGTTAGGATAAGCTTTATAGGGTTGACACTTGACAATGTTGTCCAGTCTTAAAGTTATTAGCCTAGGCAGAGGGTAGAAGACTTATAGAATGCGATGGTTTCTATGTCCATATGTAAATTAAGGGCTTGTGCAAATAATCATGTATATATTACTTTGTAATTCTTATAATGGTTTATTATATTTGTTGTAATCTCTCAGTCTTCAATTTTTATGAATTGTTTACCATGCTTGGGCAACACTAATCTTCTTAATACAATAACAAGTATGGGGTGGGATGTAAATGCTTAAAGCAAGATTCTTAATCGGTTTGTTTGCACAATCAACTGATGAACTTACGAGATTGATGTGGTTGTTGGAGATCAATCTAGTGAAATCAAGTTGGCAATAAGCATACTGACAATTATTTGACGCTACATTAGAGCACGTCATAACACAAGATGAATATACGCGTACATAAATTTCAAAAGGAAGTAAAATTTTGAATATTTTTTGTTGATGTATATATGTGTAATTTTCTTTTCTAGTCTCACGCTCTTTAGTTCTCTCAATGTTCTATTGTTCTTCATATTCTATAATCTCCTTCTGATTTTCCACTTAATCGCCTCCAACTACTTCCAAATCTTTTTCCTCTTAACAAATGTTAAAAGCTTTTCAGACAAAAATAGAAGGCTACCTTAGCATGAAAATAACCTTTGTGTGATAAGAAATCCTTTCAATATTATCCTAACATCAGAATACTGGATCAACAACACATTTCAGTAATCTGATATCATGGCAGTTGCACTAGCAGTGTTCTATTCTCTCGTCTTCACTCCCATCAACATTGCTGGCATCCCCACTCCCAGCAGGCCTAGCCGGCTGATTATCCAGCTTATTCACCGCGACTCCATCCTTTCTCCATATCACAATCCGAATGAGCATGCTGCAAATCGCATTCAACGCGCCACGAACATTTCAATTGCACGCTTTGCCTACTTGCAGGCAAAGGTTAAATCATATTCATCCAACAATATAATCGATTACCAAGCTGACGTTCTTCCCAGCAAGGTACTTTCTTTGTTCTTTATGAATTTCTCCATCGGCCAGCCGCCAATCCCACAGTTCACAATCATGGACACCGGCAGCACCCTTCTGTGGGTTCAGTGCCGTCCCTGCCTCAAATGTTCCCAACAATTTGGTCCAATTTTTGATCCCTCAACTTCTTCTTCTTATGCTGACTTGCCATGTTACTCTGAATATTGCTGGTATTCCCCTAATGTCAAGTGCAATTTCTTGAACCAATGTTTTTACAATCAAACTTACATTCGTGGCCCTTCAGCATCCGGAGTCCTTGCCACCGAACAACTCATCTTCAAAACATCAGATGAAGGAACAATTCGTGTGCAAGATGTTGTTTTCGGATGTGGCCACGATAATGGAAATTTTGAAGATCGCCATCTCTCCGGGGTGTTTGGTCTCGGATTCAGTAGACTGTCCCTAGTATCACAACTGGATTCTACGTTCTCTTATTGCATTGGCAACTTGAACGATCCATATTTTTTTCATAACAAGCTCGTTCTAGGGCAAGGAGCTAGGATTGAAGGTGATTCAACTCCTTTAGAAGTTATAAACGGACGTTATTACATAACCCTAGAAGCCATTAGCATTGGTAGCAAAATGCTTGACATAGACCCCGATATCTTCACAAGAAAAACATGGGATGACGGTGGTGTTATCATTGACAGTGGATCATCAGCTACTTGGCTTGTAAAAGCGGGCTACGATGCTCTCCTCCATGAAGTTGAGAGTCTTCTCGACATGTGGCTGACGCGTTATTTGTTCCACTCATGGAGTTTGTGTTATCAAGGCGCGGCGAGTCGTGATCTCATTGGGTTTCCGGCTGTTACGTTTCATTTTGCGGGCGGAGCCGAGTTGGTTTTGGACGTAGACAGCTTGTTTATTCAACAGTGGCCGCATGCTTTTTGCATGGCTGTGTTACCCAGTTTTGTTAATGGTGAAAATTACACAAGCTTGTCACTTATTGGAATGATGGCTCAACAAAATTACAATGTGGCTTATGATATTGGTGGGAAGAAGTTAACTTTCGAAAGGATCGATTGTGAACTTCTTGATGATTGATATTTAATGATTATCATCAAAGATCATGGGATTGAAAGTCTGATTATTAATTGTACTGATCAAAAAGGGTGGAGAAGCTGAATGATTTGATAGCTTTTTTTACATAATATAAAGATTATTACTACTAGAAGCGTTTTTTGTTTTTTGTTTTTTTTTAAACAGATAAGATGTAGTGGGAAATATTATCTCCCTAATGCACATTTAACATATAATACAATTTAACCCCGTGGACTTGGGTGAGTGGTTTCTA
Source organism: Murraya koenigii (assembly GCA_025617385.1). Taxonomy (NCBI): domain Eukaryota; kingdom Viridiplantae; phylum Streptophyta; class Magnoliopsida; order Sapindales; family Rutaceae; genus Murraya; species Murraya koenigii. Next base: position 26,178,036 of record CM046817.1, read on the forward strand.
CCATGCATCTTCATTGGCATGCTATCCCAAGTTCAAATCCTATGATAAGTACAGAAAAAGTACATGGGCTCATTAGGCTTTAATAAGTGGCAAGTCTGGATTGATGCACCCTAATGTGGCGCACTTATCCCACATAAAATTCTTTTCACATAAATATGGGGTTAAAAAAATCAACTTGGCTACCCTTACTTTTGAAAAGAAAAAAATGCATATAATATATCTTAAAATCTGATATATAACATTGTAGGGTGTTTTTGTGACTGCTGATATGTTCTCTTGAATTGATTTGGAAATTTGCGGAGACTAAAAAAGACCATGTTTTAGTTTCATACGGTTATCTGAAAAAACAACTGCAAAAAGACAAAAAATAATAATAATAATAAAGGGATACATGCATTAGATGAGTATGGTGTACGAGGGAGTGTATAAAAAAAAGATGAGAGAATTTTACTCTCTCTAGTCAGCCCACTCTCTTTCTTCTTTTTTAACTTATTTTCTCTCGTTTTTCTCTCTTTTTAGCATTTTTCATAATAAAAGAGTTTTTCTCTATATTTCTCTCTCTCTCTCTCTCTTCGTGCGTGAATGAATTCCTTTTGACTGTAATTATTGGCCTGCTTTTATAGCCTAAAGTCACCGAATTCACTGGTTCTTGTACTTCCTTTTTAAACTAATCTTTTTATCCATTGACATGCTGATCTTACTTTATGGATATATATATTTGCATAAGATCAGTAATTATCAATTAAACTAGTGCAGGGCTTAAACGTGATGAAGATAAAATAATAAACATGCATATCGAATCTTCGAATTTATCAAATGAATTCTTAGTTATATTAAATATTAAAATTTTAAGCTATTTGCTAACCATATTATTTAATAAATCTCGTACAAGTCGCCATATCCTTAGGAGTGAGCCCCTAAAAAGGGTCACTTGGGTCAATATATATATACTTGATGAAATTTACAGTTATCGCATGATGAGTTATATAACGTGAAACATACAACACGAAGTATACTTTTGCACGACAATAGCATGGGGCATAAAACATTACCTGTCCTTAGTAATAATAGTAGGAATATATTTCTATTAACTTGCACGGTTACATTGCGTGATTCTTCTATGCATGTAGATTATTAGGTAGCATTCACATGACCATTTGTATGATTAGTTGTGTGTGCTTAATAACAGGTCTCAAATATGAAGGCAATCTTATTCGGCTTTACTTTTGGGACTAAAAAATAGGTTTTTGCTTGTGTATTGCAAACATTACAACTATAATCGATAATATTTTTATTTATCACTATTATCCTCGATGAGTTATTGTGTATTGAAAATGATGTACGGTAGTTTACAAGTAAACATAATTTTTTTCCCCAACGTTTTCATGATTTTTACTATTGGTCTTCTGTGAGATTGAATGATTTCTGTGAGCTAGGAAGGTTGTATTCAAATACTTACGGTGGATTCAACAATTATAACTTACAAAATCAATAACTTAGAGAGAACTCTATTATATACCATCTGATGAAAGACAATTTGACATCCATAAATATGTTGTAGGAATATTTTATTTCTTAATTATTGAGTGAAAATAATCTATTTTTTTATTTAAGTATTCTAACCACCTTCTAAATTAGAGAGTAATAGTTTAAATTTTCACAAGCACATTGTGAAAATATTTTATTCCTCAACTATTAAGCGAAGACAATATATTTTTTTTACTTAAGTATAAGAGTAAATATCTCTTAAATATCAGTAAGAATTCAAATTTCTAAGTGTGAAGAGTAAACATTTTTCGAATATTAAAAAAAAATTTAAATAATATTTTATAAAAATTAATATAAATTAATTTCAATTATAATTTAATTTATAAATATTAATTATAATTTTATGTAATATAAATTGTAATATTAATTAATTGGAACTTCCTCTTACACTGAGGTGAGCTAGGTGTCATTGGAATCAATTATTAAATTCATTGTACACAGGGTCAGGTGTCCCTGGAATGAGCAATTATTGCCACGTCCGTAAAGTTGGCTATTCGTTCAATTTTATCTTTTGAAACTGAACCGTAACCATTATTAACCAGTTATCTGCAAGTGCCTAATTAACTGTCGGCCTCGGCTACTTGGATCTATAAAGATATCATTCATATCACAAAGCAGGAGGAGAAACTCGACCATATATTTAATATCAACTACTTAACTTCACTTTGGATTAAATTAACTGCTTATGCAGCGGGCATGTTATTTAGCCAGGTATGTTAACTGTAAGTTTGGATTATTAATTTGTGAATTTAGATTAGCTTAAGCTTTTCACGCAATTCTCTCTCTCTTTTTTTCCCTTGTTTTCGAGTCTTTTAATCTTTGCTCAGATGCATCACACCCATTTAATAAGTGTTCATTTTTCTCTTAAGCCTCCCTCGTGTCCAAAACTTACTAATATATAAATGTATGTATCGTTTATGACTTAGTTTCTTGATTTGAAAATTTCAGGTAACAATCAATAATTCGAAACGACTGTTTCAGAAGACATTATTTTTATTTTTCTATTTTGAGAGTATTTTTACTGATGAGATAGCGAATGACAAACATTCATCTTTCTCAATTTGTTAACAATTGAGAGACTACTAGAAAATCATATTTGTCATTCGCTATCTCATCAGTATCAATGCCCTCAAATCCTGCTCTCAAATAAATGTTGAAAATCATCTGTTTGTTTTCAATATATGCGACCTCAAATGCTTCTCAAAAGTCGGAAGCCAAGATTTCAAGCACATAAATATCTTAAAACGTATTAAGTCCGTTGAATTATTGTTCTCAACTTAAGAGAAACCGGCGCCATAAGTTTTTTTTTATTTTATTTTATTTTAATTTTCTGAACAAATAATCACAATTATTATTGTTGTTGTTGTTTACGAGATTGTTTAATTTTCGTTCTTTTGTCTCTCTCAATTATTATTCTTTTTTCTCGTAGAAGAAAATTATTTGTAGGCTTTTACTACTCCCCTTGCCTTCTTCTCTTAACCATGATGCTTCATTTATAGAGTTGAGTCCGATTAGACTATAACATTAACTGGGTGAAACTCGTCAAGCTTACTCGTATATACATATATAGTGGCGGATCCAGACTATAAAATTAGGGGACCTTAATTCAAAAAATTTTAATTTAATTCGGGCTACCTATTATTTTTTAATTGTTCATTTCAATATATTTAAAGTATCAAAAACTCAAATTCTATTATTTTATCTTAAATTTTAAAAAATAGTGGTAATAAATTATTATTTTAAATATTAAATCACATTGTGATCACATTTGTCAAAGTATTCTTTTCTAAGTAATTTTTATCAAATATTTAAAAGAACACATTCGTGAAAATATATTTGTTTAAGTAATCTCTACTAAACATCTAAAAAATAAAATTATATACCTATTGGGATTTGAACTAAGTCTCCAAAATTATTAGATAATACTTTTACCACTAAATTATAAATATTTTATCTTACAAGCAATTTACTCAAATTCTTTTTATTTCATTCTTTTCAAAGACAATGAGATACATTTAAAAGAAAAAATAATAATTTAATAAAATCTCTCCTGGACCTTTAGTTAGGATCCGCGGCCCATGTGTGTGTGTATATATATATATAGAGTGTGAATGATCATAAGATGAGAATTATAAGAAGAGAATGAATTTGGAGGATAGGTTTAATATATCGGCTCAACGATGATATTCTGTTAATATTGTCTTGAACTTATCTCGTAATTAAGGAAGCCGGCCCCAAGTCCAGTGTTCTTTCGTAGATGAAAATTAATTTTACTACGGGTATGTTTGGGATTGAGGTGCTGTAGCTTTTAAGCTACAACTACTGTAGAAAAAAAGCTGTAATTATAAAATAAAAGTTAATAATATTTAATAAATATAATTTTTAAATAATAATTTTAATAAAATTATTAAAAACATAATAAATTTTACATCTTACAAGTAAAAAATCATATTAACATAGCTAATATAGCTTAAAAGCTACAGCAGCTAGTGTTTACCAAACACTTTAGTGCTGTAGCTTAAAAGCTACGGCTGCTCAACCTCAATCCCAAACATACCCTACTTCCCTTATCGTTGCCACATCATTGATAAAGATTTAGTGGAATTAGAGTGGGTGAATATATATATATACTCTTATTCTAATTATACTCAAGACTTGTACGGCTCCTCAGATGATATCTAGAGATGTCAATGGATTTCCCATGCATGGGTTATAGTTTGGCTGTGTCTAATTTGCATGGTGGTTGAATCTTTGATACTGGTGAGTTGGTGACTATAGTTGTGCGATCATGATATTATCGGGTAATTTAAATTTTAATTATGCATTGGTATAATATTTGTGAAAAATGCAATCAAGTTAAGGCTTTCGTCCCCCATAACATTTGTGAAAAATGCTACATCATTATTTTACATCATTTATGTATGGAAATTATTCCCCACGCCACTTATTTGACTCCTTAAATCTAATAGTCATATAATGATGCCGTGATTAACAATACGATAATTAAACATAAATCATATAAAAAAAATATAAAACTTGTAAATCAACGTTGCCTATAAAATAATACATAAATTTTAGAAATTAAACAAAAGACTTGTAAATGAAAAGTAAACGAGTAAATTAATATAAAACTGGTAAATTAATGTATTTGTAATAAATAAAATAAAAACTTACAAATATAACATAAAATTCGTAAATCAACATTAAGTGTATAATAAAACATAAATTTTAGAAATTAAACATAATTTTATAAATAGAATAAAAAATAAGTAAATTAATAAATTGATGTATCACTAGTAAACAAAACAAAAACTTAGAAATATTATTTAAAACTAATAAATTAGTATTAACTATAAAATAAAACATAAAACTACTAAATGGAAGATAAAATAAGTAAATTACTATAAAATTGGTACATTGAAATGTTACTGATAAATAAAACAAAAATTAACAAATATAACATAAAACTAATAAATCAACATTAAGCACAAATTAAAACATAAATTTTGAAAATTGAATATAAGAATTGTAAATGGAAAGTAAAACAAGTAAATTAATGTATTACTGGTAAGCAAAACAAAAAATTATAAAGTTAATATAAAACTAGTAGATCAACGCTAACTATAAAATAAAACATAAATTTTAGAAATATAACATAAGACTTGTAAAAAAAAAGTAAAATAAGTAAATTACTATAAAAATGATAAATTGATGTGTTATTAGTAAATAAAATGAAAACACACAAATATAACATAAAATAACTAAAAATTCATTGTTTCACAAAATATGATAAAAATTCATACTTATATATAATTCAAAAAAATAAAAAAGTAATATTTATTACATTTATATTGGAGAGAATATATAGTGGCTGTGGTAGTAATTTAATCATGGTAATAATATGATATCTAATGATTTATAAATTATGGTTTATGAAAAAGTAAAATATAATTATTATTTTTTAGTTAAAAATACTAAGGTTATAATAAAAACTTTAAAAAAGAGTGATAATTTATTTAATAAATTATTTATAAAAAGTAACTCTCTACTTGATTTTAAAAGAAGTTGTTAAAATTAGAAAATTAATGAAATAAATTATTTTGATAAAATTTATCAAATATTATTTTTATAAAAAATTATAAAATAAATAATTTATTGAGTTTCAACTTTAATCTTAAATAGAATCTTAATGTTTAATTAGCCACTTAGGGCAACAATTGACCTTTTGGGGGTGGGTTTGATCATTGATGGCTTGCACTAAAGTTTGTGTGCGCTGATGATTAATAATAATAATGGGATAAATATGAAATTAATCCTTATCCAAGCACTAATTTTGATTGTGATAATAATAAAATTCATTTTTAAATACTATTTTTTATAAAAAATCATGACATAATTTTATATTTTACCCCTAAGTAGCTACTTAAATTTTAAGATTTTATTTGAAATTAATGTTAAAACTCAACGAATAATTTATCTCATAAGTAATTAAAAATTAATGTTTGACGTTGAGTTTTATTATTATTACAACCGAAATGCCCATGGACCCATAATCGAACAAAAGAAAAAAGAAAAAAAAGTAGTACAGTAAAAATTCGACTAAATGTGATCCATTTAATGCCAATCTTTGACTGTGATTTGTTTGCTGTCACGGCCTGATAATCCTAATCCACCGTCAGATTTTTATCTTTAAAAAACATCACATCAGCCCGTGCCCATGCACTTTTACACGTCATCCACGTGGCGTAGTGGAGACAGCTCCCAGACACACAGAGAGTCCATATATATATATATTTTTTTATCTTTTATTTTCCATCTCCATATTCCTCAATCTACTGTACTCACTGCTATTTCTTAAGTCCATCGACAATCTATCACTGGATAGCTGAGCATCAAGCTAAATTATTAATTTGTTAGTTGGATTTTGGTCATGGTGAGTTTTGTTTTTTAACTATAGGCAGGCAAACTGTTGATACAGAAAAAGATGATCACAGGGCGGGGGGATATTGATTAACTGATTAGAATTCAAAACAAGCTACCCTGGTGACATACAAAAGTGGGGGATTTATACTGCAGAAACTACAGAATGCATACCACTCATTAGCCTTTAAAGTTTAAACCAGCACTCAAAATAGAATTCAACACCCGTGAGCCGTTAAGAATATTTTATGCCATTTGCCCACTCCTTGTTACCTACCTATGTTAGCTTTGGGTACTTTCGATACATTCCCAACACGGATTATGAATTTAATCACCAAGTTAAATAAGTTGAATGAATTAATGAAAGTGATAGATATTCTTACCTTTCTTTAAAAAAAAAATTATTTATTTATTCTTCAAATTTTTTTTTTTTATTGAATTATTTGTATACGTTTAAAAAAATACTTAAAAAAATATTATACAGGTGTAGTGTGTGATGCTGACATTAAGAAAAGACATGGAATTAAAAAAATGACTGGAGTTCTTGAGTGCACCAACCGAGGGCGATTTTTATAATTGGATTTATGAGTCAAACCGCACAAATCAACGCAATCTCCAAACATTATCGGAGCCTCTTACACCCCCTCTCCCTCCTAGAACATAGCCTCAATATACAAATGCAATAAACAAATAAATGTATTTTTTATAATTAATTATTTCTTCTGCTATTTGATTCTCCTCAATTTCTCGCCTTCAATCCGGTGCGTTCTGTTTTACGTTGATTCGTCACCGCGCTGACTGAATGATTCTGATTCTCTCTAAAGTGACGATCCCAAAAGCCTCGTTTGCTGTGCACTAAAATTTTCAATTATTCATAGCTTTAACTTTTGTGATTCCGAATATATTCTGTTTCAAACAAATTGGAATTCTTAATATACCCTTTTGCCGATGCAGGACTGTTGCTTTTAATTGCGTCCAATAAAAAAGCGACAGACTGTGCCGCCGTTTTGATCGAAGATGAGGAAAATTGTGGGATCTGCTTGCTACTTTCGATCAGCTCTGCGGCATCGGAAATATGATTATTGGAGTAGTTTTACGACGAGGCCAAACTATTTGATAGAGAATTATCACAATTGTGCTTACAGAGTTGCTAATAATGCTGAAATTGAAAGTTTTTTACGTTCTAAATTTATGGCTTCAAGAGCTCTGTCAACGGATGCTGCTGCTAACTCTTCCATTGGAGGTTTTTTTTTTATTCTTTGTTCTGGGTTTGTGTTGTTTATAAATGCTTTTTGGAATTTTTTTTTTTTGGTTATTGTTGTTGTTGTTCTTCTTCTTCTTCTTCGTTGGGGAAGTGCTTTCCGAAAGCAATTTAGGACTGCCTATTGCAGTCTCTGTTGCAATCTTATATATTACCAGTAAAGATGCATTTGGGATTGTTCTTGCAAAAGAGTGCTTTTCTGGAAAAGCACATATCAAATGCCCTCGAACCTCTGAAGTGTTTTTTTCTTCAAATATTGCAGAATTGAAATATACAAGTGCTTGACGGGCTTCAAAAGCATTTCAAAATGTACTACTGGATTTTCTTTCTTGGTTTGTGTATTTATTGGGTTTCTGTGGTTTGGTTTCAGAAGTAAATAGAGCAGCTGCAGGGCCTCTTGTGGAGTACGAGCGAAGGATTACTGCAGGTGAGCTTTTCGATGGTGATGCCTGTCAGGTATGTAAAGTCCAACTTTAACATTGCATGTTTTCTTGTATTGTTTTAATGGATAATGGATGTACTTAAAAGTATCATTAATGGGAGATTCATGCCTACGGTTGAACTAAGCTTCACATTTGATGAACTTATCGTGTAGGTACTGGTTGCTTTAATCTAGAACTGCCTATTGATGTGGCATGTGGATAAGAAATCTTTTTCCCAACATACAGTTTGGGAAATTTGGTTCTCATTTGCCGGATTGTTGGTGTTAAATTTTGATTGGACTGTCGATTGCAGTTTCACAAATAAAATTGCACTTGGTCTTATATGATTTCTGTTTAGAGGGTGCATTGATAAGATAGCTAAGAAGTGAGTGGGCCACCTACTATGTTGTTTAAGGATGTAAAAGTTGCTCTGAAAGTGATTTTTTTTTCTCAGTTAGGAACGTTAGGAGAACTTCAAAGACTGTATAATGAGCTTGTTGAATCAGCTGATGCCTGTAAGTTAGATCGCTATTCATCTTCTGAGAAATCTGGAAGGTAAATATTACAGTTTACTCTTATTTTGTTCTGATTTCAACTAATGAATTACATTTTGATATTGCAGGATCACTCTCCTGTTCATCTTGCCTAGTTATTTTTTTTTTTGATTTGTAATTCCACAATATTAATGTGATTCGAATTTACATAACTATTTATAAGATAGTCCTGTTTGTCTACAGGAGTAGGTGGCTGTGGTCTCGTTTACTGCCACAATCTTCATGCTCACCTGTCAAAGGATTGTATCTTTATGGGGGAGTGGGGACTGGGAAAACAATGTTGATGGACCTATTCTTTGATCAATTGTAAGTCAAACATACATATCATTTTTTCCAAATCTTTTGATAAATTACTTAGCCATTCAGATTATTCTAGTAACAAATTCTATAAACTTTAAATATGGAATTATTGAAATTTTTGGTAGTTTTACTCCCATCATGGTTACTTTGGGCTTCCTGATAGCTGCTGTTTATATCCTTAGGCCCTGCAATTGGAGAAAGAAGAGGATCCATTTTCATGACTTCATGTTGAATGTCCACAGCCGTTTGCAAGTAAGAGACAAGACAAGTTTTTATTTATCCAGATTGATATGAATTCTATGAAATTCTTATTATCAAGAAAAATAATTTTATTGGTCCAGTTTAGGCTTGTGTTTCACTCATACAGTTGAATTTTGCATTAGATTGTAGAACAGCACTTGGACAGCTTTTGGCTTGTCAGTGAACTTTTTTTTTTTCCTTATCTCAAAGTAGTTACAATTTTCAACATTAATGGTCAAGAAAGTTTTTACAAAATAAATAAATAAAGAACTTGCTGGTGAAAGCACTATTTAACCTTTACGAATAAGTTCGATCCTGTCTTGTTTATCTTACATGGCACTTGATCATAGCAGATATGCAAGTGCACTCATGTCTAATGTTGAATTCTTGCAGAAGCACAAGGGTGTATCCGATCCGCTTGAAGTTGTCGCAGCAGAGATATCTGATGAGGCTATTTTATTATGCCTAGATGAGTTTATGGTACAGTGGTTATTACACCATTTTCCATAAAAAGTAGAAAGAAAATCATTGTGTCTTGTAACACTAATATTTGTATTGATATTTGTTTTCTGTGTTATTTAGGTGACTGACGTTGCCGATGCATTGATACTTAATCGTCTTTTTAGACATCTATTCGGCAATGGTGTTGTAAGTGATAAAATATTGTGTGATCTATATTTTGTCTCTTCACTCAACATGGTATGAACTTTAGATATCTGATGGAAACTGACATAGGGATTATATTTCTGCCCATGTTGGGAGGCAAGTGTAGATTCTGGTTTCCACTTCAAACCGTGCTCCAGACAATCTATATGAACGTGGATTACAGAGGGATCTTTTTCTACCATTTATTTCCACTTTGAAGGTATGTATGTGGACTAAACACGTGTATTTAATCGCCTTGTGAGCTTTAGGATATTTGTATGATTCTTTGATATTGTATAAACTTAATTGATTTGGAAAACATGTATTGCTGTAGGAAAGATGTGTTGTCCATGAAATTGGCTCATCAGTAGACTATAGGAAAATGACATCGGTATGCTATCATTTCTCTCTTTTAAGTTTCAAGAGTATTTCTGCTTTCAAGATTATAGTTATAGTTCTCTTTATTATGTTACAGTTTCTGATTGCTCTGTTTGTCCTTGAACTACAGGCTCAACAAGGTTTCTACTTTGTTGGCAAAGATTCATCGGAAGTTATGAAGCAAAAGTTTCAGGAGTTGATTGGTGAACATGAGGCCGGACCACAAGAGGTGGAAGTAGTAATGGGAAGGAAATTGCAGGTTTGTGCTGGTATGTACTTTGCCACAGAATGTGGGCAGTGATGGTTATTTATTTCTTGATTTTGTTGTGTTTAGGTTCCATTGGGTGCTAATGGATGTGCATATTTTGAATTTGAGGAGCTTTGTGACAAACCTCTTGGAGCTGCTGACTATTTTGGATTGTTCAGTAAGTCATTTCTGTCTGGGTGGATCCTGATCTGTTTATAGGGTTATATATCCAGACATTACGATGTATATGCTCTGTTGATTTGTTGAGTTTAACAAACTTATTAGCCCAAATAACAATAGTAACTCTGAAATATAGGAAACTGATCATCTACATAATTATACAATTATGACCTGTTTACATTTTTTCCTCTGAAGATTTAATTCCTTCTGCAAATATTATGCCTTGTCTTCTATTTTCTTTGTGATAAATTCTTATACAGGTTTTCTTCTTTTCTTCTGGCAGAGATTTTTCATACCTTGGCACTGGAAGGTGTCCCCATATTTGGACTTCGCAATAGGACAGCAGCATATCGGTTTGTCACTTTAGTTGATGTATGTCCCGTTACCTCTTCGTGGTCCAGTGGTTTTTGGAATTCTAGACTACCACAAGTTTGGCACTAATTCTATGATCGCTTGATCACTCGTTTAAACTGCTGCGGTTACAGGTAATTTATGAGAACAGGGCTCGCCTGTTGTGTACGGCTGAGGGTAGCCCTCTTCAGCTTTTCAATAAGATAGTGACGATATCTGATGCCCAGCAAATGGCACCTAGAACCTCCTCGAGATCTATGAGAAATGACGAAGCTGATCTTTGTGTGGACAATGAATTGGGATTTGCAAAAGACCGCACAATTAGCAGGTGACTTTTGAAAATACTAGGGATTTTGCATTGGGGAAATCATAATAGCAGGATTTGTCTTTAATTTGGATGCAATCTTTGTTTTTAATTGTAATTATTGCCGATTAAGGAAAACCTCTTATCATTACAGATTAACAGAGATGAACAGCAAAGAATACTTGGAGCAGCATGCTGCCATGTTATCCGAGAAGCAGCTCTCATAGCAAATTGACAATGTACAATTGCATATGCAGTACAAGCAGTGATACATTGACAATGGGAGTGATTCAGCATCAACATTCTTGTATTTTACTTGACATGATGTGCTGCTGAGCCAGCAGCCGTGATCAATACTAGCGTATACCTAGGTTGGGTCAAATGAAACATGATTTAACCTTTTGTAAGATCAATTATTATACTTTACCAAAATAAAGTATGTCTCTTTCATCAATTATGCTGTCACAAAAGTATTGTATACCTGAAAATACCGTGCACAGGTTAATTCTATTGAGGAATGTGTCTGTTGTTGTATCAACCGGATTTTGAATGTAGCCGAAATTAGTGAATGGTAAGTATATTTTTCACCATTTAATTAGGCTTGTTGCCACATTGTTGTGATTTTACTTTGGGTATTATCGAAAGTTGCCGCAACTATTCTTTTCTTTTCTTCTCTTTTTTGAAACAAAATTATAATGGATATGCTATCCGTAATTGAGCTAGAATTATAAATCCAAAGGCTTAAATGAAACGTGGTGATTTTACTTGCTGAGTAAAACCGTATTATTTTAGTGACAACCGACACTAAAAAGTTATAGACATATGAGGTACTATTTAAATTAAAAAAATAACCATCAAATAAGATTTTGTTCCAAAATCTTCTTTACAAAAATAGGACAAGTTGAAGTTTATAATAATTGAAGATATTTTAAAAGTTATCATTTCATGAACAGTAATAGGAAATTAACCCAAAAAAAATGTGTGGCAATAGAACAATTTAATTTATTAAGTATGAATTTCCTTCATTTTTTTTATATTTTTTATGGAAAGATTTTATTTTATACGAATTGTTTTTAATTTTCAAAAAAATGTATATTCATTTATAAATACAGTAGAACCTCGATAAATTAATAATCTTGGGACTATGAAAAATTTATTAATTTAGTAAATATTAATATATAAATAAAATAATAATTATTAATTTATAAAATTAAAAAATGTAATGATTATGTCAAACTGTATGGTATGATTCTAATTTAATCTTGATTGAGTAAATCAGTTACTTAATAATTAGTTGATAAGATTGCGATTAGATGGAAATTCATCAAAGATGACTTTTTAATAGATGCAATATATTAAGTTGATCTCTTTTTTATTTGTCTTAACATAGCATAAAGAATATAACAATAATTTCTCATATGAAAAGTGTAAAAAAATTAATAATAACCTATGAAATACCTAAAAAATTATGCCAGTACCAACAAAGAAAATTATAGGCATATTATATATATTTAGTTACTAAATAATTAATTATTAATTTATGTATTAATTGGGTTCCATAAAAGAATAAGATTTTTTTTTTAAAAAATTATTATCTAATTACTTATGTACAACGTTGACCACAAGTCTGGGATCAATAAACCTATTATTTGATTGAGGTTATCAATTTATGGAATATTAATTTAATACTATTAAAAAAAGGAAAAAAGAAAAACTGGGAAAATGATAAAATTACAACGGTTATGGTTATGGTGGCATGAAATGTGTATGCTACCTCAAACTATAAGTATAAAGCTTCCCTACAAACACGTAACCTCGTTAAGCTCGTGATCAGAGTCCTGCATTACCAAATTCCCTTCGTTTCTGCTCTCCGATTAGCTATCGGTAGTCTCTATGTATATCAATGTATGCACACATGCATGCTATGTATGATATGAAATTGCTTTAACAATTTATGTATGTTTATGTTTAGTCTGACATACATGTTTTGGTTTATGTCAGTTAATTAGCTAATGCTTTTGGATTTTCATGATGCTCTTGTTCTTTCATTGTAGTTTAGCTAGATTCTTGAAGCAGTTACTCTTACTTTTTCTAATTAATTTATTTTTTTGTTTCCAGGTTTTAATGTCAACAAGATTCTTTGAATTTTATTGATCGAGTAGATTCAAAAAGGCCATTTACAGGTATTTGTAGTGTAGCTGATTCTTGGGGTTCTTAATCTATATCATGTGATCTTAAGGATAGGAAATGGGAATTCTTATTTTACCGATAATATATATATATAACAAAAATCAAGGCATTGAAAAATTATCAGAACTTTAGCAATGACATATTGTTGAGAATATACCTTGTTTTCATGATAAGGGATGCTTGTTTTCTTGAAATAGAATGGCAGCTAGCAGTGGCACTCAGCCGATAAGAAAAGCCATTGCCGCCTTGAAGGACACCACAAAAGTTGGATTGGTAAACTTAAACAGTGAGAATAAGGTAATTTAATTTACATCCAAAAACTTCATTAATGCAATCTTGTAGTTAATTAATAATTTTCTGTAATTAATAATGCAAGAGCAATCTATCATGTACTCCAGGGACTGGATGTTGCCATTGTTAAGGCAACGAACCATGACGAAGTATTACCAAAGGAGAAACACATCAGCAGTGAGTGATCATTTCTTATTATTTGCAATATTAACCTTGTAATGTTTTTGGGTTTCAATTAAACCTTTCAAGTCCAGAAAATTTGTGCTTAATCTTGTGTTCTGGGATATGTGATTATACTTTTTTATGATTTTTGGTATATGAATGTGTGCCAACTCTTTTCATGTTTTCAGAGATTCTTGAAGCCGTTTCAGCTTCGAGACCTCGTGCTGATGTTGCTTACTGCATACAAAGTCTTGCCAAGCGTCTCGCTAAAACACATAGTTGGACAGTATGTCCCTAATCACCTTGTTTATCTTTCTGTTTGAATTTTTATGTTTCTTTATATTGTATCATTGTTGTTGCTTATTTTGCAATTAATCTCACTGCTTGGTTTGTTCTCAGGTAGCATTAAAAACCTTGATAGTTATACACCGTGCACTGAGGGAAGTTGATCATTCATTTTGTGATGAGCTAATAAATTACAGCAGGGGAAGAGCTTTCATGTTTAATCTATCTCATTTCAGGGACGAATCAAGTCCAGTTGGTACTCTATGTTCTCTTAGCTCATCTAATCTCAAGGTTTGCAATATGCTGTACTTACAATAAATAACTTTTTATGCTTGAAGCATGGGATCATTCTGCCTGGATTCGTAATTATGCTTTATATCTTGAAGAGCGAGTGGAATGTTTCCGCATAATGAGATATGATGTTGGGAAGAGCCACATGGTGAGCAGCTTGGGATTCAACTCTTTATCTTCTTGATAAGTTTTGAGTGTACATAAGAGAATTAAACCCCCAAATTTGTCTAAAAGTATGTATATACTTCTAGTTCTGTAGATTAAATACTTCATATGCTTCTTTATGATTCCTTGTTGACAGGGAAGTAGGAGACTTAGCATCCCAGGCTTGCTTGATCAGCTGCCTTCCTTGCAACAGCTTCTTTTTCGCCTTCTTGGCTGCAAGGTAATATATCCGCGAGTCATATTATGCTATTTCATTGGTATTCTTGATGTTAATGGTATATTTCTGATACTGTGCATCATTTATGCAGCCAGAAGGAGCCGCTTTATACAATAATTTGATACATTATGCACTTTCAATTGTAAGGATTATCTATAGCCCTCTAACATTATGCTGTTGTTTAGTTTCAATTGATTCTCTACTATACTGATTTTGTGCCTTTATTAGGTTGCAAGTGAAAGTGTGACGCTGTATGTCTCAATTACTGATGGAATTCTCAAATTAGTTGATAAAGTGAGTTTTTGCTGTATGAGTACTTTTGTGTCCCATTTGCCAAAGTAGAAATTGATGGCATTTAATTATCTTCTGTTGCAGTATTTTGGGATGCCGCGTCATGATGCTGTTAGAACACTTGAAATTTATCGGAAGTCTGAGAGTCAGGTACATATTTTTATGCCTGAGTGTCAATATGTAATTTTGATCCCCTTGGTCCTCTTATCCAACACTATTCAACTTTCTTGTATGTTGCTGCAGGCAGACAGCTTAACTTCATTATTTGAGATCTGCAGGGGGCTTGACTTTGGGAGAGGGCAGAAGTACATCAAAATTGAAAAGGTTTATGAAGGAACAATTTGAGAAAACATTTTGTGTCAAGTCTTTGGCTGTACTTGTGCTTTTCAATTGATTTTTTTATTTGCCAACTGACTTAATTTGCTTGAGATTCATTTTGCAGCCCCCTGCATCATTTATGACTGCCATGGAGGATTATGTGAAGGTGGCGCCACACATCTTCATGTTACAATGTACAGCAGTATGATGTCCCAAAGCTTCTATTTTGTCTATATGGAAAACTGTTTAATTATTCCCATATTTCATGTTCTTCCTGATTTTTTCATAGAAATGGAAAAAAGAAAAAACAAAACTTCATTTTATGTACCAAAATCTTTTAGAATTAGGAAAGATGAATCAATCTTCAGAATTTATTAACTTTGTTGCATTATTAGAAAAGAATAGTTCAGTCCTTATTTCTTAAAAACTAGGAGATGTAGTCTAAGCCAGCCTTCTTAAAATTAACAAATACATAACTATGCCATGCATATCTTACTTCTTGAGCTAATTTTCACTATCTAAAATTGTTATTAAACAGATGGTGATCAGAATGTTGCTCGGATAGAAGCTCCAAAATTAGATGCTACTCCTGAAGCTGATTTGTCAACCGATCGACAAGACACGGGGATTAAAAAAAATTCAGACCAGCCTGTGGCAACACCCAAACCAGCAAGCAATGACCAAAGAGATGCTCTAGCTACGCAGCAGCTTATCAACACTGAAGACACGCAACAGACTACAAACCAAAGTGAGGCTGCTGCCTCACAGCAGATTACTGACCTTTTGGTAATGGTTTAGCTGAATTAATAACACTCTAGGGTTCAATAGAATATTGTTCAAGTTGTATATTCTGATATTTTTTCAATTTTTATTCTTGGAGGGCTTGGAAGAGCTAGCCCAGCAGGTATCTGAAATGGATGAGAAGAACTCCCTCGCATTGGCAATTGTTACTCCTGGTGAATTACTTATATTCTCTATGAGCTCTTCATTGTGTTTTTTTTTTAAGTATCCATTTGATGATCATTTTACAAGAACTAATTAAAGGTTGTATCTCGTGTTTCATCACAGAAAACCAACTAAATTCTGAAAACAACCTTACTATGATGGCATGCCAGACTATGGGTTGGGAGCTCGCACTTGTTACAGCACCAAGCTCTAATGTAGCTGCAGTTGCAGGGAGTAAACTGGTTAGTTCTTCATGTCCCAAGGATTCATTGCGATTATCATTCTTCTCTTCTCATCATTATATGGTTGATGCAACAGATTAAGAATGGTTTATTGCTAACTATATGGTCAAATGCAGGCTGGTGGCCTGGATAAATTAACACTGGATAGTCTATATGACGACGCGATAGCGAGAAATGCAAACCAGAATAGTAGTAACACGGTATGGCAGCAGGTGGGCTCCAATCCTTTTGAAGCAGATAGTTTGAACCAGGATCCATTTTCTGCTTCCAGCGGTGTAACACCCCCAACTAATGTGCAAATGTCAGATATGATCCAACAACAAAATTTTATGACTCAGCAACAGCAGCAAGAGCAAGAGCTACATATGACAGTCCAGAATGCAACCAGTTCTTCAAATCCATTTCTTGACCAAAGTTTGCCATCTCACCCACCTCAGGATCCTTTCTGTGGTTTGATTTAAGATACAAGTCAAAAGTTAGGAAAATGATTAACATTTCCGTTCCAGGATGTAGACTTTGAAACACTGATTTTGTTGCCATATGTATATATGTAGGCTCTGTCATTTCTTTCAAGATTATTTATCAAACAGCTGTGAGATCAAATCAGCTTAATTTACATAGTGTTTATCAAACATTTTAGAGCTCTTCTAGAGAACACTACCGAATGGAGCCTCAAGCATGTAACTTGTATGCCACACAAGCTAAAATTATGATGAAAAAATAAAAAATTATAAGAGCTGGCTGCTGCAATGAAATAAAAGGCGCTGAATATCTCCCATGGTTGTTGCACCAAACTCAGCCCCATCCCAAATATATCTGTACTTCCGTTATTGATTAGGTTGCTAAATTAGGCAATAACCATATTTGAATTTTGCGTGCTTATGACTTTGGAACTTGGGTGGGGTAGTTAATTCCGTGTGTGGAATAAAAGTATCTTATCTCAAAATATTGACGTTGAACACAAGTTCATCAGTATAAATTGTCTGGAATGATCTCATTTTTCATATACCACAAAAATTCTGAAGTCTTAAGAGCCCCCAACCCCAAGGTATATGGGTTCTTTCTTTTCTTGATAATCAAGGCATGATTTGATTTGCTAGCTTTGCGTTGTGCAGTAGTATTTAGAGTTAATTATATCTATTATCCTATATATTCTTATTTTTGTGGCCATCGCATGCATGCAGGTGGTGAAACAATGGAAATAGTTCAGGTAAAAGAGTCAACAATTATACGGCCTGCTCAAGCAACCCCCAGACATAGCCTACGGTTGAGTGATTTAGACCTGCTGATGCCGGCAAGTCACGTCCCCACTTTGTATTTCTACCGACGGCCAGATTATTCTTGCAATTTCTTTGAAGGTGGTTTGCTGAAGGAGGCTTTGAGTAAAGTTCTTGTCCCGTTTTACCCCTTGGCTGGAAGATTGGGTAAAGATAAAAATGATAGAATTGAAATAAAATGTAACGGAGAGGGAGTTTTATTTATTGAGGCTGAAACAAGTTGTGTGATTGATGATTTTGGTGACTTTGAATCAAGCCTGAAGCTCGTGCAGCTTGTTCCACCTGTTGATCACACAAAAGATGCATATTTTCATCCCCTTATTATGGCACAGGTACGTATGAGAATAAGAATAAAAAGCGGAGCTCGTGTTTTCTCCGCATTTTGTTAAAATGAAATTGGGAGCTGCTCCGACAAAAGAATTATTCGTAATACGTACTTGCTTGGTCGCTTTATTTTGTTTATAGGTGACTCGTTTTAAGTGTGGAGGGGTTTCTCTTGGACTTATGATGCACCATATACCAATGGACGGAGCTACCGCATATCACGTCATCAAGTCATGGGCTGAGATGACACGTGGCATTCCTATTAGCACTCCACCCGTCTTTGATCGAACTATACTAGATGTCGGGGTCCCAGCTTCTGCAGCATTCCACCACATCGAATACGATCCCCCTCCTTCCATGAATAGTCCTACTCAAAATCCTCAACCCATTTCCACTGCAATCCTGAAATTATCACATGGTCAAATGAACATCCTTAAAGAAAAATCTAAGGCAGATCACGGATCCTCATCCACTGCCAAGTATACCAGGTTTGAGATTGTAGCAGCACATATATGGCGCTGCGCGTGTAAAGCACGGGGGCTGTCTATTGACCAAGCTACCAAGTTAGATATTCCCACGTCTGGGCGGTTTAGAATGAATCCTAAATTTCCACTAGGGTACTGTGGCAATGTAAGCTTCAGCACTGCATCAATGGCCTTGGCAGGTGATATTCAATCGGAATCGTTGAATTATACAACGGAGAGAATTCACAAAGCACTTAAATTGATGGATGACAAGTATATGAAGTCAGGGCTTGCTTACCTGAAGCAACAACCTGATTTAACGGTTATGAAGCGAGACGCCAGAATTATAAATTGTCCAAACCTGCTTATAACCAAATTGGCAGACATGCCTATGTACGATGTGAATTTTGGATGGGGTCGGCCGGTGTTTACGATGCCTGTTGCCGGTCTGGACGGAGAGATTTGCATCTTACCCAGTCCAGCCAATGATGGGAGCTGGTTAGTGGTTGTAGACTTGGAAACTAATCACTTGCGCCTCTTCAACAAGTTTTTTTATGACATCTTTCCGTAATCCCACGGTGTAAGAATATCCGTGGGTGGTGTCGTGTTGATACTTACGATCTTATTATATGCTGATATGTTCGTGATGATGAACTCCCTTTTATTCTTTTGAAATGAATAATGAACTGTTTGAATGTATTGAACATGCAGAGCTGCTAATTCTGAGAATTGATGATAATACAAAAGCGTATCTCAGGCATAATCCACAACTTTTAACAGGACCCGACAGCCAAGAGGATTTCGTTTGCTTATGGGATAATAGCCCCTATTTTTCTGCATTTTATTAAACAAATAATATTTTCTTTTCCTATTTCTCAAACATGACTGTATATAATCCCTGCTAGAAAATAACTGAAACAGCTTTTATATTGCTATGATCTAATAAAATTATCATCAAAAACCTATTTTTAGTAAAAATATACAAATTATATATATCTTTGTTCTTTATTCAATAAAACAAGAAAACTAAATAACACAAAGTGTTGTCAAATTTTTCGGTATCAGTTTTAATCTCTCCAGAGCAAGTGTTACACATTAAAGGCAATCTCATTGAGATATATAAAAACATGTGCTGTAATAATTTTTATTTTGGGTCTCGTTATGATGCCATAATTTTTTAGTGTAAAAAATATGCACTGTTGATATATATTATTTTTATTAATAAAAATTTTAAATTATTAAAACCACTTAAAAAACTGGTTAAACAAGTTATTTTAAATTAAAAAAAAATGAGATATAATAAAATACGATCTCTTTATTTTATCTGATTGAATACACTCTCAATTTTATCTGTCATATTTTTGTATTTGAAATTAGATTCTTGAATTACGTAATAAAGTTGAATAAACAAAGAGATTCCGTAAGTTGATGGCACTAGAAGATTAAAATCTAGACAATTGTTTCGATGCCATTTGTGGTAATGGTTTCAATGCTCAGTGCAACTTTTTAGAGAAATATTTTGATTGGCTACAGTCTACATGTTGATAGAAACTAAAATATAAATTAACTTCTGCCCTGTAACTGATGAAAAGTCGATAAAGAAGCAATTTGACATTGGAAAGGTTGGCGCAAAAGAAGAATTTTGTGGTTTGTTTTGAAGACTTTTAATGCAATTGAAATCATTGAAGAGTTAGTAGACAAATTGACAAGTTACTGCCGAGATGAATTTATTGCCATTGTTTAGGCTATAAATAGAGAGGTGACGAGCATTCTAAATTTGAGAGAATTTTGCTTGTAAAGTTTGTAAAATAATTTTATTAAAAAATTATTGTGAGAATATGAATAATTAAGAGATATGTTTTTAAAATGTATGTAAAAATATTGGGTATATTTAAATTCTGAAAAATAAATTTATTTACTCTTGTACTATAAATAATTGTTAATAATATAATTATTTTTCTCTTATTACTGTAGACGTAGTTGTAATCGACAAACCATTAAATTTTTATATTATTTATTTTTTGTAATTATTTGGTGCACTTGGTTCTACATTCTCCGCACAATAGGAAATATAGGCAAAGAATTCATCTTGATTTTGTCATTCTCCAAAGCATCTGGCGAGTTACTGATCATAAAATTTTCCAGGCATGGGACAGATTGGACAGCTTGGAGATATCATTTCAGAATCTCCTTGGTCTCGGTGGCATGATCAGCTTTATAAACACTCACCAGTTCCATGTTTTTGAAAATTTTCAGGATGGTTTCTTCAGGTTTCAAGTTGTGGCAGTTGAACGTGAATGGAGCAGATTCTTTATTTCTCCACAGCCATATGTTTCTTGTATTCAGAAAAATATGTCCTGCTTATCAGTAAATCTCTAAAATTACTTGAAAGCCATGTTACCATGTTAGAAGCAGTTATAATGAAATGGAAAATTTTTATTTAGCCTAAAAATCAAAAGCTTTGCTCTTGCTCTTGACAAGAACTGCTTATTTCATAGCACTTCAATGCGAAAGAATCTGAACTATTTTTGTTATTCTAATTGATTTTATAATGAATCCTTGTAAATTTAAGTTGTATTCAATATATATTAATCGATGATAGAAGTATGGAATATATACACATGTATGTATATATATATCAATTCATATGTCTTAATAACTATATATAAAAAAAAAAATCATATCTAGTAACTTTTTTTCATACCATTTTTTTTATATGTTACCCATTGCCTTTCTGTAGTAGTATTTTGCAAAATGTCATTATATTTTTTATTATATTTTACATGAAAATACAGTAGATTATAAATGTAAAGTCTAATTTTTAATAGTATAACACTTTTTTAATTTTCTTTTTGTCTAAAACCCATATTTAATGATAAAACCTAAAAACAAATTTCTTTTATCCTCTTGCAACTATCCATGCCACCATAGTAATTAAAGCCTCACATCTCTTAATCATTAATTAGAGCTGGCATCAAATTGCGAAAACAATGAACTTTATTAAATAGACTAAATTTGTATCTGGTTACTTTTTTTTTTTTTTTTATATTGATGTAAAGATTTTGTATGGATTACCCATTAATTTTTTTAATTTTGAAGTTTCAAATCTCTTCCAATATTTGAAATTTCTGGATTGAAATAAATCTACTTTTAGTATTTCCACATTGAGCCCATGTGTGAACACCTGAGGCAAGAATATGCACATTGAGCTCTTTTGGAACAACTTTGGACACTTCAACAAAACCAGCATTTCAAGTGCTACAAAGCTAATGTTAATTTAAGATTAAAGAACTAATATTTATCAATAACCTGTAAGTTAACAAATATATTTTAATTAATTATTTAATTATTCACTATATTAAATAAATAATTGAGATTAAAACACTTAAGTCTAAGAGTCTACAAAAATCTCATTATCAATACTGTAAAAACAAATTCAGTATCAGAAAGAAATCCTTTTTTTTTTTTTAACTTAAAACTTTTATGATTGGTGATTGCAGTGCCGACTTGCTGAAAATTACAGGTCAAAACTCAATTAAAAAATAATAATACATCGATTTCAAGCCCAACACCGTCATCCGAAACACTGCTGAGAAAATAGTAATCGAACACCAATAGAGGAACCATCACATTGTTAGAATCAGTACCTTAATCTTTGGACAGATGTTTAATATCAGATAATTAATTGCTCATTAAAGCTGTACTCAGATAAAAATGGAAGTAAAAAGACACTTGTAATATTGTCTTCAAAACAGTCAAGAACAACATATTGACTGTCAATTTACAAGACACCAAACAAAATAAGGAAACTGCATCACTTCAAAAACTCTTAACATGCTCAGCTTGTAAGACTTAACTCACATTTACAATGTGATGCCCAAGGGAGGATACCTCTTTCACTATATGGTCTGTGTCCGGGCTTCTCACACTGTGATCCCATGAAAAATTCAAGTTATATTGAACCAAGCTATTTCTGGAATGATATTGAGTAGGAGCCAGTGTTCGGATCTTTAACAGCTTTGAAGTTATCGACGCTCATCCCAAAACGGCCCAGGATAGAGTTACCCATTTCTTTCAGCTTTCCTGCTCAAAGGAAACAATTTCACATTTTGATTAATGAATGACTGAAGAAGTATGCACACAAAAGCATGGGAAATGTCGCATGAAAATTGCACCCTAGATGTTTGTCAAAAAGAAGAATTAGGTACTCTAATTATATATAACCATTATTCTAATACAAATTCTTTTCTGACATCGCAACTCCTCCACTCTCACTGTGTACCAATGATAACCCTTCAAATAAAATGACTTCAGTGTATGACTAATAGGACATTGCTGTGCACATACCAAAGCATGTGCACAAGCATAGAATCCTTGTTTGTCAAAGGTGTGTCATACCCAAAATTTTTGTTTTAAAAAAAAAAAAAACACAAATACACATAACAGGACCAAACAACCATTGAGGAACATTTAAAGTAGCTCTTTGCAATATTGCAGTCAGTATTAAACTTCACACCTCAAATTGAAATTTCTACACCCTCCAAAAACTTCTGTTTAATTCTCATATTTAATTGAAAACTGTGGGCGGCAAAGCAGATTCCATAAACAAGTAACAACTATCACTTCCCATGCATGTTATGTTCCAAAACCAATCAATTCTTTCAGTCATGTGACACCTAGTCCTTACAGTCTATCTCAAGGAAGTATGCTCAAAATCTCATTCACAACAATAACTTCACATAGTCAAACCCACAATTTTAATTAATTAATTAATTCTCTTTCCATTTTCTGTTCCAACTTCTAGCTGCATGTAAGAATTCATCTACTTCTGACTCCAAGGTATTAATGGACCATCATAAAACACAGTTTGCAAAGACATGAAATTGGCATATAGCTATGAGTTCTCAACAATGTAACAACAAATATACTATAATGGCCATTACTAATAAGGGTGAACTGGTAAAAAGTGATTAAAAAAAAAAAAAATGTCTAGATGCCTCATTCATGTGCTCCAATTGATGAATATAGAGAATGGTGTGCCTTAGAAACAGCCTTCAATTTTTGTTTCAACATCTTCCAACAACCTACTCTGCAGACAGATATGTATCTCTGTGATGCAGAATGCATGTGTAAGTGGGTGGAGACAAGAGGGTTCCATCAGCGTACACTCAATTTGGGTTAAAGGTCTTGACGGAACCTTATTTCACCAAGATATCTTCAGTCCTTGTTATGATTGTAAATTCTTATTTCTGTATCAACAGCTTTATTTACTGCCATGTATATCATTCTTTGATACATACTAATGTTTCACAGTTTCTTAATGTGGAGAAAATGAAATCACAGAAGAAAATCATTGCCAAGTTTACCAATCATCTCGTCCTTCATCTTTTCGCGTTTTTCTGCTGCCAATGGTTCCAAACGAAGAATGGTTCTCTTGGCTTGATTATTTGAAGGATCAAATTCCAAGATTTTCTTCATATCTGTGATTGCAAAAATGAAGAAAAGTTAAAAGAAAATGAAATTTGAAATTAAAAGTAGTTACAAAAGTGCCACACGTCAGCCAGTGAAATGTAAAGAACTTAATGGAAGGTTGACAAAGAAATGCAAGACTCAGGGTTCAAAACCAAACTACATAATCCAACATAGAACGAACAAGAAACTAAAATGTATTTATTATGTAAATGACAACAATCATCAAATCCCGAATACCAGCAATTGCCTCTTCAAAGTGTTCAAGCTTTTCATGCGCCTCTGCTCTTCTGATCAGTGCTTTCATATATGTAGGATTAAGCTCCAAAGCCTTTGTGCATTCCTTGATAGAGTCCTCGAATTTTCCCTAATGTATATTATCATCAATCTAGAGTTAGAAAATCACCGATGCAAAACAAACAACATGACCCGCAGTTTCCACAGGATAAACAAAAGGTGGTAGATTTTAAAATATGAAGTAATTATCCATAAATTTCTATCTCCATAATACCTTCCGAACTTGAACATCATCATGTCTATTTGAAAACAATACAACAAATCGGAAGGAGAAAGGATCAGATCCACTCAAAGTAAACTCCAAAAGTAATAGTACAATGAACTACTATAGAGAATAAGGTTTTCAGAATCTAATAAAACAAAAATCCTATGCATTATAAACAAATCTAAACAAGCAAACAGACAGACAGAACTTAAAAACATCAAATGCCTCATGCTTTATTAATTTCTTCTTTAGTAACAACACTGTCACACCTAGCAATTCACATTTTCTAAATCCTTTATACTTTATGATGCATAAACAAAACAATGTGTTGTTATTGAATGTAATGCAGATAAAAGAGTAACATACAAGCTTCAAAAAGCATATTCCACGATTTGAATGACATATTGAACGCAGCTCTGCCGTTGCCACTTCCTTCTTCTCCGATGCCGATTCCCCCTCCTTCATCTCCGGCGCCGGAGCTGATTCCGCTCTCTCTGGAACCGATGCCACTCGCAAAGCTACCTCATACTGTAACAACGCCTCTTCATATTTTCCTTCACCAAACAACTTATTCCCTTCAAGTTTCGCCTCATTCGCTTCGGCTAACGCTTTCTACATAAAATCAATCAGTAATTCTCCAATCATTTTCTGCACTAGCTGAATTCACCAAAACTTGTAAAACAGAAATAACAATAATAATAACAAAGAGCAGAAATGAAAAACCAAGCTCAATTCGTTGTCGTCTAGAGGAACAGGCTGTTCTTCTTGTTTCAGCTCGTCCTCGTTGCCGTTGTCGTTGTCGCTGACGTCGCGTTCACTGGCGGTTTCGAATCCGTCGGATACGTCGCCGTTTCCGTTTGTTGTCGGAGGATTTGCTGCGACAGTCTCTTTTTTTGCGTCTTCTGGCTCTTGTTCTATCACCACCATATTTTCAGTTGACTGAAGACTTGGAGTTAGGATTAGGGGTCTGGCTCTCCTACGAATGATATCAAGAAACTCAACAAATTATTTAATTTCACTCCCGATTTCCAGAAACCTCGCTTTCTTTTCCTTCTTCTTGTACTTGCATTGTTCACAAAGTAACAATATAACAAAAAAATTAATTAAATAGAAATGCCAAAACCGCCAACCAAACGAGAAGAGTCGCAATTAGGCCGGTTCAGTCTATCCATAGCCCAAAGTCAAATCTGGGCTTATACATAGTAGCTTTTATACGAGCCGGACCCCAGCCCCGATTTAACCCATTTGACATCTGTGGATCTAACACATAGCCCATCAAACGGTGATGATCATTTTTCATTGAAGACAAGAATTGAAAATCCATTCATCATTATCATCGCATGGTCAAATGACTTTTCTCTGCATATTAGGGGTAGGCATTTGGTTCGGTTTAGGTTGAATTAAATTAAATTAAATTGTATTATAATAATTTGATTTAGTTCAATTCAGAATATAAAAGCTAAATAATTCAAAAATTATAAATTATTTGATTTTTTATTTAGTTCGATTCAACAAAAAAAATTAAAAAAAATGAATTGAATTTAGACAATAAAATTGATATTTTTATTTGTTAGCTAATAAATGTGATTATATACGTCACAACATACAATTTAATTTAATTTATTTATTATTTAATTGTTGACACTCAGTTAAACGAATGTAGTAGTTAAATGATTAAGAAATGGTGATTGAGAGAGTTGTTGTGACCAATGAAAGATTAAAGTTTTTTTTTTTGTAATATATAGTGGATTTCTAAATTAATATTAGACTTTATTATACTAATTTACTATTATTAGATTTTATTATGTTGTTTATTGTTTATGTATTTTTAGATTATAATTGGACTTTATTATGTTAATATTATTGTTAGATTTTATTTTATTATTTATTTTTTGTGGATTTATAGACTCAAAATTACTATTATATTAATACTTTTTATTGAATGAATATGTAGAATGAAATTAAACTAAACCAAATTTCGGTTCAAGACCTCAACCGAACCAAACTGAATAATGCTCATTCTTATTGCAGAATTGAATCTCATCTTTTCTAAGCAGAAACGCAGATACGTCTACACAATTAGTTGTTAGTTGAGTCCTAGATTTCAGGAAGGTACTGCCATCACTCAACAACAGCATGTCTCAACTCTGCGCATTTCTAACAATTTTTTCTTTCTTTCAGCTAAAGATTGTTATCAGTTGGAGTTATGGCGCCACACTGTCCAAATTCCGCTACATTTTTCTGGGGCCGTGACAAGTGATATCAAAACCGAATTGCTCCTTACGGGGGGAGGCGAGTAGGCATCATTCCAGGAGGGAATGGTTATCCGAACGGAATCCTTACTCCTACAAGTAAAGGGGGTTCGAATAGATATACACTCACTTGGGGACTTCTTACTCCAACTGTTCCAAGAGTCTCTATTAGTTGAACCCCGCCCAGTAGACTCCTTGTTTCGCTCATCCCCCTCATCAGCTGTTTGATCGGGATAGTATCACCTAGGTTCCTAATGATCCTATTGTCTCGTCAAGTAGCCTAGCTACTAAACCGAATTACCAGCTTTCCTTTTATACCTAGTTGGTGGTGAAACACTAAAAGCTAATAATTGACTAAGAATTATGATAAACATCCTAAAATTAAATGATGTGATATATAATGTATTATCCTCAAATAATTGATAATTTTACAAATATCTCATTTGTAAATACCAACTAGTTAAGTTAATAAAATTTCGTGATGAAACAAGAGGTTTGGAGTAGGAAGAGCATGCCCTTAAGCTTTTCTTTTCTTTTTCTTTTTTTTTTTTTGGGTGGGGGAAAAAATCATATTATCTCATCATCCACATGAAAAATATCATGATATTTAAAATGAAATGGGGACGTGTTGCTGAAAGCTTATACTTGCGGGTCAAATTATATGTACTTTTGAAGGACAAGATTGAATAACAATGATAGAAACAGCTGGTAGTGGCGGATACTATCAACAACGACAACTTTAGAAATTAGCCAACACAAGAATTTTATTCTCAAATTTCAATAGATTATATGATAACACATATTATAATGCAATCACTAATATTAAGATGAAAAGGCACAAATAACAAAGACCCTACTCAAATTAAACTAACAGGCAGTGCCTCAACAAGCTTGTTCAATTTATTGGCTTTCAATCTCTCCGCGTAAACTTCACTTCCTTGACATTCATGCCTGCATATTCATCAAAGCATCGAATTCAGCCACTAGTGAAGTAATTGGAACTCACATTATTTATAAATTGGTCATGTTTTAGGAACTTTCGGTTACCTTGGTGGCAAGGGTATCAAAGGGCTCAAGCTTTCTGCAAGCTTGAAAGCTTCTTCCTCAGTATTCACAATCTGATTGAAGCACAAGTATCGACCAGATGTTGATCGATCCTCAAATGCTCGAATGTGGACATCGGCTAAAAAATTTACATCGACAAATGCGAGGACCCCGTTTTCATACATTTGAGCCGCCCCTGTTGAAAGTTGCAGTAAGTCAGCATATAATGTTAAGGAAGAGCTAGACCTGAATTTTGTGCAACTTAGAAGTCACAATGCTATGGCTTGTGTGAGCATTTCTACCTTTGAGATAAAACATTGTTGATTGAGGGTTCTGTTGAGTGACAGCTGGCCCGAGAACTAGACCAGCATTTATGGAGACCATGCACAGCATCCGATCCATGGCTAGAGCCCAAGCAGCTTGTTCAGATAGTGTCTTTGCAAGGGCATACCATAGCTGTAAGATTGCATAAGAGAATTCAAAATATCAGTAACTATGAAATCAATCAAAGTGCTGTGACTCCTATGAGTTCCTTAGCAAAGGGTTAAAGTTAAGAACTGAATTACTTGGCATACCAACGAACAAAACTGCAGGCCACAAGGAAAAAGTGCTGATGATTTCCCAAAGCTAATCAGAAAGAAAATGCCAAGAATTTTGAACGTGGTAAAAAATTTGAAAAAGGTCACAAATACATATGACTGGCAGACAGGTTATGAAATACAATCATTTCTGCCGGGGAAGGGAATTGGTGCTTGATTTGATTTTAGGAGTAGTTTTTTGTGGGATTGCTCTGTTATACAATTTTCTTTATCTCTACCTACCAATAATAAACCTCAACTAACAAGAAAAGCAGATGCTGAAGGATCAATCATCAGTCCACATACAACTCACTAGAACCCGGTAGATGTTGCTTTTGTTAATAAATACTTATTGACTGGTGACCAAAAAAAAATTTCATATATATGCATAGCCACAAAAGATAGATTAACAACAAATGCAAAATTAAAGAATAAGAAGAATTGGGACCCAAACCTTCAATTTTCTACAAAAATCTTGATTACTCCAAGACCTCTCATCAACATCCTTCTCTGAACAAATGTCCTCTCTCCAGATTGCTGCAGTTAAAGAAGAACTGAAGACTAGCTTCTCTATACTATCAGTTTGTGCACATGCTTCCACCACATTGATTGCTCCCCTCACTTCCAAATCCACCAATTTATCCTATAAATTAACCCACCAAAGAAAGAAATAAAGATTGGAATAACAAGAAATTTACAAGCAGAAATAGTATATACATATATGTATATGTTGCAATTAGCTTACATCATAGCCGTCTGGGCTATCTAAACAGCAGAACAAAGCACAACAGTCCTTTAAAGCAACAAAAATACTTTGGTAATCCAAAATATCTACGTTAAACAACACCAATTTCTCCTCAACTTTCTCCATTTCCTTAATCTGCTTCTCTATCTCCTTCTCTCCTGCAACAATTAAATATTTGTTCAGCCAAAAGGGTATTCATTAATGTACCAGAGAAGTCCAAAACGAAAAAGAGAAGAAAAGAAAATATGTCTTGCCATTTTTTTGGATAGCTGCGTGAACAAAGTAGCCTTTGTTGAGGAGTCCTTTGAGAATCCAAAAACCAACATAAGTTGAAGCATCAAGAACACAAACTATTGATGGTTTTTCTTCATGAGCCATTCTTCTTGTGTTGGTCAGCTCCTCGTGTCTTTCTTATGCTTGTTTAGTCACTGGCTAGCTTAGCTTCTTTATATAGAAATTAGAAGCTGTGATTGCGGCAGAGGAAATATGAAGGCTGAGAGATGTGGTATGGTATTAATCAAGTCATTGAAGAAGATTTGGTGAGCTATTTTTGTTACACGTTCTCATCTACTCCCTCATTTATTCCCCTTCTTGAGATTGAAAGAAACTTTTTTTTGCCTTTTCTAAGACGATTATTATTTATCATTATCACTATTAATACTTATTTAACAAAATTAAACAAATAAGTAAGAATTTCAGCATGCCTGTATCAAGAGTGTGTTGTGCAATTAGGAAAGTATCGTACCCACAAATTAAATTTGTAAAATTTCATCTACTATATATAAGTTTGTAGCTTACAAGTGGGTTTAATATTATAAATTAAAAACAGCACAAAGTTGTGGGTGAGTTGATATTAACTAAATATTCGATGGATATCTATATGAGTATCCATTAAATCCACAAATTTTTAAAAAATATTTTTAATTTAATTTTAAATAAAAAAATATTTAAATCTAAAAATTTATAAAGTAAATAAATATAAAGTATAAATATATGTGTAAGTTGCAGCAAATGACGAAGCTAAAAAAGTTTTTTTAGGTGGGTTAAATTTTTTTTAAGTCCAAATATTATTACAACTAAAAATAAAAATCTTAATGAAAAATTCATTAATACATAAGAAAATACATCAAATCTAAGAAGCAATACAATCACAATTAAATATTATTTATGTCTTACAATACTTTCTAAAATTAAATTTATCTATTATCGAATTTAAATTAATAATATCTATAAATTCTCTTTCAATATAGATAACCATATAATTTGATATAAATTCTCCTCAATCTTATTTCAAAGTGGTGTCTTAATAAATTTTATAACTGAAAATACTAGCTCGATCGTCGTTGTTGTCGAAATAGGAAGAGTCAATACTAAACAAATCAATTTGTATATCAAGAAGTAAATTAGATATTTTCTTTGTCTCAACTAATTATCAATATAATTCAAAAAGTGAATAAATACTTTAAAACTCAACAAGACGAAAAACATCAATCTAAAAACATTATAATTGTCTTGTCAAAGTAAGTATCTCAAATTGAGTAAAATTTCAAGAATAAAATCTCACAGCAATATTACAAATATCATCAATATTAAATGATTTAAAAGAATCAATAGTATTTAAAGTAGAGTTTAGAATAAAAAATTTTACTGTCTGATCTGTAAATTTATTATTTATCTCCATCAACTGAAAATCTAACTAAAGAATTAAGAATATGATTTTTATCTTTACTATCCTACAATTAATAAATATATTGTAAATTATTAAATAAAAAATAAATTTGTTATATAATCTTACTGAGAGAATGCAAATAAATAATTGAAAAAGAAGCAAGTAAGAAGAACCAAGACAAAGAGATAGTACGTTTTGAAAGAATAAAATAAATACTCTCTCTTTTTTCATTTATTAACATCAGTGATAAAGGTGTAAATCAATAGAATGACAAAGTTGTGAATTAAATATAAAGCAATGATAATTTTGCAAATTTTGCACAATGGAAATTTTGCAAAATTTTGGCCAGCTAACAAGTACTTTCGTTATATCTAAATCTTAACTAAAGTCATATCTTAAACTAAAAAAAACATAAACTAAAAATAATTATATAATAATGGATTCATCCAAAAGGTCAAAGCATGTCTCAAAGTGCCAAGGAGGAAGTCCTAAGGAAAGACGAGTAGTTCAATTGGTTTGAAGATTCATGAGATTGCTTTTTACTAGAGTTCCACGGCCTCTAGGGATGGCAATTTCTAGGTCTGAATCCAGGTTTGTACTTCCCAGTTTTGGACTCGGATAATGAATTTCTATATCGGATTCGGATTAAAATTCGAGTTTTTTCAATCCGGGTCCGGTCCAAATTTAACCCGGGAAAAATCTGGGCTTCCGGATTCCGGGTTTTAAACCCAGATTTGTTAAAAATTATTTAAATTAAAATAAAAAATAATTATTTACAATTTAAAAAATATTTTTTTTGACTAAAATAAAAAATATATTTATATTAAATACTTTTAAAAAATTAATATATAAATAAATATATCTGGATCCGAGTTCCGGATTTCCTGAACACCTAAACTCGGATTCTGACTTGGAAATATTCGGATTCTAGAAAAAAATTAATTCGGCACGGGTTTAATCCGGTCTGGAAAATTAGGGTTCGTTCGGGTCCGTTCGGGTCCGGGCCAGGTCTGGGTTGAGTTGCCATCCCTAACGGCCTCAGATAAGACTAGAGCAAGTTTACTTCTTGGTGAATGTTAATGGTGATGAATGAAATGAAAATTTTAATTTTTGAAATTTGTGTTAAATGAGAACATGAAATGATAACTGATGTTGCTATTGTATAGTTATATTGTTATTTGTGGATATTAGTTTATAGTTTTTTTATGGATTTATATATTTCATATTAAAATTTAAGAATTTGTGATGAATTGATATTGAAATTAGAAATTTAGTTAATTTATTTTAAAAGTTACTCTTAACCCTGCATTGGTTATAGGTGTTTTTTATTCTAACCATCTCATAATTTGTTCATGAATAATAAATATATGAGACTTATTTTTTTTTAAAAGAAAAAAAAGTTTGAGAACAGTTTGGTAAGATTGATTACTGTTAAAGTAGGTAAGGAACGTGGCCTTGTAAAGAAGATGATGACGAGATAGGCCACGATACTTTGCGAGTGGGGACAAAACTTCTTGTCTTCAAATATGACATGTACATGCTTGCGAAGCAATTTCATTCCGACTTTGCAACCGAGATATAAATTTGAAAACATAAAGTGTCTCACGATACCTATAATAAATTTATATATATATATATATATATATATATATATATTGATTCGTTACGACTAAAATTATAATATATTTTTTATTAATTATTATTTTATATATATAATTATAATTTATATTCCATTTTAAAATAATCATAGTCCATATACGTTTAACCATTTAAGCTCATCAAGTTGTCGCAATTGCTTTCAATTTATTTTAACATAAAATAATTCTACTCTACTAATGATTGCTCCTCTTTTTCTTAATCTCAATTTGTGTAACCGTATATTTTTATTTTTGCGCTGTCATGATCATGGACTACCATGCTGAAATGGTCTTTGTTGAATATAAAAATGGCCCTATCATGATGCAATATTATAAAAAGATGAGATAATTATGAAAATCTGATAGACAAAAGGATTAATTAGCTAATATCTAATTTATCTAAAAAAAATGGAAAAAAAAAAAATCTAGATTAATATTTTGTAATGTTCCCGTTAGAGAGAGAGATTTATCTTAGCTGGGAGCGTTTGGTTTACCGTTTACATTTATGTAATATCTTTAAATAATTGAAAAAAAATTATAAACATACATAAAAAATATCAACCAATGAAAAAGTAAAATAATCAGGAGAAAAAAAATTTAAGAATCCCTTCATCTCTTGACAAAGAGTGCAACCATCACATTAATAAACTCGAGAGAAATTAATATTGTGTTTATTTCTCATGAATAAAAATAATAAATTAAAATAAATTTTATTATTTTGTTTACTTTTTAAAATAACACCAATAATTAAAATGAAAGTAATAGATCTCACAAAAAATTTAAGAATAAAATATGAGATTCTGATTTCTTTGAAAGTTGGGAATCAAAATCTCTTTTCAATTTTATCTTTTAAATTAATGCAAAATATAAAAGCCCAAAATTCATCAAAAAAAAGAAAAGAAAAGAAAAACGCGTGTACTCTTGAAATCCCTAACTCGACCACACTCTTATCACAGCTCTTCGTTGAGTTTAAGGGGCTAGTTTGTGACTTCTCGTTGGCTGGTTATTATTATTTGCTAGTGCAAATTTGAGAAGACACAATAGGCTTTTTCGCCTTCATTGTATGTCTTCTAAAACGACCCTGCTGCTTTAATTTCGCTGTAATAAGATGTGAGTGATGATTAAAACTAATAATGATAATTTGAACAAGAAAAGATATGCATGTGCAAAAAAGAACGGGGGAAAATGATTATGCTTGAAGCTTGATTATGGTCCACCATTAGCATATGCTGCAATATAAATGTAAATTCAATAAATTAATATAGCCAAGTGAAAAAGATTAAAAGAATAAATTGTAAATAATACGTAGTTAACAAATAAAAGTAGAAGAATGTTCAACATTTTTTTTCCAATGTAGATATTCTAGATAAAAGAGGCTTGCTGAGGCTTTCTAATTTAGATTACTTTGCTTCCCGCAAGACAAAAAATTTCCAGAGCACTTTTGAAAAAGTGCAACCCTGGAACTATACACTCTTCTGATCTTGTCTCCATTAATTGCACCACTATTTATATAATTTAAAGTAATGTTAATTAAAGAATGTCATGTAGATATATATAAATCATTAATTGGTATGTCACAGTCTAATATTTTAGCAATGTTAATTGGGAAATTTATAAAAATAACCAAAAAAATTTTACAAATATCCAAAATAACTAATTAAACTTTTTCTATTATATGTAGCCATATATTTATTGTATAGACTTAAATACCCTCATATCTATAAACAAAACAACAAATCTTACACATTCTCAACCAACAATTTTCAAAATCCAGCACATCCTAATCCCTAAAACTCACCCACTAATCATCAACTCATCAACTTACAAGCAAAAAGTTGAAGTTAGTATTTATTTTACACAATATGTAGTTTTTTATTTTTCGATTAATCAAAATTTATGAGTTATTTTGAGCTAATACGAGCTTAGAGACGAACCCAGAAAACGTGGGACAGGCGCCTGTCGCACGTGGGACAGGCGCCTATCGCACAGTAATAGGTTCTGTAAAATCGTGAGATAGGCACCTGTCGCACGTGGGACAGGGTGCGACAGGCGCCTGTCGCACGTGGAACAGGTGCTTGTCGCACGGTAATAGGTTCTGTAAAATCGTGGGATAGGCACCTGTCGCACGTGGGACGAGTTCTGTCGCCGCGTGGGACGAGTTCTGTCGCACGCGGTGAGACAGGCGCCTGTCGCACGTTGATAGGTTCTGTCCAACCGTGGGACAGGCACCTGTCGCACGGTGACAGGTTCTGTCCCACGGTTTTACAGAACCTATTACCGTGTGATAGGCACCTGTCCCACGTGCGACAGGCGCCTGTCCCATGTTTTCTGAGTTCGTCTCCAAGCTCGTATTAACTCAAAATAACTCATGTTCTAATTTTCTTTTAAGTACTAATTTTTTACTTTCTTATGCTTAATGGAGTCAATTGTTCTTCAAATGTGTTTTGATGGATCATGGGAAGAATTGACAGACGGTCGTGTTGAGTACAGAAATGGAAAAAATAGAGCTTTTTTAGTTCTGAAAAACTGTACGTTTGATGTCATCGCTTTCAAGAGTATATGAAGTTACGCAAATAAATCCGAATGATTACTGATATTGAATTGAAGACAACTTTACGATCGAGATGTTCTACCCAACCCGTATGTTCAATACCAATGGATATAGTTGATGATGAAATGGTAAGAGTTTTAATACATATGAGCTCTAATTCGGTGAATGAGGGCTGCATCCCTGTTTTTGTTAGCAAATTTCCTAAAGTAAGAAATCAAGAGAATGTTCAAGAAGAGAATGTCGTTACATCGGCAATTGTTGAAGAAGAGGTGTTACCGTTGACGACCTCACTGCAACAAGGTTACTCTCCCTTCCATTACAATGATGATCGCATTAATGACACGAATAATACAACGTCAAATAGCATTAATGTTGATTCATACCATAGCCCAATTGACAATGGGGACGATGATTTTGAGTATGTTCCTATTGATGATGATGATAATCATTTGGATAATTCTTACGATTATGAGGATGATGGAGGTGATGAAGATGATGGAGGTGATGGAGATGATGAGCATGATGAGGATGCAGTTGGTGATAGGGAAGATTTGCCTCACTTTCAGAATTGTCATGATCTAGGCCAAAGTCGGCCTATTATTCCAAGGCCCCATTGGAATGGCGTACAAGTTAACCCTCTTATAAGTATTGCATCAGTTTTGCCTTCAGACTTGGTCGCTCCAGATTTTGTTAGACATATTGGGTGTAAAGATATTTGTGTGGGCAAGTTGTTCGATTCCAAATATAATTTAATGTTGGAATTGCGCAAAGTTTCCTTGAAGGATAAGTTCGATTTCAAGGTTGCAAGATCTACATCGACACGTTTCGAGGCACATTGTACTTCAATTTCGTGTAAATGGCGTCTTCGGGCAAAAAGAGCATCAAATCTAGAGAATGTACGTTGGGTAGTGATGAGATGTGACAACATACACACGTGTCGTAATGAGCCGAGGGGCCTTCATCAAGCAAGGAGTCGGGTTATTGGTCATAGTATCGCGAATAAATTTATTCAAGAGAAGCGGATATATACTCCAAATGACATCATAGCAGACATTCAGCAAGAATACAATATTCGCTTAT
Organism: Murraya koenigii; assembly: GCA_025617385.1. Lineage (NCBI taxonomy): Eukaryota > Viridiplantae > Streptophyta > Magnoliopsida > Sapindales > Rutaceae > Murraya > Murraya koenigii. The sequence goes on from CM046817.1 coordinate 26,214,375, forward strand.
CATACCAACAGGCTTATCGAGCTAGAGAATTTGCTCTTGAGGTGATACGAGGAAGTCCATCAGAATCATATAATTTACTTCCCAAGTACTCTCATGTATTGGAGAAGGAAAATGAGGGTACAGTAACTACTCATAATCATGTTCAACATGTGGCTGATTGTCCACTTTATCTTTGTTGGGTGGTATGTTGGGGTGATGCTGCAACATTGATACAGTTGATAACTTAAACAACTTGTGCCAAATGAAGAAATTATAATAATATAATAATTGAATTCAATTATTAACTCACATTATGAACCCAATAAGGGATTGATATCTCATAATCCTTTACGCTTCTCCAAAATAACATATCATTCTCCTGCGTGAGTCGGATTGAGTGTTTGCTTAACAATCCACGGTAATAAAATAATTGAAATTAGCCATCGCACATATAAAGTAGTACACCTCGATAAAACTTAATACTTACGACACGTGTATTGTCGTTGTAAAACTTGTACACTTCAGAAAAACTTATTTTCGAGGAGGAAACACCTTCCCATTTCAATATGCGAGGAGTCTTCTTTTTTGTCTTGATGGCCCACTTTTCTGCTATAAAACCATCAATTACTTCAAACAACCAAGCTTACAACATGTGAAAATACAAAGTTAGGAAAAATAAAAAAAATGCATTGTATAGAAAAATTCCATATGTATTTGAAACGCACTGCACCCGGGACAAAAGCCATAAATGTTATACTTCACTTCTTTAAGAGTATTACTCGGAAAGCCTCCACTTTCTGGTTCAATGCAGTGTCCAAACTTTTATATACCACTTTCCAGGATAAACGACCCCACGGAAGACTTCTAAAGTACTCAAGATAATCAACATAGTTTAACAATAACGAATTCGGTACACGTTCATCTTTTCTACCATTGAGTACTCTATCCGCAAAGTAATATAACGCGATCTTTAGCGCATCAACTTCATCCATGTCATTGAAGTTCAAATCTTCAAATTTTTTATCAAATTGTTTAAGAGTAGCACCTAAGTTACCTTCAAAGTACAAATCACGCAACCTGTTATTCGTAGGAAATTTGGCTTCTCTGTGTAAGTCGTATGTACCATAGCAAAGTCTCGTAACTAAACACCATTCAACGATTGATAACCGTGCTAACTGGCCACTAAATTCAAACCATAGCTGATTTTTATCATCTTCATCACAACACGCTACTTGCCTAAGTAGCGCGTTGTGAAGGATTGCACCACTAAACACGTAACTATGCATCTTTGCGAAATGACCAAATATATCTTTCCTGAATAATCTTAATTGTTGTTTCGTTAACTTCCTCTTGATAGCATCATCACATTCCCAAATTTTGAGGTATTTGTCATACGCCCGGGGAAGTGTTTCGTTTCCGGAATCTTCATCGTGCCTGGTTTTGTGGCCATTATGACTGCAAAAAAATCAAATTTATAATTAGTTAATATGATAATTAAAAAAAAATCAAGATTTCTTTTTTACATTCTGTAATATCGTGGGACAGGTGCCTGTCGCACGATATCATAGGCACCTGTCGCAGTCTGTCTCGCGCGCGACAGGAGCCCATCGCGCGAGCGCGCGCGCGACAGGTGCCTATCGCTCGCTTGTCGCGTTCCTGGCGCGAGCGATGTCTACCTGTCGCGCGCGCGACAGCGTACGATTGGCTGCCTGTCGCGCGCGAGTATTTTCTACCTGTTCCGTTTGTGATTTCTACTCTTATTGCACCTATACTACACCTTACAATCACACCATCAACACTTTAATCTTGCAATACACCATCAACTATTTAATATAGTCTAAGGGGCATTTTATCGAGCACCTGGCGTACCACTCTTTAAACCTAAATTTCACTTAACAATCTCTAATATTTATTGCCAAACAATCCTAAGTTCATCTATATGCATCCATACATTGATTTTTCACCAATCAAACTTATCAAAATAGAAAAAAAATTAAAATTTACAAAGTGAAACTTACCGAAAATTATAAAATAGAGGATGATAGAAACCCGCCGTAGTTGAGTTCACTGTCAAAAATCCGTTCAAGCGCAGTTCACAGTCACCGGAGACAACCAATCGCCGTTCGGAGGTCGCCGGAGGGAGCTAACGGAAGATTTGTTTTGAGAGAGAGATGGGTATTATGGGAAAAAAAAAGAGTAAATGATTAAGGATGATAGAAAAAATATAAATGGTTATTTTGGATATTTGTAAAATTTTTTTGGTTAGTTTTGTAAATTTTCCACGTTAATTTGCATCCCACACAATTAATTAAAGTCCTCTAATTAATTAACTGCACTTGCATATGAATGCCAACACATCAAGGGGATAAAAGCCATTGAAAGCTAGAGAGTCCTTTTTAATCTTTATATATTCTTACAGCGAACAGTAGTAAAGTTATCAGGGTCTCAGCGTGAAATTTATTCATTAATTTCAGGATTAGTATAGAAGGATAATCATGAAGAATTTTATTTATATTTGGATATTGTATCCATTAAGATGGGCAATATTAAGAAGTCATGCCTTTTGTGATATAAAAACACAAAAGTGTATAATATATGTCTGTTGTATGCTAATATGTTATATAACTTCATTATAACAGAAATGCTTATAGATGATACAGAAGTAAAAATGAATAATGAATCAACTTCCAATGTTGATTATGACTCAGAGGTAATTGATACCGTTGAGCCCTTAAATAAATGGACTATTTAAAGACAAAATAATGGTTTGTTTATTACTGTTTGTTATTGTTTTGTTATTCGACTTTAGATATTGCATTGTTGTTTGCCTTTGGATATTGTATTTATTGACTGGCATTTGGATAATGTATTGTTGTATTTCTTGATTGACTTTAGATATTACATTTGTTGGTTGACATTTGGATATTGTATTGTTGATTGACATTTGTTATATATTTTTTATTGAAATTTTAAGTGTGCAACTTAAGAGAGGGGTGAATTGGATATTTAAAAATTATGTAATTAATAAAATAAATTAATTCAAGCTAATGTTTTAAACAATGATAAATGTAAATCCAGGTAAAGAATAAGTATATAAATAAGGGATAAAGAGAACAAACATAATAGTTTTTATGTGGTTGGACAAACTCCTCATACATTCATGCCTCCAAACAAATCACGCATGTGAAATTTACTATCTAAGTCTCTTAAGATTTCTAGTTCTTACAATTGATTTTCAATGTGTCAATAAACCTTTACAAGTAATATTTCACCCACACACAAAATTTTTCTCAAGTGTTTCTCATACTTACATTCACACAAATTTGATAATGAATTTAAATATTAGAATAAATATTCTCTTGTAGAGTGAATGTATAAATGATAGTTCAATAATAATTCAATGTATATAGATAAGTAAATAAAAACTCAAGATGATTTGTATGAATAAGTTTAAGATTAATGAAAATTGGAAAACTCATTTTGAAATGAGTTTGATTTGGATTTTTATAATGTAATAAGAAAACCAGACGTTGAGAGAGAGAAACTAACTGCTATAAACTTTCTAGTCATAATAAGTTTTCCGTTTACCCTAATCGAATTGCCGCTTCAGTTTAGCATTGTAGCAAAAATTTGAAGTTTTAAATAATCGATTTACTGCTTGTTGTAACTAATTTACTGTTTGTCTCTAGAGAATTTTTTGGTCATAATCGAATTGCCGTTTGCTACAGTGAAACAATTTCTGTTACAATAAAAACTTTTTAAAATTATAATTTTACCCTAAATCTTTAAGAAATTATGTTATGGTCTAAAAATTTTATAAAACTGTTCAGATAAATTCATTTTCATAATTTTAAAAAATTTATTGATTTCAAAGTTATCAAAACTTTTTTAATTTAGTACATAAACTTGAAAACAATCAATTTAATAAAATTATTTTTCATTTAAATATAAAACTTTTATATTATGAAAATAATAATTTATTTAAAATGTCATGAAAAATAATTTAAACTTTTAAATGTTTAATCATACATACATTTAATCATACTAACTTTACAAGAAATATAATAATAAAAATAATCTAAACTAGTGTCCTTAGTGCTTATCATTGACTTAATGAACTTTATACATTTGTCATTGAGTATTTTGAACTTGATCTTACATGTGTGATTAGAGTAAGTAAGACTGTAAAATATATACGTTTTCTATTTTACCCATGATACGTGATTTATTATCATCAAAATCAAAATATCGTATGATCTGTATAGGTAAACAATTATTTGACATTTGATTTTTATTATTGGATTTGAATATATTAAAAAAAAAACATTACTGGACAACAGCTGAAAATAATGCATTGATTAACTCATTATTTGAATTGAGTCAAAATCTTATATGGTGATCAGATTTTAAATTTAGGAATAGGTACTTGCAACAATTAGAAAAAAAGATGTAAGCAAAATTGTTGGGTTGTAGTTTGAAAGCGTCTCCTTATATCGAATCTAGAGTGAAACGGTTTAAACAAAAGTGGAGTGTTATATCTAAAATGTTGTCTCTGAGTAGGTTTAGTTTCAATGACGACAAGATGTTGAAGTTGTGTAAAAAGAATGTTTTTGATGAGTTTGCAAAGGTAATCTTTGAATTGTATGGTGTTAATTTTATTACTTGAGTTGATTTTATGTTATTAACAACATTTTTTTAACAAAAAAGGAAGAATGCAAATGGTTTGTTTAACAAACATTCCCGCATTATTACACTTTGTCTTTGATATATGGTGGAGATCGAGCGAGTGGAGCAAATGCAAGAAATGCAGATGACGACGAGGATGAGTTGTGCGAAGAGGACAATGTTGATATAAGTGTAGGAAGTCAGTCAGTTAATGAGCTTGTAATGGATGATTTTGCTGATGATATGTCTTATGCCCCTCAATCAAATGTTGTTCCTCATGAAGTAGAAAATACTCCAAGTAGTTCAACCAATTAGTCCAAGTAAAAGTAAAAATAAGGAGAGAACAATTGACCGCACGTGTTCAAGTATTGGGACAATGGCTGAAACTATGGTAGCGATGGTACATAAGTTAGACGTGTTGGTTAATGTGCTTTCTACGGTAGATACGGATGTGGCTAACTTATAGATTAAGTTGTATGATGAGATGATAACAATTGAAGGAGTAACTGAGGACGAGATATATGATACGACCGCTATGTTGGCCACACAGCATGATCTATTACGTGTATTCTTTGCTATGCCTAATCACCATAGGAAGCAATACATCCTTCAAATGTTTCATCACGGGATATAATCCGGTACCAATTTGTGTGACTCTATGTTAGGAGTTTGAACCTCTATTTCTATTATCTGTAACTATTATGTGAAATTTTTTAACTTTATATTTGTATTATTTGTTACTAGAACATATGTTGTACCAGACACAATTTTGAAATTATATATGCAAAGAGGTGGCACCATTTTAAATTTAATATGCTACTAATATGTAATTCCTAGTGCTCAATCTCAATAAACATATGTGCTGGAACCATGAAAAAAAAGAAAAAAGGTGTAAAATGGCAAAAGTCAATTAGCAAATGTTCCAGAACTGAAATCATGGCAAAACAAAAAAGATAAATGACAAAATTTAAAATGTTTTTATAAAGTTAATAATAATTTTATTATTATGATGATTCAAACAAGCTTCGATTGAATTGGAATGTTGATTAATATTATTAATATTATTATAATTAGTTAAGAGTATTTTAGTAATTTTAAATAATTTAACTTATTCTAATTTTAACTATTAAATAAAGTAAATACATCAATAAATTTTTACTATATTTTAATTTCAATTCCTACAACTCAAGTAAATAACTTATTTTAATTCTCATTCCACCTTATTCTCATTTCAATATTCTAATTATTAAAAAAGTAAAAAAAAGCATAAATAGCAAAAAACCTTGAAAATTCGTAGGCTCATTGGCTCTCGATGAAAAGTAAAACTCGGCAGGCGAGACCTTCAGATCAGTTTAGCATTTAATTTATTTTGAAAGAGCTCATACAACATTAGTTTTCATTAATAAGAGCAATTATCACAGGATCTTCAGTTTGCCACACCCAGTTTCGTTTCTTAACGATCTAAAATTTTATTGTCAAATACTATTACAATAAAGCCAGACCAATGTGTCAACTATCCTATTACAATCAAGCCAGACCAGCTTGACAGTTGACACGGCACAAAAAATTTGTGAAACAAATTACGCAAGTACAAAAATTTTAAAAGCTCAAAATTGAAGATGATTTTAATTAATTAATAATTAATGAATTAAACAACTCATTTATTTTAGTAATTTTAATAAATTTAAAAAAATTTAAAACTCAACCGAAATAAATCAAAGCCAAAGTCTAACTTCAGTGATAAAAAAAAGACAATCTTACTAAATTTCATGTTCTAGATTTGAGCTTCAATAGGTGCTTGAGTTCATAACATAAAAAATAGTAATGAACCTATTGCCACAGCACAGTTGGACTGTATTGTCCATACGTGTGTACCATAGCTTCAGCCCCAGATCGTTAGAGAAGAAACTCCCTGGACAAAGAACAAAAGCGAAACAGCTTTTCAGCTTTCTCTTACGTGGAAGTAATTGAGTTGAGCTTGCGGTCAACATTGCCACGTGGTGGCAACTCGCTGAAGTTTCCCTCTCTGAGCTTTGATTGGATTTGGCTTTTGTTTAAACCCAAAACAAGAAATTAAAAAACTAAAAAAAGATAGGAAAAGCGTGCGAATTCGTCTAGCAAATGACATTGACACTCCTTTTGGGGTGTTAGGGTTACCAAAAATCTAACGGTTGAGTATGTTTCGATGTTTCATTTTTAATGCATTTGTTATGAGTAGGCAATCTACTATTGGCACGACTCCTCGACGCTCCACTTATGATTAAATCTGATTGAGGGTTCCAAGGTAAACCAACCTTGTTGAAGGATGTTAGTTAGTTACTTCACTAAAAGCAAAATCTCATGACCTATGCGTAAAATTATTGTATATATGACTTTGATTCAATGGACTCGCTCACAATTTCTATACAAGTTATCTTCCCAGCCAACTTCACGTTTCCACGTAATGATGGAACATGAGCACGCTATTGTTGTCCTCCTTATTGTTGAATTATAGATGAATAAGCAGTAACTCTAATAATGGTGAAAGATGAAAAAAATTTCACCTCAATCAAGAATTGTTGGACTACTACAACTACTGATTTCTGAACAAGCTTGATGGGACCTGAAAGAAAGGAACAAACCATCAGAAGAATTGCAGATGGACTGTAGATGAGAAAACATAAATTTGACATAAGAGATAGAATCCACCATCTTAACTCAAAAGATGCCTTTAATTTTGAAACTCTAGCATAGTCGGATATATCAAAATTCAACATTATTATTCTAAACCAAACCTGTACTCGGATTCAGGCATCTAGAAACCTAAGTATATACAAAAAAGTTGGGTGAGAAACAAGCAGGAAGCATACATTATGAACCCCTTTGGCTCAATGGTGACTATAACCAATCTGTCATCAGTTGGATATCACAAGGCATTAATAAATACACATGCAGCAGTAAGTAAACACGCATAAGCAGAGACCATGGCAGTAAAGATACTGTAAGGACTTAGAATTAAAGGCAGTCAACACGCTGGCTATTTACAATATTAGCATTTAGCAGTGGTCAACAAGAGGAAAAAGGATTTTCTTGAGGAAAATGCCTGGCCTACCTTCACATGATGTGGCATGATTTTGACATCAAATGGAACATGAAGCCATGCTTCTGGAGGGTACAGCAAAAAGTTCTCTGCCTTACTGGTATAAACATCTGCATACTGATGAATATGATATGCAAAAGCAGATTCTTGACCAGTGTCGGTCAGGAATGTGGCTCCAAATGATTTATTGAACATTTTCTTCATCATCCGGCGTGCTTTCTGCCTTTCCTCATTAAGCTCAGCCAAAAGTAACTGGCATGCCTCAGTCCTTTGACTATTAGCTACAGTTGCATGCAATTTACCAAGCAATTCTTGTATTATATGAAATTTTGACTGCATCGAAACAAGCCTTTTTAATTCAAGATACAATCTATCATGTATACGACAATTTTCTTACATTAGTGAGTAAGCAACCAAAATTCAATTCTGACTACAGATTCTTCAAATCAAGAATGAGAAAAAAAGACCAAGCAAAGTATTTAAAAAGAATTCTACAATAAAAAATAAAGAAAGGAGGAGACAGAGAGGCAGGCAAATCAATGACAATGAAATTAAAAGGTTGCGATGAACATTTTAACGACAGCATGCTTACAGAAACCGAGCATAGCAGGTTCTTCCGTAATCTTTCAATATTTTATCATTGAGCTGAGAAATGAACTCGGAGCCTTTTGATTTGTCCAATAACCTATCCTATCACAGTTATTTATTCTTCAATTGTGAAAAGGATTGATTTCAACCAACTAATCTGATTGAAATTAAGTTCAACAAATAGTTCTCAAAATGCAAATATACAAATTCTATCACAAGGTGGGATGTGTGTTTTTTCCTTTTTCCCCCTAAAAAATAATGGTATGACTATGGCATAAACTAATAAACCTGGAGTTGAATCAACCATTGCAGATAAATATGGTAACTCTAAACCATTTTGGGTGAACTACATTAAAGATATTTCTCCAGCAAATCAATAACTCTCTGTCAAACAAGAAAATCTATGTGCTTTTCTGAAAAATTTTAATTCAGTCGTCATACTTTAATATGATTCTATTTATTTTTTCCCTTCTTAAAACAGAGAAAAAGATATCATTTTTCTTTTATTACAAATGTACTAGAAAGAACTTCAAGTTGGATGTACCAATATTTAGATTATGGCTAGCTAAATAATTTCAAAAGGAAAAGAAAGAATATAGGAAAATTAGTTACCAATGTCAACGGTCTATACTAAGATCCACCTAGTCTATCAAGTTTTAATGCAAATTTTGCATTAAAGGCTACATAAATTTTGGTGCAAAATTAATGAGAAATAAATACACAACATTGCCACAAAATATGGTAAGGTAAAAAATGGGGGCTGAACTGTACCTGCTCAAAACGATAAGATTCATCATTTTGTGTACGTATTTCACTCTGCATCAATTAATGGGCAACCAAAGAAATATATATAAGAGGCTTCGAAATAATGCTATTAATATTAAAGACAAAAACAAATCTAAAAAAGCACTATAAGGAGCCTGCATTGTTGTAATACTCGTATATTTGAAGAGAAAGTCTCAAAACTGTTAATATGCAATTCAAACGCATTTTCGATAGGCAGAAACCATCATTGATAGAGATCCCAACAAAATATAAGCCTTAACATTGGTCAAAGTGATAATGAGAATAGTTAGGCTCTATCAGAATCAAATTGTAGAGAAAAACAACAGTAATAGAATACAAACTTTAGTTGACAAAGATCCCAGCAGTAGCATACAATCAAAAACATTTAGATACAGCATCATCATTTAGAAATAAATAAATAATAAGAAGCCTATAAAAGGCAGTCAATATTTCGATGAGACTTGTCCAGCATAAGCTGCATGGCATAGATACTAAGTCCAAACACTGCACCATTTTGCTAAATGACCAAAAATAAAATTTCAGGCCACAAACAATCAACTCTTTATATTAATACAGGGTTACAAGCAAAAAAGAAACAAGTAAAATGGAATACAAGACTGGACATACTTCCAGTTCATGGATGATGGCAGCAGTGCGCCAACCAGCCTTCGAAGGCCCTCTTAGGTCACTAAATAGGTGATCACCAAAGTATATCACCTACCAAAGTAAAAGGAATTATCAAGTGTTCAAACAGTTAGGAAACTATCAAATGCCATGAAGAGGAGTTTTTAAGGTGACTGAACCCATTCAGATATCAAATTATTCGATTACTAAGTAAAGCAAGTAATTAATTGCCTACCTCTGGGCCATTCCACTTAGTAATTTGAAGGAATGATTTAAGGCATCCATGGTAATAGATTTTATTTGGAATAAACACATCCACCTTTGTAAAAGCTAAAGTGTCCTTCTCTGTGTCATAGCAGCTACATCAAAGTTCCAGAAGACAGATCACCAAAAAAGATGATACTATTGGATGTTGTTAATTAATGAGCCATGAAACACAGAAAAAGCAAGGAATATGAGAAGTCTAAGAAGTTTTAGTTAAGTAAACTGAACAAGACTGATAGAATTTTTTCACAATTTCAAAAACAGATGACTAATTTGGAAAGGCAATTAATTCACCCTATTAAGCAGAAACAGATTATCAAAACCCACTCAAAATTCTAATAATGTTTTTGAAATGGCAATCATTGGAGTTTTCCTTCCTACATAACTGCACAGTAAACCTCAGCATGATATTTACTAGAACAGTTTAACCTTTTTTTTTTTTCTGAAATTAGAAAGCACATAGATTAGTTTTACAACAATCTTACTGCAAAATTTACATATCTTGACTTTCATCAAACATCAAAGAAAAAAATGGTATAAAACAATAAAGAATGTTCTAAAGGTGCAGCAGTAAGCAAAGTAGTTAACAAGTCCAAGATGCAGACCGGAAAGGATGGTCAGATGTGTAAAAATCTGGCTTATTAGCTTGCGCAATCACCACATCAAAAAGCTCCCTCCAAGAGTCTGTGTAACCCATGGAACCCTAATGATCATGAAAAGATTAGCCGGGTTTGTAAACTTTACATACATAATGACAAGAAAAAATAATACAAATTAAGAACAAGCCAATGGTAAAACTATTACAACTGCCTAAACCATCTCAAACAAAAAATTGTCCCTTACTTTCTATGGAGTAGAAAAGGGGGTGAGCAGTGAGTCATATTTCTCTTGCCTTCTAAACCTAGTGATATTTGCAGTATTAAATGTAATTTGTCAATAAGACCGGAATACATCCCCAAAAAAACAGACGATTTGTCTCATATTACATTATATGACAGTTCCCACATCTTATCTAGGTTCTAGCAGAAGAGATAGGATCAGAAGACTTGTAACAGACTAATTCAAAACTATATAGTTTAACCATCAAAATCAAGATTAGAATTTTCAATTTAAATACCTTTAGCGGAAAAAATCTTTTTTTAAAAGGACACGAAGGTAATTGAAATACTAACTTGCACGAAGGTAATTGAAATAGTAACTTGCAATAATACACACAATTCCACAAATCAACACCAATGCTACATACTCATACACATACACATACACAGAGAGAGAGAGAGAGAGAGTGAATGCTTAAATGTTTGACCTTTGTATATATTGTATTTATGTTTTCTTCTTCCAAACATACGCAAATTGATATGTATGGCAGATATGTGATCATACAATACAAGAAACTGACCTATTAAATCTGAAGTACCACAAGATTTAATCTGAGACAACAAACATAAATAAAGAAAGATGCTATAAAGAATTAAGACACTTCAGATACATACAGAATCAACAACCAGAACTTGTACACTTGAATGATAAACCTAGTAACCACATTGCATCAAATTGATGCCTTAAAAAAAATTCAACTAAAGCAAAAATATTAGATTAACATTGATTACCAATCAATTAACAGTGGTTCAATTCTATTTATGAAATTCATAGAAGTGAAAAACACATCAATGTTATTAAGATATCACACTAAAGGTTATGATGAAGGCCCCTAACTACCTCCAACATAAAACGCATTCCTCCATCAACAAAATAGTAAGGAGAGTTAGTCAGCAAGAAAAGTTTCTTTCCTTTCTCCCTCAGCATCTTGAGGAACTGAAGCACCTGACCCTGAAAATGAAATGCATAGGAACAGATATGAAATTCCGGGTTGAAACTACAATATTAAGCATGATGATGCGATAATTTGCTGGAATATGTTATCCTCCAAATCATAATACAATCAGGCTCTGGATTAATTCAACTAATTACATAAGCCAAAAATATGAAAAAATAGTTAGAAACTTACATTTTTAACTAAATATCTATAAGGGTCAGAAAGAATTCCTCTATGAACCAAGCCTCTTCGATGGACATGCTGAATTGCACGATTTACATCTTCATAGATGTAAGATGCATCAAACTCCAGCTTAGCATCAACAAAATATTGCACAATATCCGCAATAAGGCAAGCCTTTACAGTACATGGCAAAGATAAAACAAAAAGTCACAGGATATAATAATTTAAAAGTAAAACAAGGAAAAGGAAATTTTGAGTGATGCATAGGGCCTATGCAGTTCGAGATGGAAAGAAGGGATGTTTTTTCTAGTAAGAATCACCAATTACCAATGGCAAAAGGTGGATAAGATTTTTCTTCAAATCACATATTTACATTGACCAGAAAATTCTCTCCCTCTCTTCTCCATGAAAATTCTGTGTGATTCATAGACCCTAAACAGTTAGAAAAGGAATGAAGGGATCCATTGGCTGATGTAAGAATTGCCAAAATGACATTTGCAAAAAGTTCATCAGATTTTTTTTATTCAAATCTTACAATTATATTAACCACAAAACTCTCTCACATCTTACAATTTGAGGATAAGTAAATTGAGGGCAGATCATTGACATGATTGGACACAGCATTGACATGGATCCACAAATCTCTAGAGTGCATAGGGATAATTTAGCTCATAACCACCCAAATATGCGAACACAGTTCACTCACAAATCATGTTCATATGTTACAACCATGTCTGACTCAAAACATTTCTACAACAACTCAACGTGGCAGACCTGATTTTCTGAGCAGTACAAAATCGCATTTATAATTAAACTAACCTCACTAAAGCAGAAGAAATCCATCAGCCCAACAAGCCCCCGCGCTTGATCGCGTCCAATATGTCTTGTGCCATATATCTCTGCTATCTCCTTCCTACTAAGCTGTCAAAGAAAAATATTTTATCAGGAATAGTTCTTTTTCATTGAAATCACTATAGTTTGTGTGGATAGAAAATATAATCTCAAATTTATTGAAATCAATAAATTATATACAAAGACATAGAACACAATCTCAATTTCATTGAAATCAAAAAACTTGTTCACATAGACAAAGAATGCAATCTCAATATTGAAAATACAAGGATACATGCTCTAGAAGATTTTTGTTGGTTTTGGATAAAAGTACCAAAAGACACAAGCATGCAGTTCCTTTGTACACATTGTCGGTTCACAAAGGAGTTTCAATCGACAGACAAAAAAGTGACACTTTCAAGTAGGCGCATAGAATAATAAAACATTTTGGTTGGTGTGTCAACCATTTTCAATTTCTCAACCTGATCATAAAGAGCATCCCCAAACACTTTCAAAATAAGCAGAGATCAGATCAATAGTCAACTTACCTTGCGACGACCAAAGTAGCATCCATCTGGCTCAATTGAACCAAAAAAATCCAATTTCAGGAGACAACCTTTTTGCTTATCATAGTATAGGCCTCTAATTGGGAAATTTGGATCATATTTAAAACTTATGCAGACCTCAGGATACCTAAACTGCAAACCACCACCAAAACAGCATTAAACAGCACATCACAATAAAATATGTGATGAAGAATAGCACCAGCATGACATCATCAAATCAACAGCACCACACAAACCTCATTAACCATATGCTCCTTTGCAAGATCATATATCAAACTCTGCAAGTTGGAAGAATAATGCGCCAAAGTATAATCATAGTCAAATCCATACACTTGTATATTATCCAACCTCAGATTCTTATTAACATATATACCTAGCAGAACACAAAAGCACCACTCAACAAAAGTAATAATAACATTAATTCAAGAGTGAACTTGATAGTTTCAGATTTAGCTGAAGCATAAGAAAGCACTAATGTACCTTCAGGATTCATCTTTGGCATTTTCTTTAACGCCTCAGGAATCTTCAGAAAACTCTGTTTTGCAGCATTAAATTCATGCCGAATTTTGGCTATTTCATCATCCATAAGCGAATTATCATTTCCATCTTGTTTAACTTCCTTTACAGTCTTTAATAATGTTTGCGCAGGGGATAAAGTTGCATTGTAACTTCGGAAGCTTCCATTAAAACCTGCAAGTTAAAGTAAATATCATAGTAAGAAATTAAAAAAAAAAAATCAGTGAATTATATACAAAAATTCAGGGAATGTATTCGAAAGTTCTTTTCTAAAGAATGCTAGCGTTTAAAAGCACTTTTAACGCACTTCAAATGCTTTTTCTGGCTAAAAACTCAAAAGTGCTCTCTAGAAAAGTGGTTTCAAATGTTTTTCAAAGAAAACAATTGAATTACTTCTTTTATCCTAAAGTGCCTTTGACAATTACAATCAACACCACAATTTTTTATCTTTACTACTTGAAAATGTTTGGAAGAGAATGCAAAATTAAAATCTAAAACTCTTACCTTCTCGAGCTCCAGGAGAAAAGCTCCGTCTCTGCAACAAAGGCAAATGCATTAATAACATGATTGCGAAGTAGGTATATGTAAAAATATACGTATACAAATACGTACGTAACTATTTAAATATACGGAGGAAGACAGAAAGAGAGCTGTATACGTTAAAGGAAGAGCGAAAATAAAGAAGACGTCGATGGAAGGCCATGGTTGAGAGTTAAATTCAGCTCGTCATTTGAAAGTTATTGAAGCAGATATTAGGCCCGATGCAGTTCGTTAGGGCTTTGGCTTGCGGCTCCAGTTGAAAATTAGTAGCCGCCATTTATTGATGCAATTTTTATTCAATTCGGTTAATAAACATAACACACGTGTTGGTCGTGTGAATATTCTTTTCACAGACGCGTGTAATCAGTAATCATTGGGGTAATTATCATTGACCCCCAATTTTTCTAAAACTTTAGTGAAAAGAACTCTGTAGTTATCAATAACGTCCCTCTTTGTTTCTGTTGAAATCATGATGTACACGAATATCGCTATTTTAACTCATGTACTTAGTATTAAAAATATATCATTACTAGTGACCTCACCTCACAGAGCTTTTTTTACTCAACAAGTGCAGGATTTTATAGATCAAATTAGATAGTTGTAACTTAAAAGTTATAATATTAAAATATTTAATAAATATTATTTATTATAATTTAAAAATTATATTAATATAATTTTTTATTTATATATTAAAAAAATTTATCATATTTATAATAATTTTATCAAAATTATATTTATTATATATTATTAATTTTTATTTTATAATTATAATTTTTTTTCACATCAACTAAAACTAAAAAATTATAATATTTTAATTTCAAACTAGATAATAAATTAAATTTATAAAAAAAGAACTAGGAGATGATCCCTTTCCAAGTCGTTGATGTTGTTTATCCATAACATATGATTTAGGAAAAGTACGTTTGAATTCCCGTAAATGATTAAAAAAATATATATATATATATATATATATATCCTAACAATTCAAAAAAGACATATATATCCATTTCTATTAGTTGAATGAGAAAAGATTTCTCATGACAATTTGTCTAACTTTTCAAGTATTGTTTATTTTATTATTTAAAGTATTTAAATATAATATAAATAAATTATGTTTAATTAATAAAAAACATATTGCCAATAAGAGAGAGGCACATGTCACCCTTTGATTGGTTGCCAAATTTTTAATATTAAAATTTTAAAAACAAAAAAATATTTTTAAAGAAATTTATTTTATCTTAATTGTTCTTTTTATATTTATATGTACATTTGTTCAATAAATACATAACTGCAATGTTAAATTTATTAATAGTAATTGTATTTGTTTTTGGTTATTTAATATATATCATACTAAACAATTTGAAAGGCTAGGCATCAACTTTACATATTGAAATGCATATATAAATTAATTAACGCATTGTGCTTGCCAAAATTTTAGCTTAATTTTTATTTAATCTAACTAACATTCGTTCAATTTTTTATATTTAATCCAACCCACTAGATTTTTTTTATATTTAATTACAGTATTCTCTATCCTGTTAATACATGTTAATAATTTTAATTAAAAAAAAAAAGTCAATACCGCTACTCCATACCATATTTGTTTGTATTTGAGTAAAACTAATAAGTATGGATAACGGTTCCTTGAAAATTGATTGGAGTTTTTATTTGAATGGATCCTAAAACTAATAAGTAATGTGGAAGCCGATTACCAATAAAAAAATATATGGAAGCCAATTACAATCGAGATGGGGCTGGGCAAGCTCGTTAGTGGGAAAATGGTCGACATATATACATACATATATGTATATGAATGATGCAAGTGGTCAACTGGTCATAATCGGGTGTTGGGAATACAGGCTGCAGTTTTTGCTAATGGGAGCAATTTCGAATTTTTTTTTTTTTTGTGGGGTGATAGAAAGCACATCCATTTCTTTCTTTCCTTCTTTTATTTTTTCCGTTGGTCAGTATTGGAAGTGAAACCCGTTGATATGACAAAAAAAAGGTTAGAAGTCTATAAATAAATTAGTTGATTTTAAACTCTGGGCAATAGGAAACTTTTCCGTTTTCATTAAAGTAGAAAAAATTCAAAGCCAAAGTCAATAAACTATATAATGAATGACCAAGATAAGTAAGAAGACCCGCTGAATTTGCTTGTACTTTCATGGGAAGAGAACATACCACTTTAAGGTTTCATAATACATGGGAAACAGTGCTCCGATCCCTATCTTATAGCCTGCAATTAATATTTTCAGAAAAAGTTAAAATATCTCTCTTTATTATTATAAATTTACAATATCTCTGCTCTGCAAGCTTGTTTCTCTCTAGATAACTTTTAGCTTTCATTGATTGTGACTATCCATAC
This sequence comes from Murraya koenigii, assembly GCA_025617385.1. NCBI lineage: Eukaryota > Viridiplantae > Streptophyta > Magnoliopsida > Sapindales > Rutaceae > Murraya > Murraya koenigii. Next base: position 26,231,177 of record CM046817.1, read on the forward strand.
TTTGTTCTTGATGTTGAAATGTGGGCATTGTTCGCACGCCTCGTGTGCACATTAATGAAGAAAACCAATGGAAAATAAATAATAACCCGTTAACAAGGCCATTTACTTAGTTGGACGTCTCTTAAGTTGTCTCCGGCTTCTAAAAAAGATTACAAGTAACTAATAACTTCTACAAGCTTCTATAATTGTCCATCCAACTTAAATACTTAATGATACCTAATTTCAAATCTATGAAGATTTTGTCTAAAGTTGTGTCAAGACATAACTCAAGTTTAGTATAACAAATGTATATTAGTAACATTAAGTGTTCTAGTAATTGAATATGCAATATGGACTATATTTACAAGTTAAATAGAGATTAAATCTATTTTTCCTTATTGATTCATCTATGCGACAAGCCACAACTTATTGTAAAAATTTTTTTATTGAAGAAACCTAGCTTTACATACAAATGGAAATTTGCTTAAAAAAATGAGAGGGGGTTTTTAAGTGATGTTGGCAATACAGGTTGCAGATTTTGCTAATAGGAGATTTTTGGAATTTTATTTTTGTTCTGTGTTAGAAACACTTTCATTTCTTTTTTTTTTTTATCTTTTTTCTTTTCCATCGGGCCAATGTTAGAAATGAAAAACTTTGATATGACAATCCAACTGAGAAGAAGGGTTGTAAGTTTGTAAAGAAATTAATTGAATTTTAAACTCTAGGCGGTAGGAAATTTTTCCGTTTTCATTAAAATAGATAAAATTCAAAGCCAAGCCAATAAACTACCATATAATGAATGACAAGATGAGTAAGAGTGACCAACAAAATGTGCTTATTCAAGGGAAGATGACACTTTGTTTTAAGGTTGCATACACATGGGAAACAATGCTCCTATCCTTATCTTGCAATCTGTAATTAGTATTTTGAGAAAAGCCTTAAAGGTCTATCTTCATGATCACAATATACAGTATCTCTTTTCTACAAGTTTGTTTTTCCCTAGGCAACCTTTCAGCTTTCAGACTATGCATGCATGTTAGCATAAAGAAATTAATGGGAAATTAGTAGTAATCAGTTAACAAGTTGGATATCTCTCACATTGTTCCTACTAAAAAACGTGTGTAATGAAAAAAATAACCTTCCACCACTATTTCTTACAACTTAATAAAAAAAAAAATGAATTATATACGTTTTAAAATAAAACAGTTTGAACTTGATAAAAAAAAATCAAATTTTTGGGGTTTTGTTTCTTTAAAATCAAACAAATTAACTAATTGAACTTAATAAAATGATTTATTATTGCATTTTAGTTTTATCGAAAATGATGACACATGGCGGGCAAAATTGATAACATATGGGAAGTAGTCATCAGAGGAGTCTTGCATCACCCGCCACCTCTTATAAAATTTCATGTGGCTGTCAAACAATTGGCTAATAAACGGGGAAGCTTGGCATAAAAAATGGAGAGAGGCAGAGCTAAAATTGGTTATAAAAGGAGAAGCTAGGCAGCCAAAAATGGGGAGAGGCAGAGACTCAAGAAACAGAGGCATATGGAGCAAAAGTGGGACCCGAGTCTTTGAGGATTGTGGTGCCAGCAGAAAAGGGATTTTTAGGCTAACTGTTCACTTTGTGATTCATAAGTGAGGTGACACCTATGTAATAGTAAATTTTAAATTTCTTTATAATAAAATTATTCTCAACTAATAGATAAATATCACCTGAGATAGTCGTAGGGATATAATAGTAATAATTGTAGAATTACTCATAGCATTATATAGTTGTGTGGGGATAATAATATTTTGAATTATTCCAGGGACGACGACTTTTTATGAACTCCGTTTGAGCTCCTGGCAATCTAAAAAACGTTGGTTCCTTAGTGTTCTCGCTAATCAAGAAAGTATTGATTTAATTTTTTGCAACATAAGCTTTCAACCGATGATAATATCAGAGGCGGAGTTATGTATATATCGGCATGGCCCTATCAGATTTTCAAGCTGTAGCAAACATTTTATATTAGATTAATGCAATTATACATATATGATCCCAATAGTCTTGGTTGTTGAAATGCATCAAAACGACCATGTTTAATGATGTTAGATGATTAGTGATGACAATCATATGTACAAGGAGTTGTCTAATTGTATAGGAAAGAGTAGAATTTAAATTCTTGGAAATTTGTTCAATTTTAGCGAAACTCTGAGTGGACGATTGATAATTTTTTTAGATTTAATACATTTACTATTATTTCTTGATTAAGATTCTATTTAATTTTCAGTGTTTGTATTTACATTTTTATTATACTCTAATGAAAATTGTTGCTTTCCTGTAAGTAGACACACTTGTTTAGATCATATAAACACATATTACTGTAAAAGAAATCTTATCATCAAAGAATAAAATGACAAAAAAAATAATATTTATACACACATAATATTTTGTAAAACGACCTCAAATCTTCAAAGGAGTCTTGCATAGCACACCACCACTTTTAATATTTTTTTTGCCCGCCAAACAATTGGCTAATAAAAGGGGAAGCTTGGCAACAAAAATCAGGAGGGTCAGAGGCTTAATTGACTATAAAAGGGGCAGCTTGGTAGCCAAAACTGGAGAGAGACAGAGGTTTAAGAAACAGAGGTACATGGAGCAAAAATGGGATCAAAGCAATTGACGCCTGCGGTGCCAGCAGAGAAGGGATTTTGAGACTAGCCGGGTTGGCACTCACCCATATAATAGTAAATTTCTTTACTACTAAAATTACTCGTTACTTCTTTTGATCAACCAATAGTGATAATTGTAGCACTACAAAAAAAAAAAAAAATCTTGCCTTATCTAAAATGATGACACATGGCGAGATAAAAAAATGAGGCTAATAATTTTCACACAACTCACAAGCAATAAAAATATAGAATTGATTTTTTTTTTCCAGTTAAGGAATTCATTGCATTATAATGCTTTATATAGTACAAGGTTCCCATGTTTGATTTAGATCAAGACCTAGAATCAGTGACTATCAATATATCACAAGACATTACAAAGTTTGTCATAACAACCTGACACTGCAATTTGTCTTCTTGTCTTCAGCTGCTCAGTCTTGTCTCTGACTAGCTGTAATATCTTGCTCATTCAGCTTGATTACCATCCAATATTCCAATCCTCACCTTTGATGCTTCTAGCCTTCCAACGACTCGCTTGCTTAATTCAAATGATTCATGAATTCCCACCAATGCATTCCTTAAGGCATATTATCAAACAATTCCGCAGCGCAACCTCAGATACATTTATTTTAACTTGGTGGGTGAAATTGATGGCAAATGGGAAGCATGTTAAAGATTGATAATTAGAGGAAGTATACGAGGGGAACCCCATTATATGGTCGGTCATATTGATTATTATTGCTATTAAAATGGGTAAACATTATGTATCATTTTATTTGCCTTAGATTTAAAGATTTTTATCAATTATTTACTTGAAATTTCATCAATGTTTAAAAAACTCAAAAACTTTGGGTAAATTGCTGAATAAATTCAAATTTTTGGAATTTTTTTAAATATTAGTGAAATTTTGGGTGATGATCGATAATTATCTTAGATTTAATACATTTACTATTATTTCTAGATTGAGATTCTACTTAGTTTTTTGTGTTTGTATTTACATTTTTATTATGTCCAAGTGAAAATTTTTGCCTTCCTGAAATTTGTTTGAGCCACCATTTGGCCAATTGCTATCAATACTTTTCGTACACAAGTAAAACCAAATCCAATAAATAGACACACTTGTAGATCATATAAACACATACAACTCAAAAAATATTAAAATTAAAAAATAAAGTGAAAAAAAATATTTACAGTGATGATATTTCCACTCCACAAATTTTATGAACTCACCTCATTTTTCATAAATTTATTACAAGAGAATTTCGTATTATTTTTTTAAAGGAAATTCAAATTAAGAAGAAATTTAAAAAAATTAATCTATTAAATCCATATTCATTTTTTTTTGAGACTATGCTTTTTTATTATATTTGATCAATATGTTGCTTTAACATAAATTAATATAACTATTTTATCCTTTTAAGGTAAAAGTACCAAAATGTCTAAAAATTTACTTTAACTTTAATAAAATTTTATTCAAATTCTTTTATATTTTATTGATGAATAAGTTGTAATTTATTAGTATGATTATTAATATTGCACTATGTTAAAGGAAAGAATAGGCTATAGAAGAGGCAATCAATGATTCAAGTAGCATGGAAACAAATCAAGAAAGTAAGCCAAAAGATCAGCCTTGACTGCAAGCTAACAAGCTGAGATTTCCTCTGTCAATTGCAAATCACAATTTCTTCAATTGTGGTTTATTCCATTATATTTTTGGAATGCTCTTTAATTCTCAACGGCTATAATTTATACTATATAAAGACATCAATATATTTCATTGTAATACACAATTCCAATATATGATACAATTTTAATTTCATCCAACAACCGGCATTTTCTTCACACACTAAACTAACAAGATATAATTAGGATATGTGGAGTATTGAAAATTATTAAATTTTATATAAAACATATTAGATTATAAAACATAAAACTAAGTCCTAAACAATTAGTTACAATATTATATATATTTCTTAGAGTAATTGGTTATTTACATTATAAGGATACAATATATAGTCAAAAAAGAAAAAAAATTATTTGACTGATTTAATTAATTAATTGTTCAAACTTGTTATTAATTTGTAATTTTATAAAATATTGTGAATTTATTGTAATTATTTTATGAAGGTGGGTGGGTTTATAAAAAAATAGTGGGATGAAAATATCCACACCCAAATATTTATATACAAAAAGGAACTCATCCTTAAACAAATTAATTTTGCTTAACACACCCCTCCAAATATCAAAATAACATTGGTTTCTCACCTATATAATTAAATAATAATTACTCATTGATTAAAAAAAAAAATACTTCTTCAATTATAAATACTCTTGCCATTGCAGCGTAGCTGTTGTCTCCATTTTAACAAGAGATACGCATGAGAAATAGAAGCAATTTTTTTTTTTAAGGTTTCTTATCATTGTAATAGAAAAAAATTAACACAGGAAATCATTATTCCATAAGTTCTCCGGTGCTTGGAATTGAGATTTATGGATTTTAAGTAATTTATTATTATTATTATTATTATTATTATTATTATTATTATTATAATGTTTCTTATGGCTACGTTAATTTGATTGTAGTAGAAAAAATTAACACAGCAATAAATAATAATTGTCATCATGCCATAAGGCCTCCTGTGCTTGGAATTGAGGATATTTCTATTGATTCTAAGTAATTTTTTGAGTACTAGATTTAACGTAGACAGAAATTAATAAGATTAAAAGAAAGATTATTGTATTTTTAGTAGATGGTTGTCAAAAGTTATATAAGTCTATTTTTCTATATTAAGCTTTATGCAATATTGGTAAATTACATTATGGATTATTTAATTATATTAAATACTAGGAAATAGAACAGCGCTTTGCGCAGCTTTAAAAAAAGAATTTAGTCTTATCTTTTTTCTTGCTTTACACTTGATGAAACTAATAAATAATATGAG